>OX465570.1:7178152-7730042 GCA_950022955.1 Xestia ashworthii | reverse complement strand
AAAATGTACTACGCAACTAATTGAAAAAATTGAGTGCTCTCCGAAAACACATTTGAACAAGTAATACAGTAACTTTTAAGTAAGTGTATTGTAAATAGCTTGTCCTGCAGTAGAATTAACCTGACAAAGTTCCCGCTGCTGGACCAAAATCATTCTCTCTGTGAATCGCGAGGTGCGATTTCCAGCCCGTTGGTCCTGTACAGGTTGATGGATCCCAAATGCCTATCGATTATTCAACTATAAGTCCATAATTGACAAAAGAAAATGAAATTACAACCTCATCTACATGCAATAACTCTTTCTCTTAGTCACCTTCTCAGAATAGCACGGTATAATGATCAGTTAATACTTTCTACGTATTATTTGCGCACACACTGGTGCTAAAACGGTTCCATGTTTCATTTGCTTCACGATTAACCAGACGGTTTATTAGCTTTACTTGTATATCTTTTAATTTGTCAACTGTTATACTTTGTTACAATTGTCATATTTTTTCACAATTGACTCTTCATCAGTATTCTGCTCAAAATTGACAATATTTTATTTATTTATTTACATATTCGGACTTAATGCCACAAGGCATTCTCTACCAGTCAACCATTGGATCAAATAGACAGCATTGTGATAGAGTACAATAATCATCATCATCATCATCATCAGCCAATAATGTTCCCGCTGCTGGGACACGAGCAATAAAAATAAAAATAATCATACCATCTTGTAAGTATAAAATGAAACACAGAAATGGGTATGGACACTTTTAACGTGCACATCTTGCTACATTGTTCTCACATAATATATCATCTCAACATGAATGATGTAACCAA
This sequence comes from Xestia ashworthii, assembly GCA_950022955.1. Lineage (NCBI taxonomy): Eukaryota > Metazoa > Arthropoda > Insecta > Lepidoptera > Noctuidae > Xestia > Xestia ashworthii. The sequence continues at coordinate 7,729,215 of OX465570.1, read as the reverse complement.
GATTTTGTAACAATATTTTGATTTATAAGAGTGTCCATGGAGTTTCTTGCCCGTTCTTCTCCATAGAGATCTACGCTAGGGAATGGGCAACTACAGTACTTTCACAGTTTTTATGTCTTGTGACTGGGACTGTAGCAACTTTAAATGTTCATTTTTGTTTCGACAATTCAAAAGTGCCTGTAACTGGCCTACTAAATAAATAAATGCTTTGATTTTGATTTTGGTACCTACATACCAATACATAAATAAGCATATAAAATAAACTAATATAAGTATATTAAAATACATACAAATAGTTCGAAATACGAGAAACTTTATGAAATAACTAGCTGTTGCCCGCGACTTCGTCCGCGTAAACCACCCTTGTCACATAGGGGTAATAAAAGTAGCCTTCGAGTTGTTCTCTGACCTACCATATATACAAAAAAAAAAACGATGAAGTCGTTTCGGAGGACTTCGATAACAAACAATGTGACACGAGGTATTTTTATGTATTAGATAGTTTTGTCTGCGGCTTTGCTCGCGTTGAATTCGGGGTAATTTTAATTAAAAAATGAGAGAATTTCATTGCGCAAAACAAAGAGTAAGTAAAATTCAAGATCCAGCAGACTTTTAAAGATATACATATCTGGGTTGTTCATAAATTAGGTAGTTGGTTTCAAAGCAGAACAGAGGAACTTTGCAGAAGTATTGTGTAAAATCTTAAATTATTGTCTAGGATGGAATTACTATGGCCGGTAAATTACATAACGATACGTAGCTACAAAGACAAACAAAAAAAAATTAGATTTGTGTTCAGTGAAAACCATGAAAACGACACCCATGAAGGAAAAATGAAAAAAAAATTCTTGGTGCCTTCTTGGATTATCATTTTGACCTCATTTTTGTTATCAACGACTCCGAAAACCACGCAAACGAACCCATGACGGAAATATTAAAAAAAACCCTAGACGGCATCTTGGATTTTCATTTTGACCTCATTTTCGATGGAAATATTAAAAAAAAACCCTAGACGGCATCTTGGATTTTCATTTTGACCTCATTTTCGATATCAGCAACCCCAAAAAACATGAAAACGAAACATATGACGAACAATTTACTTCAACGCCATTTCGATTTTCATTTCGATCTCATTTTTGTAATCAGCGACCTCGAAAACCATGTAAACGACACCCGAGATGGAAAAACAAATACTTTTCCTCGGCGCTATCGGAGTACTCTTGTGAGGTTTCGAATGAAATAGTCTTACCAATCTTGTTTCCCCTTACAAACTTTTGAGGCCCGTTTCACCCCTTGGAGGGTGAATTTTGAAACATTCTATCTTAGTGCAACCCTAGACTACATAAGGAACGTACTTGCCAAATTTGGAATCTGTAGACCCAGCGGTTTGGGCTGTGCGTTGATTTTTAGACTTTGTCATCCCATTTACCACTCTTAGGGGTTGAATTTTGAAAAACCTGAAACCCGTTTCTACTCATTTATCAATAAGAGTACTCTTGTGAAGTTTCGAATGAAATAGTCTAACTTATCTTGTTTCCCCATACAAACTTTCGAGGCCCGTTTCATCCCTCTTAGGGGTTGAATTTTGAAAAAACCTGAAACCCGTTTCTACTCATTTATCAATAGCCTCTCAAGCGCTCCGAACGCTAGACTGGGCGGGGAAAGAACGCTGCTAACGCTACAAGGTCAAGGGTTATTTCGTGTAATTTGACCCTTGTATATAAAAACACTTGACGATCGCAAACTACAAGACTTAGACCAAAATAAAATTTACTGTGAATAGCTGAATAGTTAAGGAATCTATTTAACCAAAAACCAAGAAATATAATATTAATTTAATACTCTAAAATAAATGTTGAGTTTGAAAAACAGTCACGTAACGGCTACTTCGCGATTAAAAATATTTTTTTTACGAAAAACTATTAATTCCTTATCAATAAAAAAAATCTAATTAGAAACTAGATTATATTCCCTTTCCAATATGACCAAAATCTTATTAGATTCTAATTGGAATGTAGATCCTATTAGAATCCAAAGTTACTGGGGAACCTATATCACCAGTAGCAGTTGGGCCGCTGGTACTTTTTAACACACATGTTTACGTAACTTTTTAACTCTACGAGTCCTCTTTTTGTTGTTTCTAAAATTCTAAAATGTACTCACCATACTCAATTATTGATATTTCTCGGATAATATACACGTTTTAATCACATAAAATTATATATTCAATGTTTACATACAGCACGTTAGGTATACATACCTATCACTTTTTCACAGGAAAATTACTGCAACTTTGAGATTCCGAAACTAAATTGCTTAACCACTATATTGTAGCACGGTTCTTCACCTTCATTTTGATGTATAATACTATACTAAAATACGACTATTTCGATAAGAAAACAATTTAAATACGAAACGGCGCCGGCGCAACACGGAAAAAAATGGCCGGATTTGTTTACACTAAAGTTTTTTATTTTATTTTGACGTTTGTCGATGCATTTGGGCACAGATAATTATTATAGAGTTGGGAAATATTGTTGAGAATGTAGTGGAGACCATAAATGCATGGCCATAGTAAGTACAGTCGAGTTTTAATGCATTTTTTGAAGGCGGGTATTTGAAAATGCGACTGGTTAAAGGCTTTAACCAGCAGCGTGCAACTGGAAAATGAAGGTGGTTAAAGCCTTTAACTAGCAGCGTCTCAAAGGATAGGAGTACTCTTGTGAAGTTTCGAATGAAATAGTCTAACTAATCTTGTTTCCCCATACAAACTTTCGAGGCCCGTTTCATCCCTCTTAGGGGTTGAATTTTGAAAAAACCTGAAACCCGTTTCTACTCATTTATCAATAGCAGTACTCTTGTGAAGTTTCGAATGAAATAGTCTAACCAATCTTGTTTCCCCTTACAAACTTTGGAGGCCTGTTTCAACCCTTTTGAGGGTGAATTTTGAAAAATTATTTCTTAGTGCACCCCTAGACTATATAAGGAACATACTTGCCAAATTTGGTATCTATAGACCCAGCGGTTTGGGCTGTGCGTTGATTTTTAGACTTTGTCACCCTATTTACCCCTCTTAGGGGTTGAATTTTGAAAAAAACTGAAACCCAGTTCTTCTCATTTATAAATAGGAGTACTCTTGTGAAGTTTCGAATAAAATAGTCTAACTAATCTTGTTTCCCCATACAAACTTTGGGGGCCCGTTTCAGCCCCTTAGAGGGTGAATTTTGAAAAATCCTTTCTTAGTGCACCCCTAGACTATATAAGGAACATACTTGCCAAATTTGGTATCTATAGACCCAGCGGTTTGGGCTGTGCGTTGATTTTTAGACTTTGTCACCCTATTTACCCCTCTTAGGGGTTGAATTTTGAAAAAAACTGAAACCCAGTTCTTCTCATTTATAAATAGGAGTACTCTTGTGAAGTTTCGAATAAAATAGTCTAACTAATCTTGTTTCCCCATACAAACTTTGGGGGCCCGTTTCAGCCCCTTAGAGGGTGAATTTTGAAAAATCCTTTCTTAGTGCACCCCTAGACCACATAAGGAACCTTCATGCCAAATTTAGAATCTGTAAACCCAGCGGTTTGGGCTCTGCGTTGATATATCACCCAGTCAGTCAGTCAGTCAGTCAGTCAGTCAGTCAGTCAGTTTACCATTTTATATATATAGATTACTACGACTCTAAAAATGTCTATATTATGGTAAACAATTTAGACCGGCTTTAATATTTTATTTGTTTATTTTCTTAATGTACTGATTCTTCATCGTTATTTACTAGCTTAGCAAGAGTTAAGATTCCCGTTGCTGGAACAGCCTTTTCACAATGTGGAGGTGAGCAATTATTTGCCATGCTATCCCAGTTTGGGTTAGTAGGAGGATGTCTTTGAGTAGCAGTGTTTTAGTGTCCTATACATCATCATTATCATTTTGTTCTGATGTGCTATTCCATAAGCCAAATTTATTTCAAATTACTTCAACGTCAACCAATAGAATATTATCTACTACTAGAACATGGCTCAGTATAAAAGCAGCTGTCAGAACCAATCCCAAAATTTGCAATTCTGTTTATTTACAAGGAGAAAACGAAGAACAAACTAAACGCAACGTCAATTTCATAAACAACATTCTTGAACATAATTATGAACTTCATCATCAGGTGCATTCACTTGAGTTGCACGCAATTGTTCACTTCCATTGCAATTTTTGTTACCATATATTCTGCCACCACTATCCAAAGAAGGCAATGTATTTCTTTTAACTCTTAATTGTTGCTTATCAGATCTTGCTATGCAGATATTTACCCACATGCAATAATTTTCATGGTGATATGGCAATGAAAGAGAAACTAATAGCTGTTTATCAATCCATTATCGTTAAAGAGGTCAGCAGAGTAACCGGTTGTGTTGAGGCCGTGGATTAGGGACAGGTCAATATTTATAGGTTTTTTTATAAATAACCAGTTAAAGATGCTCTATGCTGTTAGGTTTGTGAATAATTTAACAAGGGTTAACATTGTTAGTCTATATTTTTCCCACTGCTGGATAGGTCTCCTCTCTATGCGAAAATAGGCTATAATCCACCACGGCAGATGTCACATGTCTTCGAATTTGATTCTAAGATGTGCCTCGTACCCTCACGATGTTTTACGTTTTGAGAGCAGTGGTGATGAAATAAATTACACAAAGTAATCCGCCTGACCAATTAACTAAAAGAATAATACGATAACACTATGGCCGAGTCAAAAATCTATAATTCTAAATCATACCTATACAACATAATTATGCGGGATTCAAGACAGTTATATTGTTTTTCTGAGATAACGTCATGCTCCATTGGCGTAGGGCTTTTCTGGTGGTCGCCAATTCTGACTTTCAGGAGTTGTAATGGTTTCGAAATAGAAAAAAAGTGGTTGCACCCACTAGATCAATGGAGAAATTTAACATGCCTTTTTAATTTGATTTTATTTTTCCTATTGAATATCAACTGCCTACTGCTTAGTCATATTGTATTAAGTTCTAGCCTCAAAAACGTTTGTTTTAACGGAAGCGTGAATGATTAAGACTAATCAGTCGATTTCGATTCGGTTCAAGTCGTCTCCATTTCTCAATTGTCTGTTCATTACTTGCTTCTTGGGTAAATAGAGATTTATCTGTTGTTTATTCTAATTATTACTAATGGTTTTAAGGGTAACATTAAAGGACACAACTATTTGCTTTACCTTCTGTATATTTTCAAAACTAGCCTTGTTTTTCGTTTTTTACTGAGCAAAGCAAAGCACGGTGTCCCTTGGTAACACTGGTTGTCAGAATTTCGGACCTCTGACTTCCTTTTTTTTATCGGATGGGAAATCGGAGCGGGATGGGAGTGTCAGACTTTTACTGACTAAAACCCATTCATGTTCCTTCCTCGCCCTTTATGTTCCGGGGCCACGGTATCTCTTTCGAACAGTCCCGCAGCCCCGGACTTCTGACTACCTGAAACGACTGTCAAAGATCTACAAATGACACTTGGGAACAACGGGTTAACGTGCCTGCCAACGCCTGGGGAAACTTGCTAAATAATGGATGGTCACCCATCTACTAATCAACCTAGCCAACCACGGCTAAGCCTGAAGTTCGACCGAGCAATGCTGATTCCTAAACGCAAATCGCAAAATTGTCAGACAGTATTTTTGTCTGTCATCTTCCTAGATAAAAACTCAATGAAAATCTCTCTACTTAATCTTCTAGCAACGTTCAGTGTTTTTTAACGTATGTACATACATAGTAGGTATATGTATCTCAAAATTATTCGGGTTACGATAACATGGCCGCCGGTCGGCACACATACTCAAACCAAAATTAAGTATAACTCTTTTCAGTTTTAGAAAGCAAATTTTTTATTTCGCTTTCTATAAAAACTTTGGGTTTTGATATTTTTTTATCTAAGCAGGAAATGGATCTTGAATTAAGATGGTCTCTTGATGGTACTTACTTATTCATACATTATTTTATTTTTAGCAAAAAGTCGAAACAGTTTATATTTAGTATCTAACCTCTTTCTGTCGCAGTTTTATGATAAATGTTACCTACTCGGTTTAATTTAGTCTACCGGTTTAATTATAATTTTCTTCGAAATACGAAAATTTGATATTTTTACGAATTACTTATCTAGAAACAAAAAATAAATAGTTTTTCTTTAGAATTTTATGCAAATCGAGATTATAATAATTTTGAACATAACATGGTTCAACCAAACTAGTGCAGTGACTGGCATGATTTCGAAAATGTATCGTATTATTAAAGGCTGTGACAATTGAATTTTAAACAGTAAACAGTTTTATTATATAGAGTGACTGGTAGTTAGTGTACGATACTTAAACACGTGATTGTACTCATAACAACAAACAACTTTAAGTATGGGACCAAACCTGATAGTGCAAAAAAAAATCAGCTGTTCAGTAATAATCTGGGGGCACGGCAGTGCCCCCGCCAAGTCGAGCGCGAAGCAAACACTGCCGTACCATCCTTTACTGGAACCATTTCGCCGCATTTTCAGGCCCCTATTTGAGAACCTCTGGATAAGACCAGAACGCAGAAATTTTTGTCATCTAGTAAGCCATAATCACATACTTAAAATCTAAAATTTCAAGTCTGTAGGTCATTTAGTTCCGAAGTTAAGCGAAAGCAAAGTTTCGCATTTATGACACTCACTCACTCACTCACTCATGATCATCAAAATAGAACTAGTATTTCCCATAAACTCAGAGAGTTGAAATTTGGTACAGAGTTAGGGTTTAATGGCCACATAAAGGGAAAACTATAAAAACTAGGATAATCGAAGATCTGGAGTACCTGGTGACCCTGATTAGAAAACACAAGAGCCTAACCAAACTATTAGAGAGATCGACATACCGCCTTTACAAAAAATATTCAACTTAGTGGGCCGCTTCATTTGTTGTCAAAAATCGAAGGTCTGAAGTATCTGATGAAGAACCCTCAGCTGGTCTCAGCTGTATTAGAGACTAGCTTCTGCCCACGACTTCGTTCGCGTGAATTTCCCGCTTGCAACATTTCTTATTGCTGCTTCGCTCCTGTTAGTCACAGCGTGATGTCATATAGCTTATATTCTTCCTCAATAAATGGACTAGCCAACGCAAAAATAATTTTTCAATTCGAGCTGGTAGTTCCTGAGATTAGCGCGTTCAACAAAACAAACAAACAAACTCTTCTGCTTTATCTTATTATTAGTATATTAGTATAGATATGGAAATGCCCCCTTCTACTATTGGTACATAAAAAAAATCGACTGTCATTGCAAAAATCCAGCGTAGTGGGACATATCTTCTAATTTAATCTAGCCTATAGCGTCTCCTCCTCTCTATGCGAAATATTAATTTCGCATAGAGAGGAGGCCTGTGTCCCAGCAGTGGAAATATTAATAGGCTGATGATGATGATGATGATGATTAATTTCGCTCAAAATGTTGACAAAATATAATGCATTGGACTAAGAGTGGCGTTGATACTCGCAAACGTCGCTAGATGGCGCTGACTGTATTTTAAAATGCGTTTACGTTTGTTTTTCCGATAACCTTATATGGCGAAGTGGCAACCGGCCGCGTTACAGTCGTTTACGACATTCTTCTAGTGCGCTTGAAAACGTTTGCTAGGGATTAGCAGGGATTATTTGCATTTCGTTGATTTCGCTTATTATTTCGTGAGGTTTGCTAAGGTTAGCAGGTTGTTATTATAACAATTCGAAGATTTGAATAGGTTAGGATTTTTATGAAGAAACAGTACTTCGAAAATTCGCAAATAATTTGATTCACGAATTATTGCCCATTAAGTCAAAATTTGAGATCATACCCAGGGCATGCGTGTACAGAGAACAATTCCCAATCTGTGTGGCGTATGCCCTAACAATTCACAAGAGCCAAGGTCTAACTCGAAAAAATGCCCTCAATTCATGGACATTGGCACCTCCATATTCTCTTGTGGCCAAGCCTACGTGGCGCTTTCACGAGTAACCAATCTTCATGGGGTGCACCTCATAAATGTTGACTTCAAGAGTATAAAAGCTCAAGCTTCAGCGATCACCGAATACAACCGGCTTAGGTGTAAATACCGCGCCGATCTTTCAGAAATTAAACCGTCTAAATCTAAACCGTCTAAAAGAATTAATAATGAACGCGAATGGGCAATACGAAAAACTGTTGCTACTGTACAAGACTCTGAACCGGAAAAAAAGAAAAGAAAGATTTGTAATAATAAAAAAACTACTACTAAAAAGAAAAAAACTGTCAAATAAGAAATCTTATAAAACAAATCAATATGCCCACGTTTCTACAAAAAGAAGTGAAATCCCACCAAAAAACATTCTGTAAAAAACTAGCCAAGTCTCGATGGAGCTGCTTGTTCATCTCTAAAAAGTAATGAAATCTAGACAAAGTCGTGCCAAGTCTAAGGTTCCTTACTGCGATTTCTTTATTATTATAGTTAATGTTGTGTGACTTGGCCGTTGAACATTATTTATACGTTAGCGGGTACAAGTCAATTTTGTAGTTACAACAGATATAACATTACGTGTAAACAAAATTAATGTTCAACGGCCAAGTCACACAACATTAACTATAATAATAAAGAAATCGCAGTAAGGAACCTTAGACTTGGCACGACTTTGTCTAGATTTCATTACTTTTTAGAGATGAACAAGCAGCTCCATCGAGACTTGGCTAGTTTTTTACAGAATGTTTTTTGGTGGGATGTACTATACACTATTTGCCAGTCACCCTATATATTTTAAATACAATTACTGATATACTTTATATTAATATAGGTACATTTATCAAAATTAAAATAGGTCTGAACTCAACTAAATAAACGGCATTATAAAGTTGATATTCTGGCAATAACATGAAATGGGAAGCAAGAATATAAAGAAAGAAAGCAGTAAATAAATCTGGGGGCACGGCAGTGCCCCCGCCAAGTCGAGCGCGAAGCAAACACTGCCGTACCATCCTTTACTGGAACCATTTCGCCGCATTTTCAGGCCCCTATTTGAGAACCTCTGGATAAGACCAGAACGCAGAAATTTTTGTCATCTAGTAAGCCATAATCACATACTTAAAATCTAAAGTTTCAAGTCTGTAGGTCATTTAGTTCCGAAGTTAAGCGAAAGCAAAGTTTCGCATTTATGACACTCACTCACTCACTCACTCATGATCATCAAAATAGAATCTGGGGGCACGGCAGTGCCCCCGCCAAGTCGAGCGCGAAGCAAACACTGCCGTACCATCCTTTACTGGAACCATTTCGCCGCATTTTCAGGCCCCTATTTGAGAACCTCTGGATAAGACCAGAACGCAGAAATTTTTGTCATCTAGTAAGCCATAATCACATACTTAAAATCTAAAATTTCAAGTCTGTAGGTCATTTAGTTCCGAAGTTAAGCGAAAGCAAAGTTTCGCATTTATGACACTCACTCACTCACTCACTCATGATCATCAAAATAGAACTAGTATTTCCCATAAACTCAGAGAGTTGAAATTTGGTACAGAGTTAGGGTTTAATGGCCACATAAAGGGAAAACTATAAAAACTAGGATAATCGAAGATCTGGAGTACCTGGTGACCCTGATTAGAAAACACAAGAGCCTAACCAAACTATTAGAGAGATCGACATACCGCCTTTACAAAAAATATTCAACTTAGTGGGCCGCTTCATTTGTTGTCAAAAATCGAAGGTCTGAAGTATCTGATGAAGAACCCTCAGCTGGTCTCAGCTGTATTAGAGACTAGCTTCTGCCCACGACTTCGTTCGCGTGAATTTCCCGCTTGCAACATTTCTTATTGCTGCTTCGCTCCTGTTAGTCACAGCGTGATGTCATATAGCTTATATTCTTCCTCAATAAATGGACTAGCCAACGCAAAAATAATTTTTCAATTCGAGCTGGTAGTTCCTGAGATTAGCGCGTTCAACAAAACAAACAAACAAACTCTTCTGCTTTATCTTATTATTAGTATATTAGTATAGATATGGAAATGCCCCCTTCTACTATTGGTACATAAAAAAAATCGACTGTCATTGCAAAAATCCAGCGTAGTGGGACATATCTTCTAATTTAATCTAGCCTATAGCGTCTCCTCCTCTCTATGCGAAATATTAATTTCGCATAGAGAGGAGGCCTGTGTCCCAGCAGTGGAAATATTAATAGGCTGATGATGATGATGATGATGATTAATTTCGCTCAAAATGTTGACAAAATATAATGCATTGGACTAAGAGTGGCGTTGATACTCGCAAACGTCGCTAGATGGCGCTGACTGTATTTTAAAATGCGTTTACGTTTGTTTTTCCGATAACCTTATATGGCGAAGTGGCAACCGGCCGCGTTACAGTCGTTTACGACATTCTTCTAGTGCGCTTGAAAACGTTTGCTAGGGATTAGCAGGGATTATTTGCATTTCGTTGATTTCGCTTATTATTTCGTGAGGTTTGCTAAGGTTAGCAGGTTGTTATTATAACAATTCGAAGATTTGAATAGGTTAGGATTTTTATGAAGAAACAGTACTTCGAAAATTCGCAAATAATTTGATTCACGAATTATTGCCCATTAAGTCAAAATTTGAGATCATACCCAGGGCATGCGTGTACAGAGAACAATTCCCAATCTGTGTGGCGTATGCCCTAACAATTCACAAGAGCCAAGGTCTAACTCGAAAAAATGCCCTCAATTCATGGACATTGGCACCTCCATATTCTCTTGTGGCCAAGCCTACGTGGCGCTTTCACGAGTAACCAATCTTCATGGGGTGCACCTCATAAATGTTGACTTCAAGAGTATAAAAGCTCAAGCTTCAGCGATCACCGAATACAACCGGCTTAGGTGTAAATACCGCGCCGATCTTTCAGAAATTAAACCGTCTAAATCTAAACCGTCTAAAAGAATTAATAATGAACGCGAATGGGCAATACGAAAAACTGTTGCTACTGTACAAGACTCTGAACCGGAAAAAAAGAAAAGAAAGATTTGTAATAATAAAAAAACTACTACTAAAAAGAAAAAAACTGTCAAATAAGAAATCTTATAAAACAAATCAATATGCCCACGTTTCTACAAAAAGAAGTGAAATCCCACCAAAAAACATTCTGTAAAAAACTAGCCAAGTCTCGATGGAGCTGCTTGTTCATCTCTAAAAAGTAATGAAATCTAGACAAAGTCGTGCCAAGTCTAAGGTTCCTTACTGCGATTTCTTTATTATTATAGTTAATGTTGTGTGACTTGGCCGTTGAACATTATTTATACGTTAGCGGGTACAAGTCAATTTTGTAGTTACAACAGATATAACATTACGTGTAAACAAAATTAATGTTCAACGGCCAAGTCACACAACATTAACTATAATAATAAAGAAATCGCAGTAAGGAACCTTAGACTTGGCACGACTTTGTCTAGATTTCATTACTTTTTAGAGATGAACAAGCAGCTCCATCGAGACTTGGCTAGTTTTTTACAGAATGTTTTTTGGTGGGATAGCATAGTAAATAATTTCCTTCATTAATATTCTTCTCATGTCCCATATGTCACCCGTATAAAATTAAATTAATTATTCAGTTTAACCGAAACTGTGTTAAACAAATAAACGCCTCAATATACATAAATTCTATGTAAATATACTCGTATTATAGTAATTAACACATTTAACGAAACTTCGAAGGAACAGTGTTAAAGTTATTCAGAATTGATTTGATTTTCATAATTCATTTTATGTCCGTGATTTGACTAATTTGGTTATTAGAGCAAAGGTGGTTTAAGTCCATTTTCACCAAAAAGATGACGGTCTGATTATCTAAAAACAGCTGTTTAAAAAACATTTTTGTGTGGGAACATGTCACAGTGACAGCTGTTTTTAGTTATTCAGACCGTTATTTTTTCGGTAAACATGGACCTTAGATTGACATGGACTTTAACGATTGATTACCCATCCACTGACCAACCTTTGCAAGGGCAGCTTTGCTTTCGACCGATCCGTGCCGTTTTTATTATTCAGCCGTGATTTGTTACTTTTTAAGATTTCTTTAAAACAATTTTAAAAACGGTTTAATTAATTAAACGGTTTTATTATAAATAAACAAAATTCATGTTAATTTATTCAATATTATTTTAATCTTGTATTGAAAGTTTTCTAATATAAATCCATCATATGCCAGACTGCTTTCTTTAATAATGGAATTTCTAGAAATAAAATTTATGAAACGACATAAAACTTAATTATAGAAATTGATTTATTTCTACAGTTAACTTCATATTCATTTCACTTTACAAGATCTTATATAACTAAGTGTTTTTAACTATAAGAGAGAGAGATGCATTTCTTCTCAGGGAAAAATGGAAGAAACAGATGACGCTGGTGCATTAGTATCAAAAACAAAGCATCAAAATGTCTTACCTACACTTCAACCAACTTATCTGTGCAGGCGAAAAAAAAAAAGAACTAAAACAAATATCCATCAAGTTTAACATCATTTCGATGCAATTTTTTTTTGACAAGCGTCATGTTTCAAACTATAGGTATAGAAATTGACATTATTTTCTGTTCTCCCAACACCTTGCGACCAAAATAGTTATCATGAAGTTACTTGCCAGTTGTAGTACAAGTTTCTGATTAGAAAAGGTAATAATTTCCCATCCTAAAAAAAAAAAAAAAAAGGTACTTTTCATCGTACTTACCTATACTAATAAAAGTGCACGTTCAGCTGATCTAAGGCACATGACCCACTTTAAATACAGCGCGAGTAAATAAATTTAATGACAAAAAATCTAATATCTCCTACAAAAGCGTGAGAAAAATGTAAGATTAAATAAATTCACAAAACCATACTTCGATTCACTTTTCCAAACGAAAATCTACGTAATACATATTTACTATATAATTGAAAATCGCCCATCTACGCACCGACCTCGACAGGGTTTACGAGAGCAGAATATTACAATGGAGACTATGCATGTAATTTTTTCTTTACTTAAATCAATTAAATACACTATTTTAAAATAAGTGATGTTTTAGAAACCTAAACAAGTGTACCATAATGTTTTTAAGAGTCAATACAAGGCATTTTTAATAAATAAAAAAGTTTTGTACTTCTTTCATGTTCCCTATTATCTGCTCCGTAAAATTCTGCCACCGACGACTACCTACCGATCACCCGATCTTCCGATATGTTGGTTACACGTGTCTCCAGTGCCATCAGATTGCCATGGTAGGTACTTATAAGCGGGATTGATAGATAACGCTATAGGTGTCAGTAGCAATGTGAGTGAGTGTGTCCATTGGACTATTTTGGCTTTTCGCTAGAAGAATCGTACGCGACTGACTGTCAGCGTGACAAGAATTCAGGCCTAGTGTTGTCTGACGGCAAAATTTAGGTTTTCTCTACCTAGAAGATTTATTTTTTACCATAGATAACTTAGGAACCAGTCAGCTGAAGCTAGTTAACAGTCATAGTTAACTGAAGCTGAGCTTAGCTCAGGGCCCATTCATAAACACACACACATACACGCACACGCACACACACATACACACACACCACACCACACGCTCACTCACACAATATGTTCTCACACACACGAACGATAGTAAATATAATATTAAATTTGCACCGCACCACACTTGTAATGGCAGCTCGATCATGGTTGTGACGGAAGTAACTGGTGCTTATAGCACAGGAGTCCTCCTAGTTTAAGCCCAGTTGCACTTGTCTTGTATCTTGCCACTAAATTAGTCTAATTAAGGTACAATAATTGTAATAGTTTTAAGTCTTGGATAAATAAATATTGTTTATTGTTTAAAGTCACCTCCACAACTAACAGTCAGTAACGAACCAGAAACACTCGATTTACGTGGTTGAGTCTGCTGATAAGCATCGCATAATCATCAGTTGTCACTCTATACTTTTATAACAATTATATCATTCGTTGAAGTTCTCAGCCAGTGTCGGGCTGGTCATTAACCTGATGACCCGGCGCTGTCAGAATGAAAACTTACTTTTTATGTTAAATGCAGTGGTCATTCTGAATTTTCATGTTTTTATGATTTACTGCTTGTTTTTGTAATTAACTACTTATTTTGACGTCATGGTTTGCGCAGTGGCTGAGCAATTGGCTGTTGCAGTGCGTCTGCGTGTTACAGTCTCTGGCCCCGTTGACCGCTTATTTTGCCCAACCCGGGATTTGAAATCAGGAACAAACAATTTAAAATAAAATGTTATGAAAACGCACGCTACCCACAAACACGGTGCCCTGCACATGCATCCCTGTCCACGTTCTATAGGACACCTATAATTAATACAAGTACCTACAGACCTGTTACGAGACTGCTTGGTCATATTATATATTTTCTTGTCAGTCTAGTAGCAAATTGATTTTTTAAGGTCACGGAGACTGGATTCTATCAGGTCGAGTTGAATTTGATGAATGTTTTTGTGAGGCTCTTGGACTAAGATGACCTTTAATTTTATTTATTATGTATTTGACTAATCAGGTATTCTTTTAAAATTACATCTTGTCTGATAAAATTCATAATTGGGTGTTAATTATCCAAATAGGAATTTATTCCATTATTTTTGTGGTGTTATGTGTGACGATCTGATCTTATTTGTGGGGCAAACATGACCGGATTTCGCACACGATAGAGAGGTTTGGAAAGAGGAAGGGCGAAACCTTTGCCCAGCAGTACTAGGGGCACATGAGAGACTAATACAAAAATATTGATGATTTAAATGTTGTATAAAACACACAATGTTCTAACGCAAATGAATAAAAAAATATTTTGTAGACCACCCCGGTTGTCACTATAGAACGAAAATTTATGAAATAAAAATAAGTAGGTATTCCCAGTAATAGGCTTGTTAACTGAAAAAATCTAATTAGTCCGTCACTTAGATTATCAAAAAATATTTGACCCGTATTTTTTCTTTTGTCACATAAACCAAAATTGACGAAGATACGACGCTTTTAAAATTCCCAATACGTCACTGTTTGGTATCATTCTTAGTGAGTTCTGACGTCACAAGCCCCCACTCCTGAGTTTTGATGGGTTTTATCTTTGTCAATATTCGTTGATTTACAAAAACAAAAAATACGTGTACATTATTTTGACGACCCGAATGGCGTAGTGGTAGTGGCGCTGCCTTACGTTCTTAGGGTCCTGGGTTCGAATCCCGGTAGGAGCAATGTTTGTGTGATGAGCAAGGACATTTGTTTCCGAGTCATGGATGTTTATATGTATAATAAGTATGTATTTACAAACAAAAAAGTATACATGTAGTATATCAACTATCTAGTGTCCACGACACAAGCTTTGCTTAGTGTGGCGCTAGGTGGCGCTGTGTGTTAATGTCCAGCGATATTTTTATTTATATTTATTTATAAACCAAAATTGACGAAGATACGACGCTTTTAAAATTCCCAATACGTCACTGTTTGGTATCATTCTTAGTGAGTTCTGACGTCACAAGCCCCCACTCCTGAGTTTTGATGGGTTTTATCTTTGTCAATATTCGTTGATTTACAAAAACAAAAAATACGTGTCCATTATTTTCCTATACTCTAACTGACGGACTAAATAGATTTGCAATTTATTGATGGTGAAAACTAGCCTATTGAGCATGAATGCCTAAAGAACCAAAGATATTCCCATTTGAAATGACGATGCAATTAGATAACACCATTAATTATCATAATACTCTTTCTCCCGAAGAGAGGTCTTTTGCAAACACGTCTCACTTTCCCCGGAAACATTTTACATTTTGATCACATACGTCTGACAACGCGTACATAAATTATTCATCAACCGAATGTGACAAGAATGACAGAAAATATGATAGATTGGCGCTATCTGCCATTTAAAAATCGAGGTTATTCGGGTAATTTAATAGATTAAGGCGACTACAGGAGCTAAACTCGAGTTTTATAATGCCTGAAAATATATGATGCACTGCAACAAATAAAACCAGAAATATATTATTATGATGTTCTTCAGAGTATATGCTGTATGATAGTGTTTTGAAAACATAATACAATTAATTTTACTCGATAAAAAAAACACGAGCTTATCTCTAAAAATATTTTAACGAGTAAAAACCATACTAAAATACATGCGGTCGTTCTGATTTTTGGCAAATAATTCTACAAGCAACATATTAGCATCACAGTGTTTTATTTTTTTAGTCCAATCAATAGATTTTTTGTAAATCGATCGAAACCAATCATTTCGCACTATTCGGCCTGCAGTGACTGACGTAACAACCACTTTGTAGTGCATGCTGATGAGAACTTTATTCTAACAGTATTTCAAACGAAGTTTGAACCACCACAAATAGAGTTGCTAATTTAGCTCATGTAGACCCCTTAAGTCAAACCCACTCATCCAAACAAGAAAACATTAACATAAAAGGTGAAACGCCCAAAAATGCAAATCAATGTAATTTGGCAAAACCTAACGGTGAGATCGAGGGGCATGCCAAAAAGCGGGCATAAGGAATGGACAACAAACTACTTGATCAAAAGTGTACCAGCCCGTATATGTAAAACAAGTAAGATGTTCTCATCCGAATGGTTATAAGATTGGGGACACTGCAAGTCGAAAATATGTTTAGTTTTCGTTTTTTTTTTCTTTTTTTTTTCCGACTCAAAGTAATATGGGACAAAAACAGTAAGACAGGATGATAAGTTTTTTGTTTTTTTTTAATCATAAACTTTGCGTAATTTTTTTTGCAGTGAAACGACTTTTTTTGGGGTCACATATTACGGTAAAACTCAAAATTCTGCAGTAAAAACATTGTGCTGGTTGAATAGTACGGGGGTCGTGAAGGTGTTTATTTAAAGAATAAAATGTTTAATTAAAAACATGTATTTAAATTAAAAACTAGTGGTAAAGTTGGAATGTTGACCCCCAATTATCTCCGTAAATAAAGCTTCCCAGGTATAGTTAAGAAGAAAACAAAATGTCGCAAGTGCTTTTCGGATTCTTTGAGGATCTTGTGTACCTACCCTTATGTTTATTTACAGGCACATACAGGGTGTAAACCACCTCATCACAAAGCCGTTAACCAAGCATTCTGTACATCAAACCAAGTAACTTTACGCAAAAATTTTTGCTGGGAAACAACTTTTTTTTTTTGAGGTAAAAAAAAAATAAATCACGTTTTGTGGTAGAACTCAATGTAACGCACTTAAAACATTGTACTGATGGATGGATTTAATAGTACGGGGGTCGTGGAGGTGTTAAAAGTCAAAATCTTACAAAAAAAACTTGCATTTAAAAAAAAAACTTGTCAAAAAGTTGTAACTTTGACCCCCCATATCTCCGTAACTAGAAGGTTCCCAGGTATGGTGTAGAACAAAAAAATGATCGCAATGATGGGGAGAACAAGTGCCTTTCGGCTTCGTGGAGAAGTGTTTTACACCCTTTATGAGACATTTCAGTGGTGACCTTTTTAATTGGCAACAAATCTTCACAATGACTGGAGAAACCTTTTAGTTTAACTAGACCAGAAAATAAGAATACTACTAAAATAAGATAAAAATAAGTTTAGTATAACTATCTCTAAATATTAAAAAAGAAAACTTACTAATACTAGACATTAATTTTGTAAATGATCAGGCTTCTCTGCGGTAAATTAATAACTTACAAAACCTTTGTAAGTTATTTTCTAAGACTATTTCAAAAATTCTTTAGTTAAACATTTGTGCGTGGTTTAATTCCAGAATTCTTAACGTACATATTTGTACGTGGTTGACCTACTGACCTCAGAAAAAGTTGATGATTAAGAATCTCTCAGCAGAACTAATGACCAAGTCATGACTATACTGGAAGAGCCTACTTTAGTCATCTCACTTTCCTTGTAGGATGACTGTTCAAAGAAATTTCACTCTGTGTTTTCTCTGTCTCGAATGTCAAATGAAATCGATTCTATTTTTATGACTAAGCAGATGAATATTTAGCACATTAACATAGTTTTTAAATATGTGGAATTAAAACCGGTGCGAAGCTGAGAAATAAGGGAAAGGTACACAAAATTGTTGATTAGTTTGAGAGTGCGAAATTAATATCCATGTAGGGAATTCTCAAAGTCCCATTTATGCGTACCGAATAACATCCTGCTGATTAATTAATACTGGAATGGAAGATTAATCTTTTTCATCGTAGCCCTGAATTCAGTTTGAGCATTTTACATAACAAAATAGTATTACACCTTCATTTTCCTGGCCCACGGCTGGGACTCGGATATCCTTTTAAGACAAATAAGGACTGTAATTCACTGTGCAGGTTCAAGACAGATTGATAGAGGTTGGGCTTCCGCTTCTTGATACAAAAATAACATGATCATAGATTATATTTTGAAATACAGAATATTGAATTCTGAGTACAATTTAAGATTAAATTACATAAAAGAAACTAACTAAATATAAATACATTAACAAAAGCAATGGGACGCTTAGGCGTGAAAGTACTCCTCCACATCGTTGCTGTGAAACTTCCCAAAAAGATTGACAGCATTGCTACGTTGGTAATTGTTATTTTTTTCAAAATCACTCTCAAACTCAAACACTGTTTAAAGCTATCACAGTTTATAACCAAACTTACACTGCTACTATTGGACAGTGATTATTTCAAGCGTAATTTCTTTCAGTTTATAGTAAGGTAGTTCTTTTAGTTTATAATGTATTGTGTCTCTTGTACCTACCTATATTTTTTTCCACTCGCTTCGCGTATCTCTCAGTGTAGCCACCGAAGTATTCTACTGCGTCTGCGGCCCACTTGGCACCGGTTTCTTACGATACTAACGTCTCGTCCTCACCCTGTAACTTTCTATTATCAACATTCATTTGTTATTATGACCCTTTTTCTTTTAAATTGGGGTCTGTTGGTCATTTAATAAAATTGACTTTTGATTATTTGTTAAAATAATGTTTTTGATCATCTTCTTCGCTTGGTTTTTTTACAAAATTTATTTTTTGCCAAACTGGGCTAGAGCCGTAATTTCTACGTAGGTACGCTAGCGTTAGCGCGTAGCGTGCGTATGCGTAGTTTCCTAGTTTGGTACCCCACATACAGATAGGTACATAATTATTGATGCTCGTATTTATCCGCATTGGTCTAGTAGTCGCAAGCGCCACTTGTTGAACATGAGGTCCTCAGTTCGATTCTTAGGCCGGGCAAAGTGTTATTGGGTTTTTCAATCAGGAATTTCTCAGTAGCAGTCACGAGTTTCAGTGTCTGGTTTATGGTATTCGACTCGCCCTTATTACATAGAATTTAAACATAACTAGCGAAATGTGGATGCTTTATATAAGTACACGTTTCCTCTTCTTAACCTATCTACACAGTAAAAAGATAAGCAATAATGTGACTCGGACGTGTCCTTGAATTCAATGCCTACTGTCGATCAGAGGGCTAGGTTTACTACTATCGGGTAAACTGTGTGGACAATGACGCGGCTCGCGCAACTATCAGTCTGTAAGCACCTTGAAGTACCCTTGCGGGTAGGGGAAGGGTCGCTCGGTTATTTACGTCAGCGTTTCAGTTGTTTCTTTGAAGTTGACCTACTGCTTATAATTTTACTGTGCTATCTGCATCGAATAATATTCTGATTTAATTACCCAAACATGAATCCTACTAATGACACCAGTACGTCATACGTGCGTCTAATCTAAGTATTATCAACAACAGAGATAACATTAATAATACCTAAGAGTCCTAACTAGTTTACAGCTTACACCCGTCTTATCTAATGATGCCCTGTCTTCACCCAAATTAAAGGTCATGCAATAATCTACAATTCCAAGTCCTAGCTAATAGTACTACGGCCTAATAGTGTTTATGTTCAGTTAGACTAACTAACATTGGTTTAATTTGGGTCGAATTTAGGACAGATGTGGGACTATATTGATGTTAGTAGTTTAGTATGTAGACTAGTACATGTGGGACTCTATAAATTTATTTATTTTCTCCATCTTACGACATAACAGAGTTACCTAATGCGATAAACAGTAATAATATTGCGACACACTAAAAATAAAATTGTTTGTGAACCCACTTAGAGAACAATCAACTATTCTATTGTCCATAAATCATTGTAAGATAAATAAAAATGTTTGCTTAAGCGAATAAAATGGGTTTACACAATGCAAAATTTGCAGGTTAAAATACTAGATCTAGTCGTTACAATTATCTACTTTATAAATCACTCTGAGTATTGTATAATTATCAATTGCTTCGGTGAAGGAAAACATCGTGAGGAAACTAGCATACCTTTTTTTTTTTTTTTTTTAGGATGGGAAATCATCAAATGACTTCTCCCACTCTGGGCGGAGCGGGAGGGAGTGTCAGACTCTTACTGACTAAAACCCATCCATGTTCCTTCCTCGCCCTTTATGTTCCGGGGCCGCGGTATCTCTTTCGAACAGTCCCGCAACCCCGGCAGGCTTCGGCCCTTGCGGGCGGGCCCCTCTCTTCTGCTGACATCTCTTTGAGGCGCGCGTGGAACACGAACGCGCCGTCGACACGGCCTGTCGTCATTAGACGGACGGACGGCTAGCTAGCCCATAGCTAACCGTCCACAGGCCCGCATCTACGGTGGCCGGTAGCCACCACGTGGCCCCCGACGCCCGGTGCGTCTCCCGCGGGTGCCGGGAAGAAAGGCTCTCTCCCTCTCTCGTTCCGCCACCTCCTTCGCTAGCATGACTGCTTCGCAGAAGGAGGTGACGGCTTCCCATTCCGTCTCGCTCCGGACCATGGATTGAACCAGGGCCGGACGCGAGAGGTCGCCGCCGCCGATCGCCGCTACGAGGACACGGTGGTGCTCCGCCCACGCAGGGCAGACCTCCACCGTGTGCTCCACCGTGTCCTCCGGTCGATCCTCGCAGTGGAGACACCCGGGCGTTTCCTCCCGCCCGATTCGGTGCAGGTACCTCCCGAAACATCCGTGTCCGGTGAGGACCTGCGTCAGGCGGAAGGTGAGGACGCCGTGGCGCCTCTCTAGCCACTCCTCAAAGAGGGGACTTACCGCCACTATCGTGGCGTGCCCTGCGCGGGGTTGCGACAGTCGCTCTCTCCATGTCGCCATGAGATCGCGCCGGAGGTCAATCCGCTGAGCGGCAATTTGCCGCGGCAGCGGAGTTTCCCCCCGGCGTAGTACCTCCACGCGCCATTCGTGTAGGCGCGCGAGGACTATCGCCTCCAGATCCCATGGCGGCAATCCGGCAAGCAGGCCCGCCGAAACTAGCATACCTGAGAGAGATATTTTTGATGGCATGTTAAGTCAAGACATAGGTTATGGGCGGCATAAAAACTGTGACACCAGATTAAGCACTAACCACAGAATAAAAAAAAACTGTAGGTGAATCCACAATAAGTCTCAAAACATTATAAATAATTTAGAATGCTAACAAGAAAAGAATGCAAGTTGAAGTCACTCAATACAATACTGTCTTTATTATATATTATTATATATATTTTATTTATTATATATGTTACTGTAAAAGCCCGAAGTGCAGTACATTTTAAGATTTCCCAGTAAATCCTAAATTTTACCAGCTTCTGTGGTAAATGTCCGAAATGTTCTTTGATCATCGTTAATTTCGGACATTTACCAACATACACTCGGTAAATCTTAAGATTTACCTCAGAGAAGCGGTAAATGTTAAAAAATTGACAAGTTAAACACGTGTTGGATCACTGTGGCGTACTCGCGGGCAGTCTGCAACCCCCCGCAACCCGTATCCCGCTCGCGCTCACCTCCGCGCGCTTCATTAGATCATCATACGCACGTTAATTCGAATTGTGTTTGTGTTTTTAGTGTCGGGAAGCAATTTATGAATCGAAATGAGTGTGTATGAAATAATGGACGAGCTCGTGGTAAGTAAGACAGATACTAAACAACTTTTATCTCGATATGGAAAAATACGCAGTGTGAAATAAGAAGGAAGCCGTTCATTACAGGCGTGTAAAACGATATGAGATTTTGACAATTGCCGGCGAAGAAAAGTTAATTGCGCCAGTAAAAGAAAAATATGGTGAAATCAGGTATTACGTTTGTTACGAGACTTGTTAAACATTCCCGAAGAAATACACATTACTGTTGGACGCTGTGGGAGGACAAGGATGATTATAGAATGTAACCGTCAGTATAAAAATGTAACAGTTGAGCTTATTAAGACCTATTTGAGACTATGCCAACCTTGTCAAAAGAAACAGAAGCCAAATTTATAATGATTAGACTGATTATTGAAAATAAATAAAAGATTAAGAAATACGCATCCTATGATGATAAAAGTAATAAAAAATAATAACACTAAAACTGTATCATCATAATTATAATTAAAACTATGTGGCTTTGACTGATCGATAATTATAATAAATGATTAAGAAATAGTCATTATTTTATTCCCATAACCAACATTTACCAACCATCATTGGTGAATCTTAGCATATCCCAAACTCTGCTGGTAAAAGCCCGAAATATTGACTCTTTTTTACAAAATTCGGACATTTACCAACTCATGCTGGTAAATCTTAGGATTTACTGGGAAATCTTAAGATTTACCGTACTTCGAGCTTTTACAGTAACATATATACAGATATATATATTTTCATAACATAATACCATGTCTTCATTTTCGTTACTATTATGAGGAATATAAAATAAATAATAACAGCAGCTCGAGTCGATCTTTAGGTTAATCCGTGCTTGCTTGGTCTGTGGATGGGTGACCACCCAATTCGTACATGCCAAGTTTCTCAGCTGTCATTTGTACAGTCGTTACAGGTAGTCAGTCGCCCAAAAAGTCTGACAATCAGTCTTACCAAGGGGTATCACCCAGTACTAGATGGGTTGTGGAGGTCAGATAGGCAGTCGCTCCATGTAAAATACTGGTATTCAGCTGCATTTGGATAGACTGGAAGCCGACGCCAACATATTCGGAAAAAGGCTAGGCAGATGATGATGGTAGATAATACAAAAAAAAAAATAATATAACTTATTACTCTGGTAATAAACTATTGCAAGTACCTGAACCCTCGCCGCAGCTCCAAACTCGGTGTGGCCACGAACCACGTGCCTCCGTGTTTGCGACTACCTGCTCGGCCACATCGTATAATGGAGTAACCAGGGCTGGTAGTCTCGACATTTATACCGACGCTGTCACAAACTTTTGATCGGTAAATAATAACTGCAAAAATTCGGTTGCAATAACGACGCTTACGAGAAACGCAAGTCTGTAAATGTCCATTTTCTTCTCTTTTTAGATATTCATGTTCTTTTTCACATTTACTGGCGTATTTAAACTGCTCTCTCTGTTTGTTTCTTGTTTTTCCCCGGTTATGACTGTGTTTGCCAATTTTGTGGCCACACATTTCTTAATTGGTACTTAATTACTACCTTTATTAAATTTCCAAATTGACCAGGCTAGGTTTTAGGAATTTATCATTGTTGTTATGACTTCTAATTAAATATATAAACGGACGTGGTGCTAGAATATTCGTTCTGCCAGAAAACATTGAAGTACTATTTTAGGTAATTTTGAAATTTAAAAAGTATCTATTGACTGATTACCATATTTTAACAAATCAAATGCGTACGTTTTGGAGTACCAATATAAGTGTTCCAGTTCTAGTAAAACCGTTGTTTATTCAAAACGTACTAACACCCGTACTATAAACAGGTCGAAGTGATTACTTGAGTACAAGTTATTACTTATGATGCGATTTTTATTCTGTAGTTTAGTAATTTCTTGAAGTTAGAACCGTCAAAAGTTAGAATTCTTAGTTTGTTTTTATTTGACGGTTCTTGCTTCGTTGAAATTATTGCCTATTGCGTAAAAATGGTTAAAAAAGTAATTACTTATTTGATCACAGACACGGGTGTTAGCTTTGTTTTCTTTGATGGTTCTTACTTTGTTCAAATTATTGTCTATTGAATGATAAGTTATTACTTGTGTTTAAAGTAATTACGTTTACTTGGCTAGATACAAGTGTAAGTCTCAAAACTATAATAACAACAAAAACAAGTATAAAAAATATCAAAATCACAAATTTTAATACACCAACCACACAATCTCTGCTATTACATGCGATCCAGTTTTTAAACCTCAATTCTTCGTCGCTGTTACGAGAAAGTATAATGCCATTTAAAACAGTATCATTTCTTGGTGCTCTATTATTTTATTTCATGTTTTGTTTGAGAATAGATTTAAAAGATATTTTCTTTATTGGTGCAATCTTTTTCGTTCATCGTGGAGATTACAAGCTTTGATAGTATAAGTAAAGCTGCCTTGGTGGTATAGTGGTCGTTAGCTACCTGGGTTGCTAGATCAGGCAAAATGTTGTTGTATGGGTTTACAAGGAATTTCTCTGAAGCAGCCTCAATTTGGATATGATGTGTTCTGTTGATGGCAATAGGCTCGCTCCCTATTCCTCATCATCATTTCACAACCAGAATTCACTTCAGGCCTTTTTTTTGCACCTTATTAAAGGACTAAAACGTGACTGGCAAAATGTGGGTGTACTGTGAATACATCTGCGCCTAATCCTTCGGGGAATGGTGTCACAATTTATGTTATTTCATGCAGCTATTCGTGACAGGCTGTGTCGGTACAATTGGCATGTGACATTCAGTCTTTAACGTGGATTTGGCTTGCAATTTGAATGCAGACAGGGTGTCATTCGTCTACAAGTCAAACACTGTTTGAATGCAGATGACTCAGCATAAATCGTCTAACTTTACCTGTAAAACAGATTCGTCAATGCACGAATGACAAACAATCCACAGATAGTCCGGGTCGGGGAATGTGTTTTACCACCAGGAATTTCTCATTAGCAGTCACGGTGTCTGGATTTATGCCCGGTTGCTGGCAAAAGCCTCGTGTTGTAATCTATTACCCGCGTTATTACTTGACATTTGGTTAACTAACACCTGTTAAGAGGTTAATTATTTGACCTGCGGGCATATTACCTAAAGTTTTGGTTGTTGCCTGAATTTGACAAGGGTTATTCAATTAGGTCCCAATAGAAAATGTTCAAAGTTCATTTTAAGCCTTTCTGCGGTCTTTGTTAGCGTCTGATTTTCGCAGAAATTACGTCGTAATGTTTTTAATTTATTCAATTTATTGAAAATATTAAATGCTGTTCACGGAATTTGACTGCTTTTGTGAGATCAAATGTTTGTTAACGCACCCATGATACAGCAGAAAATTCTAGAGTGGGGCAACGTTTTAAAGAAAGAATATAAACTGGCAACATAATTTTTTAAAGTTTAAACATTGGTCTCAACGGGCTATCAGCGACAAAGATGTAGAAAACGTCAAAAATGTTTTGGCTTCTGAAAAGCCAAATATCGTAAGTTCAAACACCTTGTAAGTCAATGATTGACGGTTTTGACATTTGAATTTGGATGCCGTTCACAAGAGAATCGGAAAACGGAGTAATTCAGCAACTCGTCCCACATGCCGATGGCCCATTTGGGACGAGTTGATGAAAATCAAAATAAATAATATTTTAACAGAAACAAGCAACGTCTCTATCTAATATGAAGTGACCACAAATTATAAAATGAAATTATCCCATTATCCAAATACAATTTTGCAAATTTTTCACTCTTCTGTAAAGTTGCTAATTTTGACTGGCGTGGTGTGTAGGCTCGTTCCCAACTCTTTGAAACAAATAACTAGCGAAGTACGGGGACACACCACTACCGGTATCAAAGAACGTAGATTTGGAAATGTCCCATGAATAAGAATCTACACTTCATGTCTACCTAATACAGCTTAGGGCACGTCCATATCAAAACGTTATAGACCTTATTCAGCATCTGCCCAGCCTTTTCTCAACTACATTGGGGCCGGCTTCCTGTCAAACCTAATGCTGCTGGATACCAATTTATTAAAAAATAAAAAAATAAAAAAAAAATGAACCAATGGCCTATTCGACTTCCACAAGCTAGTAGTTACCCTGGGTAAAACTGGTTGTCACTGACTAACGTAACGACTGTCAAAATCATAGATCGGATGTTATAGCTGTTTTTTGTACTAGCCATAGATTAGAATAATATGGATATTCCCAGAGTCCCGGGATTTGGTTTTTAAGTAGGTACTTAGTAAAATCATAAAAAACTATTCTCGCCTTCGGGACTAATGATAGATTACATGTCCTCTCTGACGGGTAAATATAAGAAGGACGGGATTAAGGATAGTTATAATAAATAGATAATTTTGATTCATTAAACCACAAAAATGTTTTTTTACGTAGGTAACAATTTCTTAATCAAGTATCAACAATCATTCAAACATTTTTATTCTGAAATTGTAGGTACAAAAACATATTACCATACAAATTATTTGTTCCTCAGAAAATCAAAACATTATAAAATAGAACAATTTTTATTTACAATAAAATCTTAATTAGAATAATTAATACGCTTCAACAATAATTCACTTATTTATACAAATAACATACTTAATAATAAAATCATTCGGAATCCCGTGGAATATCCATATTAACATCAATGTTTGCGGTCAACGAACCTAAATAGCTCTACCTATTCCGATCTATGGTCATAATTTCTACGATTGGCAGCTGAGAGCTGCTTTACTGGCTTTCCGAGCCACGCCTGGTTACTTATCCATAGACCTACTCGGACAAGCGGAAATGTTATGACTATTTTCAATAACTTACTGTTCGGTTTCGGTAGATTGCTATGTCTGTTTGACATTTTGCTGACCGACGACGGTTAGAAACAATACGTCACAGAAAAGCTTTCTTTAATTTTTCTTTGAATAAAGTGACAGGTAGATGACGAAAATAGGCATTTTCAAGCTAACTTTGTTTAAATAAACACCGATAACTACGATATGTGGTTTAACGATTGACAGTTATATCGTAAGTAAATTATAAAAAATGGGCCTTAATCATCGATGGACCCATGTGTTTGATATCACACTTGAACGAACAGAACCCATTTATTAAGACATTAATAAAACCACAGTCACCGATATACTTCTCTTGTTTCAATTTTCACAACCTCCGACTATATGCTCGGTGAGAACCCGGCTTATGAAATTGCGCCATAGAATCCTCGTCTCCAAAGGCACGTACGAACGTTCCGGTTGATAGGGATCACGAACGTTTGGCGTAGTTTGCTAGACTTCAATATGTCTGCTTCACACATGGATGGGCTTTGAGTTGAGAGGGAGCTATATATCGTGTATGGATAGGGATTTATTAATTTAGGTACTATTATAAAGGGTGTAAAAACCCTCTTAACGAAAGCCTAAAGGCATTTGTTCTCTCCGTCACAGCATTTTTTTTTTTGTTTTACACCATATCTGGGAAGTTACGGAGATATTGGGGGTCAAAATTTAAACTTTTTGACAAGTTTTTTTAATTGTAAGATTTTAACTTTAAAGATCTCCACAACCCCAGTACTATTCAATCCATTCATCAAAACATTGTTTTGAGTACATCGTTGTCATTACCTAAACGGTGTTTTCATGTTTTAACATGCTTTTCATTGTCTGCACTTATACAACTTTTGTCTTTCAAATCAGAATTTTATCAGGTTCGGTAATGCCTTACCATCCTGTAACTATGTGTAATATCTCTAGATTCTTTAGAAGCTTTGTCTAGCGCTTAGTCACGTACATTTCTATTCGATCTGTCACTGCTTGTTTCACGTCATTTCAACAATGGGTCGCCTTCTATCTAGACGTCTTGTTTCACGCTCGGATTGTCTTCGACTTGAGTCTAATAAAATTGCTGATAGTGAGCGGTAAGATTTACTATTTGTACTTTTTGTTTATTAACTTCATTTATCAGGGTGGTTCTGTTCACTCATGACCTTTTATGTAAGTAGATCATCGAAGGTTTCGTAATTATAAATTTTTAGTTTTTCGTTTCTTGGAATCTCATACCTTTTAATGAAAGCTGTTATTATCTAAGGTCAAAAAATCCAATAGAATTCTAGTTCTTCCAGCCACGTACCATTATACTATATCTCATCTCAATAACCTCACTTCACTTGAACAATAACTTGCCTTCCAATGGGACTTCCTGTTTCACAGTTGGCTTGACTTTGTCGTCATATCGTTTCAACTTTCCGGAGTTATTTGTCTTCTAGTTTTTTGTTTGTAGGTTGAGAGTTAGTAGTTCTGGCAGAATTAATATTCTCTCATTCATTCACTGATGGACAAAATTCTCTCCCCATGATTTCCAGTTCTTTTACTCCTTCGCTAATTTGGACAATTTGGTTGTTACTTTTATATAGATCGTCCTACCATCTTCTGCGACGTCTGCCTCGACTTCTTTTGGTTATGTTCATGCTCCATACACTATCTATTTTGGCTTACAGCGGATTGCTGCAATTTTTCTCATTTCATACAAATTAAATCAAAATACACTATTAAACCTATCCCTAAAACATCACTTAAAAAAATTCTCGTTATTCTACGAGTAGGTACATCTATGATAACAGTACAATATAATCCTTCACACATACATACCTCTAAATGCTAACCATCTATGAATAAACTTAGCAATTTCTTTAAGAGCCGACAAGACTTGTCATCATTTATACTTACTTGAGACATGATTTATCGATGCCATGCAAACTTGGCTGCCAAGTGTCGATCATTTATCAGAGTGACACCGGCGTGTCGCGGCCCACACTCCAGAGTGGGAAAATGAAATTACACTCATGTTTTTTGAAAATGTATGCTTGTAGAGGACTAATCTTGTGGAGCCTGAAAGTCTGACCATCAAACAATCTTTTATCAAGGGTTACTAGGAGTTACTTGGTTTAAGCTATTTGATGGTTGTTGACGTTAACTGGGCAAACCCGAAAGTGATTTCTGCACGATACCGTTCGCTCCTGCGGTCTTGCGGAGGCAACGAAGTAAATGTATATATAGGCAATGCACCGCACGAAGATGCGGCTCATCCGCGCGGACAAGCGAATGTGAATCATCCGCGAATCGGAAGACGTTGCGAAGACCTGGTGAAGGCTGCAGAAATCCGCTGGATGCAAGTCGCACGGGATCGGTCTATGTGGCGACACTTGAAGAAGAATATCTGACACACATTTTTCACTATAACTAAGAACTTATTTTTCTTCTATTCTGTTGTAGTAATCAGTCTGAAATTCTGACAACCTTCCTAGCCAAGTTTCATGGTAACAAGTGAGCTGTGAAGATTATAAAGGCCCATTCAGTCATTTTTAGATCTTTGACAGTCGTTACAGGTAGTTAGTGGCCCAAAAATTCTGACAACCAGTCTTACCAAGATGTATTGTATTCTCATTGCTAACTGGGTTGTGGAGGCCTGATACGCAGTCGCTTTATGTAAAGTACTGTGGTCTGTGGACATCAACATAGTTGGACAAAGGCTAAGTAGATGATTCTACTATTAGAAGTTACCGATACCCTTATACTATTCGCCTACGTCATCATTATGCTGGCTAAAGGTCTCATAACTTCCAGCTGTTTCGATCCAGGGCTAATGCGGACCTCCTATCGTTGGTTTTTAGAAGTTAATAAAGAAAAAAAAAGATTCCTTAGGACAATAATTCGTTGTTAAAAAACGGGTTTCAGTTAAAATAATCTTTTTATTTTCATAATGTTTATTTAGGTCGCTGCCCGAGGCCCTTGTTACTTTATTAGGGTAAGAAATAAATGAGAAGCAACAAGTTACCATTATTTTTTTAGGTAAAAGTTTTTGCGATTTTTCTTATTCAAACTTCCCTGTTTGTAATTAATATAACTTAGTAGAGAGTTATGATAAAGATATTTTCAAATGATAAGCAAAAGTAATTTCTCTAGACAATATGTGATATAACATTTTGTTTTTGTAAAACATGATAAAATATTAAAGAAAATAATGAACCTTATGTTGTGCATTTGCATATAATATACATAAAACTAACCTAACATTTCTCAACATCATCAGCCTATTAATGTTTCCAATACTGGGACACAGGTGTCCTCTCTATAATCCACCACGCGGGCCCATTGCGGATTGGTAGTTGTCACCATGTCTTTTCAAATTTTGTCTTATTAAAACACACGCTTACATTTCTCTCAATAAAATTAAACACAAGCAGAATGCATGCATGCTCATGCATGGGCATGCTCAGCGCAGTTGAGCTGTTTTAATTAATTGTTAAGCTGTTTGTTGTTATAATGTATAGGTATGTGCTGCTCTATTGTGTTGTGCTGTCCATTAACGAATAAATGATTATTCTATTCTATTCTATTCAGAACGGAAAATCGATCAGAGTGCTTAGAACGCACCACATTTCACTGTTTGATCTAATTTTAGCTTGTAGGGCTGTACTAAGAAAATTATGAAACCAGGAACCCTGTGCCACTGCATGTGTCTTAAGGCGCGGGTCAAATACAAGTAACGTATGCCACTGCCATGGCAGTGGCGCGGCGCGGGCAAGGTGGTGGCGTGGCGCCACTTTTGATATTTCATACAAAATGTTAAGAAGTGTGGCACGACACATACTGAGATATCAACTATCTGGAGGCCACGACACAAGTCTTTCTTAGTGTGGCACTAGATGGCGCTGTGTGTTAATGTCCAGCTATTTTTATTTGTTTATTTATTAGGTAGATTTCCTTTTTTTGAAAAAAAAAAAATCTACCTATTGGTCTCTCACCTACGGGGAATATATATGAATACGTATGTATATGGGTGACAAGCAAAATTTAGCCACACTCTACAGGTCGCAATTATGAACCGATTGCTTTCAAACTTGGCCAAAAAATCGAAACGGTCAAAACTTAGGCTAAGTTCGTGAATGGGCGGAATTCGTCCATGGGGGGCGGCGGGGGGGCGGTTTTTATAAAATCAGTTTTTTGGCCATAACTTTTTTCCTATGGAAAATTTTTGAACCGCTTTTCATTTTTATCATTCTGAGTACGAATACGGACATCGTTAAATTAAAACTTTTTTGATGCAACCCCTAAATTGGGGAGGGGGTTGAAAATTCCAAATTTTTTGCGAAAAAAAATCATATCTCCGAAACAGTAAACATTTTCAACGTCGCAAATATTTTTTTTTGAAAGCAAATTGTTTACTTTACAATTGTTACCTTCAAAGTTTAGCGATAAAACTTATAGTTTTCGAAATAAAAAATTATAACTAAACATTTGAGGGCGTTTCCATGCTATCTATACTCTTATGAGAGAATTTAAAAAGGATAAACTTTCCATTACAGGACAACGATTTTGAAATCATATTTTTTTTTTGTAGATTGTACACATAAGTACAACTCTTTATCCAAATGTTCAGTAGTCGGACGCTCCAGCACCTTCTTCGAAATCTACCTCGTCCTACGGCTTGCCGGAGGGATTTTTATATTTATCGCACATTCCAAGGTTACTTACCTCTTTTAGAAAATCTCATATATATCTACTGTCTTCATACGAGAGGAACTCAACGATTTCAATCTCTTAGCTACTAAGGGAATAAAATTGGGTGCAATGATGCGTACTACAACCCACTCAGATTTTCATAACGTAAATTGTTTCCATTTACGAGAATGATGTAAAAGTTTTCCTTATCTAGTGTGGGTTGGCTATTTTAAACCAACACAAGTATTAATAAAGATATACGTTCAAATTACAAGAATTTAGCTTATGTACAATGGCGAGGTTAAAAACACAATTTTCGTTTTTCTAAAAGAACCTCGCTTGCATTTACCTGTAAGCAGAGGTGACAGTAAATAGCAAATTTTAACATAAGCTTTTTACTATTTAATCATCTACCTAGTCTTTTCTCCACTACGTTGAGATTAGCTTCCATTCTAAACGGATGCAGTTGAATATCAGTAGTTTACATAGAGGGACTTTAAAAATTATCAAACTTCACACGGGCAAAGCCGCACGCAGAAGCTAGTATCCTAATAATAGTATTATCGGTACTTGCTACCCGCAGCATCGACCTCTAAAAGGAAACCTGACATTATGCAAACACAATGATGTAAATAAGCCTCTTTCATCATACGTATAATATATACCACAGACGTCGTTCTTTGACGAGATCTTGCAAATTCCGGGATGTCACGTTTTTTTGGAGATTTTCTAAAGTTGGATGCACACGTAACGATAATTCGTAGCGATTTCAAACTGCACATTGAACACACGTAGGATCTCTACATAAGCATATAATTAGCCTATGATATGCCCACTGCTGGGACACATTGACCTAAAGCTCGTGGCTAAATAATAACAGCCACTCGGATCGATCTTTAATTTAAGCCTTGCTTGCCTAGGTTGGTCTGTGGATGGGTTCGAGCTCTGTGCCTCGGAGAACACGTTGAGCCTTTGGTCCCGGCTATAATTTGTAGAACTCCGACTCAGTCGTTACAGGTAGCCCAAAGTCTGTCAACCAATCTTACTAAGAGGTTTCGTGTTACCCAGTAGTAACTGAGTTGTGGAGGTCAGATAGGCAGTCGCTACATGTATAATACTGGTATTTAGCTGCATCCGGTTAGACTGAAAGCCAGCCCTTTTTTTTTCGGATGGGAAATCATCAAATGACTTTTTCCACTCTGGGCGGAGCGGGAGGGAGTGTCAGACTTTTACTGACTAAAACCCATCCATGTTCCTTCCTCGCCCTTTATGTTCCGGGGCCGCGGTATCTCTTTCGAACAGGCCCGCAACCCCGGCAGGCTTCGGCCTTTGCGGGCCCCTCCCCTTACGCTGACATCTCTTTGAGGCGCGCGTGGAACACGAACGCGCCGTCGACACGGCCTGTCGTCACTAGACGGACGGACGGCTAGCTAGCCCATAGCTAACCGTCCACAGGCCCGCATCTACGGTGGCCGGTAGCCACCACGTGGCCCCCGACGCCCGGTGCGTCTACCGCGGCGGCCGGGAAGAGAGGATCTCTCCCTATCTCGTTCCGCCACCTCCTTCGCTAGCATGACTGCTTCGCAGAAGGAGGTGACGGCTTCTCTTGGAAAAAGACAAGGCAGATGATGACTACTATGAAATTGAACTGCCGCCGATACACTATGCAAATCAAATAGGCTCAACAATAGGCATGACGATAGTAAAATATAAATCTATTTAGTCCGTCAGTTAGAGTAATGGAAAATAATGGACACGTAGTTTCTGTTTTTGTAAATCAATGAATATTGACAAAGATAAAATGCACCAATACTCCAGAGTGGGGTTCATGACAATGACGTCAGTACGCTCTAAAATTATACGGGGCCTCGTGGCTACTGTAGCCGGCAGGTTGGATGGTCGGTTAATGTGTCGCTGGGTGGCGGCACACAGACCGTCATTCAGATATGTGCTATAGGTGGTTGTTTTGTTTTGTTTTGTTTAACGTGTTTTAGTTAGTAAGTGCCAAGTTTAATTTATTTTTTTGTTTTTGTTTTGTTATGGATCTCTGGTCTGAAAATAAAAGTATTATTATTAAATATTTTTTGATTATATAACTGACGGACTAATTAGATTTTTGTTGTCTACCTTATTTGTCAATCAGACGAACTCAATCTATTAAACAATGCAGATCCCGTTCTGCCGATAAATCGTCACATGTGAAGCAAGCATTAGTAATAGAACCCGGATGTATGAGATCAATTTACGACGCGGCTCAAAGTCAAAGAGATCCCTTGTGACCGACACTTCCTGTCCGACGACGTGTCCTACTTTCCGTATTTTGGTCGAGATTTCGCTATTTTTGGTCAACATATGGTTGAAAAGGTGTGTGAGTGGTATTGGCAATTTATTATAGTGATATTGTTTCTCTTTCTTGTTGGTCTACTATTTAAATTGCTTTTTTTATAGGATTGGTAGTAAGTAATATGAAAAAAAAAAGTGTAAATCGGGGTTGTTTGGACATCAAAATTTCATCACAATCGGATCAATGGTTTAGGAATGCATAGAGGACAAACATACAAACATTATTTTTTATTTATAGAGATGATACTCGACTTTAATGTAGTTTCCCATGAGGGAAAGAATTTTAGAAATCAGATCACAAATTCCGAAGATTATCAGGTGATAATCTAAACATAACTTTATACGTTCGTTCTTTATAGATTATCAGGTGGTAATAGGTATATACTCGCCTTTTGTGGATCGAGGGGCACCTGCCCCTCGACCCACAAAAGGCGAGTATACAGGGTGTAAACCACCTCATCACAAAGCCGTTAACCAAGCATTCTGTACATAAAACAAAGTAACTTTACGCAAAAAAATTTGCTGGGAAACAACTTTTTTTTTTGAGGTTATAAATCATGTTTTGTGGTAAAACTCAATGTAACGCACTTAAAACATTGTGCTGATGGATGGATTGAATAGTACGGGGGTCATGGAGGTGTTTAAAGTCAAAATCTTCCAAAAAAAACTTGAATTAAAAAAAAACTTATCAAAAAGTGGTAACTTTGACCCCCATATCTCCGTAACTGGGAGGTTCCCAGGTATGGCGTAGAACAAAAAAATGATCGCAATGATGGGGAGAACACTTGTTCTCCCCGAATCTCTCCCGAACCTTGCCGAAAGGCAAGTGCCTTTCGGCTTCGTGAAGAGGTGTTTTACACCCTTTATACCTAATAGTCTATTCGATATTCAAAAAAATGTATTGGGGTCGGTCATATGTCAGGTCCATGTTCACCGAGAAGATAACAGTCTTATTATCTAAAACAGCGGTTTAAAACACAATTTTGGATGGGAACATGTCACATTGACAGCTGTTTTTCGATAATCAGGCTGTTATCTTCTCGGTGAACACGGACCTTAGAGAGCCAAAAAAAACTGTTTAAAAGCCTACAACAATAAAAAGGTCAATAAAGATTGAAATCGATCAGCATTATTTTAGCTTATCATCGTGCTATTAAAGGATGGCTTTCACATTTGTAATATTTATGATTGTGAATAACTTACTAGCTCATTCCAAAGTTATTGATATTAGTACACTATAAAGAATAGTCTCTATTGATGGCATGTACAGAACGAATAACTTTACATAAAAAACGTTGATGCATAACATTTCACCAGTTAAGTTTCAAGTCGTATCAACCAATCTTCCACGGGGTATCGTATTACCCAGTACTAACTGGGTTGTGGGGTTCAGATAGGTAGTCGCTCCATGTAAAATACTGGTATTCAGCTGCATCCGGTTAGACTGGAAGCCGACCCCAACTTAGTTGGGAAGAGGCTAGGCAGATCATGATGATGTTTTAAGGTCTTTGTAATAGGGAGCGTGTGACTACGTGGCTGGATACTAAGAAGTATTTCTTAGTATCAGGCACATAGTCACATGGTGGTGGTGGAAAATCCCAAAAACATTTTTACCCTTTTTTTTTCGGATGAGAAATCATCAAGTGACTTCTCCCACTCTGGGCAGAGCGGAGTGTCAGACTTTTACTGACTAATACCCATCCATGTTCCTTGTTCGCCCTTTATGTTCCGGGGCCACGGTATCTCTTTCGAACAGCCCCGCAGCTCCGGAAATAGTTTGACCCGGGAATCGAATCCAAGGGCTCATGCTCAGAACGCTTGCGATAAAAAAACCGCATCAGTACATTAAGTAGATAGTCTGCCTCATTGCAATAACGATACTTAAGTTCACCAGATGGCCGATGACCGTAATCACAATCAAGGCTGTGAGAACCACGATAATTATTACATCTATCATCAAGAAGACATCGAACTCTTTACTAGCCGTCTTCAATTTCAGTAAAGTGAAAGTCTTAGTTTCACGTCATATGCATCGAACGTATAAAGTTATGTACAGACAGTGTGAGACATACGCTGAGACAGAAAGCAAATAAAGTTGCTTGGCCATAGTGATGAGCGTTGAATGAACGAACTAGTTAATTCGACCGTCTACGTACTGTCAACGAATGGACGGTTCACCAACAGTCCATGGACTAGTCGAATCCGTCGACGTCTCAACGGCAGTCAACGGCTAAACTGAATGCGTCTACCGACTCGAGAACGTAGGCAAGTCGTTCGTCCTTAGAAATAAAATAAACGCTCAAACAAATTTTAACTCTAAACCTCTCACAAGAGAGTTCATATTTGTATATCACGACGAATTAATTTGTTTTACTTGCCTACGTTCTAGAGTTTTACATCAGTCCCTTACTAATATCAACTGTCTCCTGCTAGATTTACAGTTAAAATTTGTTTGAGCAATTATTTTGGAGTCTAAAGTAAACTGTCTGCGTCGCCGTCAACGTAGTAGACTTCGTTGTAACGTTTATTTCAACGTCTGCATAACCAAGTCGACGCATAAACTAGTCGACGAATTCAACTAGTTGATGGACTAGTCGATGAACAAAAATGGACGGTCTAGTTTCGTTAACGCTAAATGCGTCGACGACCCATCTCTACTTGGCCAAGACAATTTAAGAACAAGAAATTGGTTCAACGGATATCCGTCGATCAAATTAGTCACATCGACGAATGGTCACAGGGACTATCCTGAATCCTGAAATCTGAAATAAACCAGCAATGTACTGGAGTAACCGACATACAGGGTGTAAACAACCTCATCACGGTGGCGTCAACCAAGCATTCTGTACATCAAACTAAGTAACTTCACGCAAAAAAGATTGCTGGAAAACGACTTTTTTTTGGGTGAAAAACATGTTTTGTTGAACTCAGTGCAACGTATGCTGGTGAATAGATTAAATAGTACATGGGTTGTGGAGGTGTTAAAAGTAAAAAAAAAACTTACAAATATTGTCAAAAAATTAACTTTGACCCCTTTTTTTTTTTTTTTTTTTAGGATGGGAAATCATCAAATGACTTCTCCCACTCTGGGCGGAGCGGGAGGGAGTGTCAGACTCTTACTGACTAAAACCCATCCATGTTCCTTCCTCGCCCTTTACGTTCCGGGGCCGCGGTATCTCTTTCGAACAGTCCCGCAACCCCGGCAGGCTTCGGCCCTTGCGGGCCCCTCTCTTCTGCTGACATCTCTTTGAGGCGCGCGTGGAACACGAACGCGCCGTCGACACGGCCTGTCGTCACTAGACGGACGGACGGCTAGCTAGCCCATAGCTAAACGTCCACAGGCCCGAACTTTGACCCCTAATATCTCCGCAAGGTTTCCAGGTATGGTGTGGAACAAAAAAAATATCGCAATGACGGGGAGAACAAGTGCCTTTCGGCTTCGTTCAGAGGTTTTGTTCACCCTTTATCTAGGACTACGTAGCCTTAAAATGTATAAAATATAAGACTACGCGAAGTGTACAAAGGCCATGTCGCTTGTGTGTACACAGCTTAACAACAAACTAACGACTGATGATCATCACGAATGATTTTTAGTTTTTTTTTGCAGTACATTGCACTTTCGCGTTCGTCAATTATACGAACGCGAAAGTGCAATGTACTTCATCTGTTTTTGTCCGCATTGGATGTCATTTTTGTTTTGTTTTACATTTTGTGTCTACATGTGTAGTCGTTTTGTGTGAATTGTGCATAGACTTTCCATAACTTGATAATTTTATCAATTTATTTTTGAAAGACATTAAAAACAGAATATTAAATCGTATTTTTTTTTTTCATTTACGGTGGGCCTTCTGTGCTTCTAACATTAAAACAACTCCGTGGATTTTTTTCTTTGTGCTTTTAGTCACTTCTCCAGTAGGGGAGGTCCTGGCTACATAATAACAGACGCTCGGGTCAATCTTTAGGTTAAGCCGTGCTTGCCTAGGTTGGTCTGTGGTTGAGTGACCACCTATTACATATCAAGTTTCCTCCGTACCTTGGAAAGTTCAGCAGTTGGTCCCGGCTGTCATTTATTGATCTTTAGTCGTTACTATTGGCCCAAAAAGTCATAACTAGTCTTACTAAAGGGTATCATATTACCCACTAGTACAGCAACAGTACTAACTGGGTTGTGGAGGTTAGATAGGCAGGTAGGCAGTATTTTTTCAACCGACTTCCAAAAAGGTTATCAATTCGTCTGTATGTTTTTTTTTTTTTTTTTTGTGTTTGTTACCTCATAACTTTCGACTGCGTGAACCGATTTTGATGATTCTTTTTTTATTTGAAAGCTGGTGCTTCCCATGTGGTCCCATTTTAATTTGCTAAAGATCTGATCCGGATCTTCGGAGATATACAATGGAACTCTTCAAATATACACGACAAATCTGCAGTAACTGCTGCAATCGCTTGAATGTTTATTGTTTATACAACATCATGACGTAACATCACGCCTGTATGCTCTGAGGGGGTACGCAGATGTGTACAATATTCCCAGATTTCGACAGTTAGGTGTATTAAGTTCCATTTATTGGGGATAAGTTTTTTTTTATTTTATTGGCAAGGGCACTTCAAGGGTAGTTTGATGAGAATTTGGTTAGGTTCTGATTATGGGATCCATGACAAAGGAACGGAACTCTTCAATTCTTAGAAGCAAATTACCGATTCTCGGCCAAATCTTTTAAAGGCTATCCGGATATTTGAGTCACGTACCATAACGTCGTTATTAACCGACTTCAAAAAGGAGGAGGTTCTCAATTCAATGTTCCCCGATTACTCGAAGATGACTGGACCGAATTGGTCTTTTAATTGTTTGAAAGGGTATACTTCCCAGAAGGTCCCATAATCATCAAGTCAGGATCCTGATAATGGGATCCTGGAGAAATAGAGAGAACTCTTCAAATTTTATAGGCACACCAGAAGCGATTTGGGTAGTTTTTGAAAGAGTAGTTTCTCGGAGTGATCCCATTTAAATTTGGTAAAGATCTGATGAAGAACTTCGGAGAAAGGCAACGGAACTCCTCATTAAATGTAGCAAATGTGTGTCTCTTACTGGGATTGCTGAAATCTCATGTCTGTCTATTGTTTAAACCAGTTCATAACAAAAAATCACGCTGGTACGCTGTAAAAGGGTATGCACATATTGTGAACCACTAAAAAGTGAAAAATAAAAACTTTTTTGCAAAAAATAAAACCGACTTCCCACAAAAAAGTGAAAAATAACTTTAGCTTCAGAAGTCGGTGACAAAAAAACTAAATCAATCAAACAAAGGTCACCGACTTCAGAAGCTAAAGTTATTTTTCACTTTTTTGTGGGAAGTCGGTTTTATTTTTTGCAAAAAAGTTTTTAATACTAGTATTCAGCTGCATGTGGTTAGACTTGAAGCCGACCCCAACATAGTTGGGAGAAAGCTAGGCAGATGATGAACCACTTCTCAAGTAACTTATTACATAGGACTTAAACATAACTGACGAAATGTACTATGGAGACCAACCCTTTGGGGATTAAAGGCGTGATGTTACAATGTTTATGTATCTACTAACGGGCTCGTACGAGTACGTGAACTGGCGAGTGGGAACTCGTGAGTGCAAGCGAGTTGACACCTTCCGATTTTACCTATTTGTTTTTGTCTTCAACTCGCTCGCACATAATAGGGTCTAGGCAATTTTTTTTTTTATTATCTGTTTGTTTTAAAGTCATGTCATAAATACATATTAAATATCTTAAACATTTAAACTAGGTACATTTTTTGTAGCTGACTGTACGGTCCAACAAGCTATTTAGATTACAGTTTAACCCACAAATTGCATTGTTAAATGTAAACCAATTAGCTTGTTTGATCGTATCTGACGTACTTTACTTCAGAAAAATAGGTAAAATCGGAAGGTGCCAACTCGCGCGCACTCGCGAGTTTTACACTCGCCAGTTGACGGATACGTCTACAAACTTACGTTACGGTTTTATTTCTAGATGAGTCTCCGTAGTACAAGCTGCAACCTTTTTTTATTACCATACGCAGTTTCCTTGTTTACATAAAAGTTTAAGACCAATAAGAACTTATCGATATAAGCCCCCATCAGATTACATGCTCTACTACCCTATGTTACCCTTTACCTTGTATCGTCCACGATATACTTATCTTAGTGTACAATATGGGGAAATGCACTTCGTCACGGAAACCGATCGTCAAGATATGTTATATTACGGTCCTATCCTGTAGGGACAGTTATTAACCAGTAATATTTGTCTCCATCAGACCTAGTCGTAAACCTTATGCTATTACTTTTTAATTACATTTTCAGGAGAAGTGATAACAGGTATAAAAGATTATGGGTATAAAAATACCCTTAGCGAAGCCGTTGTTTTCCCATCATTGCGATATTTTTTTTTTGTTCTGGAACGTATCTGGGAACCTTCAGGTTCGGGGGTTAAATTTTCACAAGTTTTTTATAATTAAAAATTGCGGTTTCGATTTTTTCCGATTACACCTTGTGTAATACCTATTATCTTTTAAATACCTCCTACTTCCTACATAGACATTACTGGCAAAATGTGGATGTGCCACTTACTTTAATAGTTACACGTCTGTCTAAAATTTTGGGGATTATATTCATATTCATTTTATTTTACGTACCATAAGTTTTAAAAGATGTTACAATGGGCTTACAGCTAAGAACAATTATGGACCCTGTAAGGGCACAGCAATAAACAAGATTAACATAAAATTTTTAGTAGTTAATTAAAGATATTATTTACAAACAGAGGGTATGTTACACATTTATCAGAGTAAGATATATTATTATTATAGGTATAGTAATCACATAAAATAACAACATTCTACCCTTATAATTGAGATCAATATAATTGTAATTATTGTCATTGTAATATGTCATGTACCTCAGATTTATTTTAATAATCCGTTACCTTAGCATGAAATCGCTGTCTAACAATTACACGCATTCGAACAATGTTTTGATTGATCCCTAATCCTGAATTGGAGTGTCTGCTGTGAGTCCACAAATCCTGTCCAAAGGTCTTATAGGCTAACGCCTATAAGACCTTTGGACAGGATTTGTGGGTATTAACAAAGGTTACTGCTGTAAGCCGACTTGTTTTGTTACTGACGATTAAGCCTTCAAATTCCATGAATTTGATTCCTCAATCGATTTTGTGGAACAGGAAAAATAGTCGATGAAACATATTTGAATGAATAATCTCTACTGTATAGTTGTCGAGTTCGTTTGGTCTTACTGGGTACCTATATTTATATATTGTGATTCTAATGCTTAAAGCCTTTAGTTATAAGATCGACCATTGGGTCAACCTATGTGAAATGTTTTCTTTCATGAATGTTACTTGTATGTGAATGCATATAAGTACTCGACTAATGAATATTCTACTGTATTATATTCTAGTCTTACCGACATTAAAAGAAATCTAAAGAAATGCTTAAATAAAAGCACTCTATAAGATTTTCAATGATATGCTCGTTGAAGTATCGCGAGTTGAAATGACAACAAAACAAAATCATCAATCTTATCATCCTAATATATCTTGGCTTTCATTACGGTAGCGCTTAATGCCTCACAGACACAATTATTATAGATCTCATGCGTGTTTATCAACGATTATGTAGACCTAATTTTATTCTTAAATCATAAATCTTTCATTATTATTTAAAGGGGAATGTTTATACTCTTTTTATATTCGCAGATATAGTGAAATAGTTATAGCAAATGAAAACAATAGTTTTAAAGATACCATAGAAAGAAGATAGATCGAATGCATACAACAGCTGAACAAATCCAGATAAATAATTTCTTCCATGTTCTAAATTTTGCTAACAATACTCCTAACAGTGCAGCTGCGGAAAACGGATCGAGTTAGAAAGAAAATCCTTTGACCAACTCATTATCTCCAGTCAAGCATAGGATCTTTTAACACTCGTAGTTCTCTTTATCTCGTTTACGTTGAAGCAAGGATCGGAAATCGAAAGACTTTCGATTTGACTGATTATGTTTCTTTCAAGGAAAGCAGATTCTGTTTTACTTTGGTGTTAAAAATAAGCAAGACGATAGTT
This sequence comes from Xestia ashworthii, assembly GCA_950022955.1. Taxonomy (NCBI): domain Eukaryota; kingdom Metazoa; phylum Arthropoda; class Insecta; order Lepidoptera; family Noctuidae; genus Xestia; species Xestia ashworthii. Next base: position 7,687,372 of record OX465570.1, on the reverse strand, counting down.
AGACTCGTATAACTGTAAGTACAAATAAAATAAAACAAGACGAAAAGTATATATGTCACCGTAAAATTGTCAAATACGTTATATTGTAATATCTCTAGCGATATTGTTAAATCTCGAAATATTGTCAAATGAACACACTGCTTACAACAAAACGCATTATTTTACGTGAAATGCATGCGATGGTAGTCAACTCACGCGGTGTGGAGGGACGGAGGAGTCCCCCTTGCCCAGTGGTACAACTCTCATGAAAAGATATTGTACCATTCCTGAGAAATACCGATTATTATAACCTTAAAACACTTTATATTCCCCTAAAAAGCGTAGTTGACGGAGCCCCGCTTCGCGGGGCCCCTATTTCCGGGTGCAGGGTTTAAAGGAACCTAACTAACCTAACGGGGGCGTGCCCCAAGTCCCGATTATGGGGGCAGAGATATTTCCGTATGTTCAGTTGACAATAATTCGAGACTTTACAATATCGCAAGAGAGATACACGTTATATTGTAATATAACGTATTTGACAATTTTACGGTGACATATACTCATCTAAGAACAGATACGTATTCACAGATATTTTATCTCTGGCTGAAACCATGCAGTAACGCGAATAATGATCAAAATTGGCGGTAAAATATTGCTGGGACTAGTTATAGAAATTACTTGCATTTGTTTGAAATAGTAGTATATGGCTAGTAAATATTATTAGAGAGTACCTACGTCTTAAAAGATATTAGCAAATCAATCATCATAGCCAGCGATATTGGCATTATCGTAATGGCTAAGTCTTACAATTTTGAACTATGAAAAACTAAAAGCCTACCCTTTTTTTTTTAGGATGGGAAATCATCAATTAATGACTTCTCCCACTCTGGGCGGAGCGGGAGGGAGTGTCAGACTTTTACTGACTACTGACTAAAACCCATCCATGTTCCTTCCTCGCCCTTTACGTTCCGGGGCCGATGTATCTATTTCGAACAGTCCCGCAACCCCGGCAGGCTTCGGCCCTTGCGGGCCCCTCTCTTTATGCTGACATCTCTTTGAGGCGCGCGTGGAACACGAACGCGCCGTCGACACGGCCTGTCGTCACTAGACGGACGGACGGCTAGCTAGCACATAGCTAACCGTCCACAGGCCCGCATCTACGGTAGCCGGTAGCCACCACGTGGCCCCCGACGCCCGGTGCGTCTCCCGCGGGGGCCGGGAAGAGAGGCTCTCTCCCTCTCTCGTTCCGCCACCTCCTTCGCTAGCATGAGTGCTTCGCAGAAGGAGGTGACGGCTTCCCATTCCGTCTCGCTTCGGACCATGGATTGAACCAGGGCCGGACGCGAGAGGTCGCCGCCGCCGATCGCCGCTACGAGGACACGGCGGTGCTCCGCCCACGCAGGGCAGACCTCCACTGTGTGCTCCACCGTGTCCTCCGGTCGATCCTCGCAGTGGAGACACCCGGGCGTTTCCTCCCGCCCAATTCGGTGCACGTACCTCCCGAAACATCCGTGTCCGGTGAGGACCTGCGTCAGGCGGAAGGTTAGGACGCCGTGGCGCCTCTCCAGCCACTCCTCAAAGAGGGGACTTACCGTCACTATCGTGGCGTGCCCTAAAAGCCTACCCTCATTGTACGCTTCAGATTTCTATTCTGAGAGAATGCCGTTAAACATTCACTCTAAAGTGTGTGCTTTCATGGGCCTCGGAATGCGCCACCGTCGAGATCCACACTGACGGTAGGAGGGGTATCCATCGGCGTCGAGTCGACGTTGAAGTACCTAGGACTCGTCCTCGACAGCCGGTGGAACTTCGTGGAGCACTTCCGACGTTTGGCCCCCAGGCTGGAACGGACCGGGGCTGCCTTCAGGCGGCTCCTGCCCAACCTTGGGGGGCCAAACGCCTCCTGCCGCAGGCTCTACGCGGGGGTCGTGCGGTCCATGGCCCTTTACGGGGCCCCAGTGTGGGCGCGTTCCTTGAAGCGGCGTGCCGCTCATTATCTGAACGCGCCCCAAAAAGTGGTGGCCGTAAGGATGGTCCGTGGGTACCGCACGATCTCCCGCGAGGCAGCGGGCCTGCTTGCCGGATTGCCGCCATGGGATCTGGAGGCGATAGTCCTCGCGCGCCTACACGAATGGCGCGCGGAGGTACTACGCCGGGGGGAAACTCCGCTGCCGCGGCAAATTGCCGCTCAGCGGACTGACCTCCGGCGCGATCTCATGGCGACATGGAGAGAGCGACTGTCGCAACCCCGTGCAGGGCACGCCACGATAGTGGCGGTAAGTCCCCTCTTTGAGGAGTGGCTGGAGAGGCGCCACGGCGTCCTCACCTTCCGCCTGACGCAGGTCCTCACCGGACACGGATGTTTCGGGAGGTACCTGCACCGAATCGGGCGGGAGGAAACGCCCGGGTGTCTCCACTGCGAGGATCGACCGGAGGACACGGTGGAGCACACGGTGGAGGTCTGCCCTGCGTGGGCGGAGCACCGCCGTGTCCTCGTAGCGGCGATCGGCGGCGGCGACCTCTCGCGTCCGGCCCTGGTTCAATCCATGGTCCGGAGCGAGACGGAATGGGAAGCCGTCACCTCCTTCTGCGAAGCAGTCATGCTGGCGAAGGAGGTGGCGGAACGAGAGAGGGAGAGAGCCTCTCTTCCCGGCCGCCGCGGGAGACGCACCGGGCGTCGGGGGCCACGTGGTGGCTACCGGCCACCGTAGATGCGGGCTTGTGGACGGTTAGCTATGGGCTAGCTAGCCGTCCGTCCGTCTAGTGACGACAGGCCGTGTCGACGGCGCGTTCGTGTTCCACGCGCGCCTCAAAGAGATGTCAGCAGCAGAGAGGGGCCCGCAAGGGCCGAAGCCTGCCGGGGTTGCGGGACTGTTCGAAAGAGATACCGCGGCCCCGGAACGTAAAGGGCGAGGAAGGAACATGGATGGGTTTTAGTCAGTAAGAGTCTGACACTCCCTCCCGCTCCGCCCAGAGTGGGAGAAGTCATTTGATGATTTCCCATCCCAAAAAAAAAAAAATAAAAAAAAAAAAGTGTCAAAAATGATCATGTTGCAGTTTCGACGAAAATTAAATTCATCGTTCCGTGCAGGATTTGCAAGCACACTCTTCTCTTCTAACCATTTATTTCTTTGACATATACGTAATTAAAAACAGAAAAAGAAACATCATCAAGTCACACATGAAAACACACGTTTAAAATAGCATAAGTAAATAAGTCCGAGGCTATGTTTAAATTCAAACAGCTAAAGATAGACTCAACAAATGCAGTGGAAATACAGCTGCAAATAACAGTACTACGACAATAGGTTGTCAACTAGTAACCGGTCATTACTTGAGTATACACCAAGAAGTTACGGTTGACCAAAACTATGCGTGACATGATTTCATCAACCATGACTGTGCCGAATGGCGCCGTGAAGCCCGCCCCCTGCCAGGGTCTAGTTTTTCCAAGACTCGTCATTTGCTTATTAGAAAGCTCGTTTTCTGATAGTCTATTCATGGTTGTGACTATAGTCATTTATAAAATAGCCTCTATGGCTGAAATATAAATATATACTTACGTTTGCCCGGTTTGTAACAATAGGCTCGTTCGCAACTGTATCCCCTATATACTAATACATTAGGTACACCTCCGCATAACGCCTCGGAGATTACAGGCATGACGCTGTATTAGGTGATTGTTTCTCCGTGCAGCCCTCCCATCATTACTTCTTCTTCTTCACAGTCTTTATCAGTGTTTGTTACTCCAAAGAGTAATTAGTATTCTTCGTCCTTTTAGTTTATTACATCAGGATAGTTAATCGTTATCATTGCTGTGTTTTTAATATTTACTATGGCAACTATAGCTTAATTATTGTTATCATTCTCAGTTTGGCCTGAATCTTCCATTGGTTGCTGATAACTTTGTGTTAACATCATCATTTTCCTGACCTTTTCCCGTGTTATTTGGGGTCGGCGCATCACGTTTTCTTTTCCATTGTTCTTCGATCATAATTATGTCGCTCTATAAAATGCTCCATCTTTTATTGGCAAGAGCAATATTTTGATCCAAAAAGAATTAGTTTGGGGGCAAGGCTCCAAACTTACTTCTATTTTTATCAAAAAATTAAAGAGGAGATTCATTATTTCCAGTCCTTAAATACCAGCTGTTCCTCACCAGAATGTATTGCCCACAATTAAATGCGACGTGGTGAGTCCGTAGCGTCAAATTGTGGGTTTGTCAAGGGTCATTTGTCGACCGCCGACCGAGCGGGTGTAATGGCTGGTGAAATGACCAGAATTGAGTTACGTTCTTATTAGGAACGTTAATTGCGTTAGTACCTTCCTGTGGTTATGTGAGCCTGGTACAAAATGTCAGAATGACATGGTTTAAGAGATAAAATTATCACAAAAATTTCAGGCTGTTATGTTACCGCAATACAAAAGGAGATTTCTTCTTTGCTAAAACAACCAAAATAAAATATCAGATTTACCCAAAGAGATTTAAAAGATATAATTATGAAGCAGAGATTGGGAATATTTTCATACAACACTTTAGAGACTTATAAATAAATGCTACCTGACAAGAGGGTAAGACACCTAGACAGAATGATTTGTTGCATAGTAGTAACAAGTACTGAATTACGATTTTTTTCGTTTTGTTCCGTGTATCGGTCGGAAATATTTTAAAATCTTTGGATTCAAGACTTGGCCTTAACAACAACACTGAAAAGAACGACCCAAAATCAAAATAGTCGTTGAGTCGTTTATAAATCCACGACAAAATGAAAACATATTCTCAAATCTGTTGTTATTTAAAATAATATCGACCACACGACATCTCTCTAATCACCTACTTATCACAGCATCTCAGCATTCCTCTATTACACCATGAACGTTTACCTCAAAGCATGGCGAAAGCTGATGGCAATGCAATGGCAGTTTAATGTTGCGGAAAATAACGCAGGGGTTCCGTATGAACGTGAGCAATTATGAACAGCCAGTGGATGTCGGAAAAATAGTTTTCTTATAGTATTGTTGTGGGTTTTTGATGTATTGTAGTTCTTAATACTCACTTGCCACATGAGTTATTCAGCTACTAATGGCGTTTGACCAAGGTTGTTCCGTGGATGTAAAGGGACCATCTTTCATTCGGAGTTTCCTCCATGATTCGGTAAGCCGTATCAGCTGTCATTTGTAGACGTGTGATAGTCTTTACAGTGGCCCGAAAATCTGACAATCAGTATCGTACTATGCAGTACTGACAGGATTGAGACGGTCAGATAGGCAGTCGCTCTCTGCATAATACTGTTAATTAATTGGATTAGGAGCCAATTTGCCATGTAATTTGTTCCGACAAAAATTCATACATTGCCATGATTTTTAATGACTTTGCCAATGGCCAACTGTTTTCAAGTACAAACAAAATGCTTTTGGTTGAAGCAAATCAACCAAGCAAAATGTTCCCACACCCGGAAAACCAGCCTACTATTTATAACTGGGAATGGGCGAATGTGAACCATCATGCGGGTTACGTGCGTGTATACGTGACATGTCTTTGAATTTTTGACATCGTGTCATTCATTCAGATTCATTGAGAGCACATTAGTATTTCAACTAATAATCTAACGCCAAAAAACACCAATCACAGCACGCTACTATTTCGTCCAGTCTTTTTAAACTACAATTTCACTTTCAAACTCATTACCAGCTGCCCAATGTCAGGGTCGTACGTAATGAGGGCAACGATCATTGGTCTAGGTGCTTATGACTTGCAATTTTAGTGACCGCCGGTTTTTTATTACTGGAGATTAACAATGTCTGAAGATATTAAATCAGTGGTTGAATAGAATAGGTCATTTTTCGTGTTTCTTTCTGTGACTGGCTAATAGGTTGAGTATTGTCTTGTATTAGTATAAAAAGCTAGCTTTTTCCCGCGGTTTTGCACGCGTTATAATTTCAAGTATAGATTATAGCTTTTAAGTATAGCACTCAGGCAGCTTTTAGCTCAGCTAGTCTCAGCTTTTTAGTAGCAAGATATTTTTAGGAATCAGATCAGGTATTTCGAAATTACCCCCTATATCCAAACTTTACCTCTTCACAATATAAAATTAATTATATGTAGTCGGGATTATTAACTGTACTCCATGTCCATACTACGCAGGCCTAATATGGGCAGGTGTTTGGATAGCAGACGAACCAGACAACATACAGGGTGTATAAAAAACTCATCACGAAGCCGTCAACCAAGCATTCTTTACATAGAACTAAGTAACTTTACGCAAAAATTATTGCTGGGAAGTGACTTCTTTTTAGGGGGTGAAAAATCATGGTTTGTGGTAGAACTCAATGTAACGCATTCAAAACATTGTGCTGATGGATGGATTGAATAAGTACGGGGGCCGTGGAGGTGTTTAAAAATCTTACATTAAAAATAGAATTTAAAAAAAAAACACTTGTTAAAAAGTTGGAACTTTGATCCCCAATATCTCCGTAACTAGAAAGGTAACCGTAAAGTAGGTATGGTGTGGAACAAAAATACAATCGCAATGACGGGAAGAACAAGTGCCTTTCGGCTTCGTTAAGAGGTTTTTACACCCTTTTTAGTTTTCTACTAGAAAAATATTATTAGAAATCGGGTCAGTAATTCCGAATATTACACCCTATATCTAAACTTAACCTCTTTATGTGTGGACGGGGTCATTAACTGTGCTCCACGTCTACGCTACGTAGGAATATGGGCAGATGCTTGGCTAGCAGTGAACCAGGAACATATACAATTATACATATGGCAAACCGCTTGATGCAAATTCTAACTAACACTATTTTCTCAATATGGCCGGTACCATCCAAGTGTCACGGACGCATTACTGTTCTAATAAATGATGTTGAGACAACTCAAGTGCTAGTAATGTTGGCCTTCTTATCAAATAATGGTAATGATGACGTCAGAACCGGAACTTTCACTGACAAACTCTTTCACAAGGAGACTACTGCCGTTACTTCTCTTAAGGTAAGGTTAAGATTTACGTATTTGTTACCAATGTTTCAAATGAATTTGCAATTCTTAGGCCCATCTATTTCTTTAGATGGGATTTAAATCAAGGTGAGCAATCAAATGATTCGTGAAGATTCAGCGCCAGGCGTTTGATTAATGTGTGCTTGAGACTTCAAACGTTCACTTTGATTTATTTCCTTCGAAATGCCAATGAATCTTGTGATTCCAAGACAATTTCGGTAGTTCAAGATTGTAAGGTTTAATCCATTGATGAAGTCATTATTCATCGTAATTTGCGGCTTCTAACACCCACTGCTCGATATTAGTCTATTGGGTTCCCACTAGGAATGATTTTGGGCCCTTTGCTGGCGTAGTGGCTAATAATCTAATCTATTAGATTGGATTTGATATAGATACATTACAGCGTAAATATTACTGAACCCCTAGTTTTTTAATCTGGTTAGATGATGTCCAAAGCAACAAAATAAACTAAACATTTCATATTTTTCTGTTTTTTTTTTGTCCAGCTTGTATTGTTTTGCCATGGTTAGGACCGTAATACAACCAGGTCCAGGAAGGGTTGGTGAATTTTAAATGTAATCTACGTACTGGATTGGTATATGCCACTGAAAAACTTATATTAGTTCTTTTAACAATCGGTCTATGTTAGACCGAAAGCTAACTCCAACAATGTTGGGCAAACGCTTCGCAAACGATGATGTAGACCTTAAAAGCGATTACAATTCATCCAGCCTCGTTTCTTTACAATTCCTTTATATAAAACCATACTAAATCATACCCTGTCTTCTTACCAACACCAATAAGGTCCAGTATTACCCAACAGTCCATCATACCTTCCTTCCGTTAATAACATAATTAGTTTAGGTAAGACGCGGAATACCAGTCCGCTAGCAGTGAGCATCGATCACGAAACGATGAGAGAAAGTGAATGCCGGGTGATCGTATGAAAGTCGAGCGCGATCGCTAAAGTAAGTGTTTATGTTTTTAATGATAGTGGGTGTGGATCTGAAGATTTTTGTGAGACTTTGTTTTTTTTTTTGTATTTTATTTAACAATTTATGTACACACTGCATACAGAAAAGAAGAAAGGAATAGAAAATAGGTACAAAGGTGATGCTTCTTTCTAAAGAAATCTCTTCCAGCATACCTGCGAAAGGAGAGAGATAAAAAAAGATGTAGACATAGTGTGTAAAAGATGAGAAAATAGAATACATACAAACTTAAAGCCAAATTAAATATAACAAACGATAAACCTAAGAATATACTTAAGTACATACTTAGAAGGCAAAAATATATAACACAAATATAAACTACATTAAAATGTGTACTTAATAAAAAATAAAAAATATGGCGAATTGGACACATAGTGTTCTTTTACTCTTCTTTTGAAGATTGCAATAATTTGGCAGTCTCTAATATCATGCGATTATATTATATTTGGAAATGGTTTTGAAAATCACATAGAAGTAACGTAACGGCTTGTAGTCCCTGAAGTGTTAGGTAGAAGTGTACCTAAAGTCCCATGTGATACAGAGCGTATTGCTATCAACCGACCGGGCACTAGTCCAATTGCCATTCAATAGCTGTTACTGTAGGCCAAAATAAACACTTTCTGGAGCCCTGATATAGCCAGAAGACGACCCGGCAGACCTCGCAGAAGATGGCGGGAAGAGCTGGACAAAACCAATGACCAGTAGCCAACATTAGCCCTAGATCGAAATAAATTGAAATCATGGGAGAGGTCTTTGCCCAGCAGTGGGGTAACAGTAACAGTTGCTGTTACTGAGAAATTTCTGATAGAAAAACCAAAGTAGTTTATCCGACCTGACAAGCGAACTCAGGACCTTATGTTTAGTACCAAAGAGAGAAAAAAACGTGAGAATATCACCTATATTGTCGCTGCGTCAGTAAAATACTAACTTTTCTTTTCATATCATTAGCGTAGCGTGAGATAGATCGGAATTTCCCTCATTGCCGGTAATTTCTTCGCAGATTCAGCGTGAAAGATTAGCAATCTTGACGCTTGTAATCTGGTTATCACGCGAATTGTTTGAGACGGTTTTATTTTTCTTGGTTAAAATGATAGCAGATTATGTTTCTAAGTATTTTTGTAATAGCTGATGTTAAACATGTATTTTTGGGAAGATCATACTTACCACGTCATTTATAAAATCACCAAAAATTCTACGACAGATGCCAAATGCCAAGAGGCTGGATACAAAAATAAAGCTAGCTTATAATACCAGCTTTGCTTTCTTTATGTTTGGAATTATCCCACGTAATGTTCAAAATATTACCTATGAAACCCGTAATGTAGCTCGGATCACTAGTTTCGAAGATTACCCCTAAACTCAGACTTATAATCTTTACATCCTCATATATCAGAGAAAAAGCCAATGAACAAACCGATATCCAATTGCAAGCCGCAACCGAGCTGATCCAAAAAGAGTAGGACGAAGGTGATCGAATTTCGAATTTTTCAACGTATTTTCACGGATTGCAATTCAGTTTTCAAAATTTCGGAGTTCCAAACGTCCCGAGCGACCGACAGACGTGTCATAAATATTTCCTTGTACTGTCACGTGTCAGCGATACGGGCAGGCAATTTTTTTTTAATACTTCAAACTGTTTCGTGCTTGTTTTGATATGGTTCGATGATACGTCAAATACAGTTGTTCGTTAGTGTCGTAGTATTTGTTTTGTTGTCAGTTAGGTCCCTTTGGGATATCAATGGGAATTGTTTAGTACTACAACACTCAATGGTTTTGTTTCAACCGTAGTTAGTTCCAACCAGTTGTCGACATAATGTGCTCCAAGATCGCATTATAACTGAGAAGGGTTGAACAAATAGCTCCAAGGCTTTGTGCGAGGAGTATAAATAATAAGTAGAGCGCTAGCAGCTTTTCAGTATAAGAAATACGATTTCATCAGATGTTTGCAGCTTTTTAAAAAGAACAAATAAATAAACTAAGCAGCATATTTTTCAGTATTACTCTACTTACTTGCGCATACGCAAAATACGCACTTTGACGTAGAGTTGCGGACACCAGCCCGTTATACGATACAAAATACCTACTCGTCCTTCAGTTTCCCTCAAATGCGATGCAATTACCCATATTATTTCCTTATTGTCAAGCCACTACTATTAACTACTTGCTCTAATATCTCACTTTGGCGTTGATTTATATTAAGGGGCCGGCGGAGCATGCGTTTTTCACACAAAAGTAAAACCAAATATGGTGGTGTGAATTTATTTCGATTGGATTACAGAATATCTATGTAGCCAAGCAAATATTTTGAAAGAACAATGATATAAAGGCGAGATATGAGGAATTTAAAATTTCTGTAGAAAATGTATTTTTCTTATAACTCTTGTGTAAATCAGGATCCATTCGTAAAGTTGTTACTCGCGAGGCGAGTGCTATATGCGAAGCTCTATACTGTCATACATAACTCAGCATAACATCACGCCTGTAATTCTTGAAGAGTTATTCAGAGAAGTACCTAATAATTATGCCAGTTAAGTTTAAGTCCCAAATCATAGAGGTCGTGGATTCCAGATAGTTGATATATTATACTACACAGATACTTTTTTTGTTAGTGAATACATACTTATTATACATGTCGGAGGAAGAGGAAGTAAACGAAGAGTTGATAGTTGGTTGCATACGATCAATTGATAAGATTGATTGTTATTTTAAAATAACTTGCTAAATCCTAATTTAATTCGATTTGATTTATCACATTTTAATATTGTGTAAAATCTAACCAATTTCTTTAAAAGTCATTGCATTGTACCATGTCAAATTAGAACAGAGGATAAAATATCCACAGTAGGGTCGCGCGCCGTCTTTACTGTTTTGATTGGCTTGACATGCGGTGACAGAGCAAGGATTGCTTGGAGAACGGTGGTGGATCGGGGATACGGGTGGATTACTGGTGATGAAGTTAGATGGATGTCACCAACCTTTTTTTTTTTTTTTTTTTTTTATTTTTTTTTTTTTTTTGGGATGGGAAATCATCAAATGACTTCTCCCACTCTGGGCGGAGCGGGAGGGAGTGTCAGACTTTTACTGACTAAAACCCATCCATGTTCCTTCCTCGCCCTTTATGTTCCGGGGCCGCGGTATCTCTTTCGAATAGGCCCGCAACCCCGGCAGGCTTCGGCCCTTGCGGGCCCCTCTCTTATGCTGACGGATGTCACCAACCTGCTGCTCGAATGTAATTGCTAAGCAAACTAGTTATTGTGAAATATTGCCATTAAATTGTGTGAAGCAGCGAATACTTTGTTTTGTGCTCGCATTTCACCCAAATGACGCCCACTAGACTCCGTGAACACTGATGATGTCGAGGAGAATGCTGCTTCTCCGACATACATGTTAACAGCCATGACTCCATGCTTGTCACGCAAATATTTGCTTCTACCGGAATTCGACCCTAAGAACGTAAGGCAGCCTCACTACCGGTGCGCCATTTGGGTGGTATTGTCATCAACTGTGCACGAATTCAGACTCCGTGGCTGCTACTAAGAAATTTCTGATGGAAAAACCCAATAACACTTTGCCCGACCTGGGAGCAAACCAAGGAACTTATGCTCAGCAGTCGTGCTTGCGGCGACTAAACCAACGAGGCAGTCCGAAGTATAGTATTCTATAGCTTATTCATACTTAGAGTCACAGAGACCCATTCGGTAACTCCTACGTTTACCTTTGACTTACCTCATTATGTTGGCTTCTTACCTCACGGCTAGGGTTGCCAGTAATGGGATTTTGGTTTAGTAAAATATTTGTTTCTTCCTTTCTTATCTGAAATGGAACGGCTGAATGAGTTGATCTTGCAAGAGTGATGTACCTATGTTTACAATGTTCTTTTTTTCTGTGAGTTTATGCGATTACATTTCAAGGTATACGTACGTACATGTTTAGGTTTTCTGCTCTAACCGGCAAATCAAAGCAATTTAAGCCTGTAGATTACATCGAATGAATTCTAAAAAATATTTTACTCTAGCGACTAGCAATAGCGATAGTATTTCAAACTATATCGCGATTTCTTAGCAAAATACTGGTATTCAGCTGCATTTTGAACGGTGATGATGATCGCGTTTTCTGTGCTGTATCTTAGTTGAGTATTTTTGAATCATTGCGCTAAATGATGATGAAAAACCTCGTCCAATTCAATAGTGGATTCTAGAAGAGCTTAGCGGTCTCACAAACAGAGATGAAGTACGAAAAGCGACTTTAAATGTATACTGTTTAAGTCTACAGGTACAAATATTATAATTTGTTTGTAAGTTTGTATGTTGGGGGTAATCTTCGGAACTACCACCTACTGATCCGATTTCAAAAAAATATTTTACTAATGGGAAGCTACTTTACTCCCAAGTGTCACAGGCTACATTTGAAACGTTCCCGTGGGTTAGTTTCCGTTTATAGAGGGATCGAAACTGTAAGCAAAAGCTTGTTTTTAATATAAATACTGTATACAGTCCTATATTTCTAAAATTATTGTCCCCAAATACAGGGTGTAAACCACCTCATCACGAAGCCGTCAACCAAGCATTCTGTACATAAAACTTTACGCAAAAAATATTGCTGGGAAACGACTTTTTTTTGGGGTGAAAAATTATTTTTTGGCGTAGAACTCAACGTAACGCACTTAAATCATTGTGCTGATGGATATATTGATTAGTACGGGGGTCGTGGAGGTGTTTAAAGTAACAATATTACAAAAAAAACTTGTATTAAAAAAAACTTGTCGAAAAGTTGGAACTGTGACCCCCAATATCTCCGTAACTAGAAGGTTCCCAGGCATGGTGTAGAACAAAAAAAATATCGCAATGACGGGGAGAAATAGTGCCTTTCGGCATCGTAAAGAGGTGTTTTACACACTTTATAAACAAAAAAATATTAACTGAACTTTAGTATCAACCCTAACGATCTTGTAGAAAAAAATAATAATAAAAAAATGAGCGACATCTGCCTGTCGTTATTTATTCTTGTCCTTATACCTTGTTTAGTTTAACACAAAGATGTGAGTTTTTTTAATATTTAATATTTACAATGAGGAACACGTGGCTAAATAATAACAGCCGCTCGGGTCGATTGTTAGGTTAAGCCGTGCTTGCCTAGGTCAGTCTATGGATGGGTAACCAACCAACCAACCAAACAGCTTGACGTGATTTCCGAGGCACGGAGGAAACTCGGCACATACCCCGGCCCAGTCCGGCTGTCATTTGTCCATCTTAGACAGTCGTTACAGGTAGTCAGTGGCCCTAAAAGTCTGACAACCAGTCTTACCAAGAGGTATCGTACCCAGTACTAACTGGGTTGTGGAGGTCAGGTAGGCAGTCGCTCTATTTAAAATATTGGTATTCAGCTGCATCTGGTTAGACTGGAAGCCGACCCCAACATAGTTGGGAAAAGGCTCTGCAGATGATGATGACATCTGAACAGTAATGTTTGATAGAAAGGTCAATTTGCGACTTGGTCAGGGACCAAGTTTGAGCATCGTAGGTTAGGATGGGCGGAATGCACTTATAGTACAATGCAAATGTAATCTTTTTAATATTTATTTAAGGCGCGTCCCCGAGCAAAAGCAGTTGTATGTGCTTTTTTTGGAGCCAACTACTCTATAACCAAAAAAAAATACCAAGTAATAACAAATACATTCAATTTCTACATATTCTTGACTGCAAAATCGTAGTTTTTTTTAAGTCTCATAATATTTAATAAATCCATCCCCTCACAATGAAACGACAAAAATGAGAAAAAAATATTTATAACATGCTTCTTCTCGTAAAGTTAACATTATTTTGATTTCCTTCTTATACTATTGGATAGGCAACTTAATAATGAACATAATGCTAGTTTTTTTTTTCACAAAGACGGAAATTTGATTTTATAAAGAATAAAAACCACTAATTTCGCACTATTCGACCCGCAGTGACTGACGTAAAAACCACTTCGTAGTGCAAGCTGATCAGAACTGTATTCTAACAGTGATTCAAACTTCGTTTGAATCACCACAAATAGAGTTGCTAATTTCGCTTGGGGTAGCGCCTTAACTATTCTGCCAACTGAAATGTTATCTGAATTTCTCCCAATACCCACAGTATCCTCGCACTAAGTGCTGCCTACAATTCATGACGTGTCTGGAATAACCGACGTCCCAAACCTAATTGTTATGTAAGACGCTGCTAAGCTTACAGCTCTTTGCTATTACGATGTTTGCTTATACGACTCACAGGGGAGCTTTGTTGGTATAGTGATGAATTTACTAGATTACTAAATGTTATAGACATTAGAAGTAAGAGGTTGTGTGTTTAAAATTGTGGCTCATATTATTAAAGCATTTCTAATAATACAAATGTCTTAATTTTTTGTCTGATATACAGGTGTAGATTCTGCTCGTGGCTAAATGATAACAGAAGTTTACGGTCAATCTTCAGGTTAAGTCACGCTAGCCTAGGTTGGTCCAAGGATGGGTGACCACCCAATAGATTACAGCATTTTCTCTGTGCCTCGGAAAGTACGTTAAGCTGCTGGTCCCAGCTGTGATTTGTAGATAACAGAGTACTTTAACAGTCGCCATAGGTAGTCAGTGGCCCAAAGTCTGACCAGTTTGGTCCAGTAACCAAAGATTACCGTTTAACTAGTACTAACTGGGTTTTAGAGGTCAGATAGGTAGTCGCTCCATGTAAAATACGTTATACTGGAAACCGAACCCAAGTTAGTTGGGAAAAGGCTCAGCAGATGATGATGATGATGATTATGTCTGATATTGGCACCAACTGTCAATAGTTGATGAATGAACCCAGAATAATTATGATTTGAATACTGCTAAACCAACATTTCTACAGGCTCTTTTTTCTCAAATCCATCGTTATGTAATCTATTTGAAATAATTGATATAATATTACTTACATAACTAAGAGCATGTTGTTCATATCTCATCTAAACCAACCAAACTGCTTTAAACAATAAACAAGAGTCACAAAACCAATTTTAACACCGCCCTAGTAACTCTACCACAAAAAGCTACACGGATAAATGCTTTTTCCCGATAAAATCTAAGGAATAGGCGAACAAAGGTGAAAATCATGCAAATAAGGGCCGAGTACAAAGGTGGAGGGACGTAAATGTTTTAGGGCAAACCCTATCAGATAGGATACGGGTTCATAGGAAATGTTGCCGCGGAATTGCTTGTCATGGTTTTATTTAAAACAGGAAACAAAGTTTTGGGTGGGTGCTTGTTGGCAACCACAACGAAGGCCTTGATTTGAAGAGGTTGAATAGACTCCCGTAAAAATGGCCGATATAGAGCGTCACAAACTGTTGTGCCTAAATATTATGTACTCGATTTTGACAGCGGGTTCAGCCATGTGGAAGTCAAAAATGTTCTCACAGGAAAGTAATAAAAGGATAAAACCGGGGTTATAAACTATCTGAGTGCCAAGTTTCAACCAAAACCGTGTAGGACCTTTTTTAGGGTTCCGTAGCCAAATGGCAAAAAACGGAACCCTTATAGTTTCGCCATGTCTGTCTGTCTGTCTGTCCGCGGATAATCTCAGTGACCGTTAGCACCAGAAAGCTGAAATTTGGTACCAATATGTATATCAATCATGCCGACAAAGTGCAAAAATAAAAATTTAAAAAAACATTTTTATTAGGGTACCTCCCCCAGACGTAAAGTGGGGAGCGATTTTTTTTTTAATTTTGACCCTGACGTGTGATATATTGTTGGATAGGTATTTAAAAATGAATAGGGGTTTTCTAAAATCATTTTTTGATAATATTAATATTTTAGGAAATAATCGCTCCGAAAGTCAAAAACAATGTGTCCCCCCCCCCTCTAACTTTTGAACCATAAGTTTAAAAAATATGAAAAAAATCACAGAAGTAGACCTTTATATGAACTTTCTAGGAAAATTATTTTCAACTTGATGAGTTGAATAGTTTTTGAGTTATATAGCACTTTTTCAAAAAAACGCAAATGATAACTTTGTTTTTCATACAAATACTATGAAAAACAAAGTTATTTTTGCTGACGAAAAATGTTGGTATTTTTAATGGTCTGGGAAGCTACGGAACCCTACAGTGAGCGTGGCCCGACACGCTCTTGGCCGGTTTTTGTAAAATAGTACCAAACATACATCCATTTATTCTCACAAACTTTTGCATTTATAATAGTAGTATATTAGTTGTAGTATTAGTTGGAAGATAATAATATGATGTTAATTGTCTTGATTGAACTGGAAATCTGAAATCTAAGACATTGACATCCGCTATCAAAAACCCTATGGCCAATCTTTCAAAATGACGTAGTAATTGTGTGATGAATGTCGAAATGAAGGAAAAAGGAGTAAATAAAAGCGTGATGATTGATACGTGAGAATGGAAGAAAATAACACGAGGTGCAGACTTTGGGAAGTGAAAACTAAGTGACTTGTGAATTGGTCGTAGCACCGCTACGGGTTGTGCCCCGCGCAAGCCAAGTGGTGCTACGCCGTAGCGGATCGGCTACGAGTGCTAAAAAGCGTTAGATGACGGTCACGCGAGTTCCATGATTTTTGTTCACCCAAAAAACTCCCAACGCGGTACAGAAGTTTTCACTTCAAAACAAGTTACGCCGTCCCCAAGTAACATGAGACATGGGCAGGTAGACGATGATGGCTCTTGTCTGGGCTTTTCTGCTTTTATCCTTTACTCGAATAAATGGCTAAATTGTACAAAGACACAACTATTTGTTCGTTAGGTTCCCAAAACAGAGATGAAATAGCCAAAAAGGTTGTTTTGAATACATTAAGAGATCCTGAATAAACTCAGGTAGTACTTTGTCGTAGTTTAGGTAATGTAGGTTGAGGTTACAATAATACACATATTCAAATAGAGGTAACATGAAAATTTTAGCATTTTAATGGAACTGAAACTTTTGATTTAGAAGCTCATCTAGGAAAGTAGTATCGCAAATTACCATTTCTTTTTCCAGAGAAGTTGACTCTAGAAAAAGAGATGGTGATTTGCAATGCTAATACTAGTATTGTGTTCAGGTTTGAAAAGAGTAGTATTGATGAAATTACTTTTAAAGATACCTAATAGAGAAGTACCTAGTATCGAAAATCACCATTTCTTTTTCCAGAGAAGTTGACTCTAGAAAAAGAGATGGTGATTTGCAATGCTAAAACTAGTATTGTGTTCAGGTTTGAAAAGAAGTGGTATTGATGAAATTACTTTTAAAGATACCTAATACAGAAGTACCTAGTGTCGCAAATCACCATTTCATTTTCCTGAGAAGTTGACCCTAGAAAAAGAGATGGTGATTTGCGATACTAATACTCAGTGTATTCAGGTTTCTAAAAAAAGTGGTAGTGATAAAGCTGATGACATTGTTTGGTTGAACGCCCTAATCTCAGGAACTACTATTTGGGATTGAAATGAGATCCAGGATTCGATTCACAGGGAGGAATAGGTTTATTGGGTTTATCGAACAGTAATTTCTTTGCAGCCACGCAGTATGGTTTTGTATTCGGTTGATGACACAAAACTTGCCGCATATTTTAAGGGGCTTAAAGCATAAATGGCAAAATGCGTGTGCACTAGACTAATGTTATACAGGGCGAGTTTATTGCCATTAATCAAGCACAAACCCAAACTGCGTGGCTTGTACCTGTACTAATTCCTGACGGAAAAATCCAATAACACTATAACTGACCCGGGAATCGAACCCACTACTTCATGCTCAGCAGCCTCACTTGTACCCACTACTACAACGAGGCAGTAATAGAAGAAGGTTATTCAATTTAGTTCTTCAGAAACCAACGGCTCGCAATCCATTAGCTCGAACGAACATCGATTCAAAATATTGTGCCAAAAATGTTAGTACTTTACGATTCTGTTCAATGGTGCATGTATATTATTTGGAGCGACACAATATGGCTAACGTTTTGACTAGTTATTTATTGTTTTTGACATGAATGTATATGATGTAGATGGCTATAAGAGTAAAAAATATATATATCGCTGGACATTAACACACAGCGCCATCTAGTGCCACACTGAGCAAGGCTTGTGTCATGGACACTAGATAGTTGATATACTACATAATATACTTTTTTTTGTTGTTGTAAATACATACTTGTTATACATATAAACATCCATGACTCGGAAACAAATGTCCATGCTCATCACACAAATATTTGCTCCTACCGGGATTCGATTCATCAATAGCAAAATAAATCGAGATAAGGGTAGAACAATGATATTATTTCTAAATAGCTGCTCAAGTAGTAGTCCGGGAGGTACCGTTGCATTTCAGGTACTGTTTTCACGCCGATCGGTTGCTATCTTGTTCAAAAGATCTCGAATGACTGATATTAAACTCAGCGTCAGCTGACGCGCCCGCGGTGGGTGTAGGATTGGGAGGTAAGCTTAGAAAAAAAATAAAATAAAGCCTCCAAAGTCATTTTTTAAGCTCAGTACGATGTAAACTATTTATGAAAAAAGTTACAGCCAGCGTACTATGACTTATTTTTTTACAACTTTCGTAACCTCCCAATCCTACACCCACCGCTACTTGAGCAGCTGACGATAAGTTTACTTATATAAGATCAACCTTCGATGACAATAATAATGACAATAAATGACTTTCATTTGCAACGGTACCCCCGCACGCAGTGGCTTTGTCCGCCTATTGCAAAATACAAGACAGGGTGTAAACCACCTCATCACAAAGCCGTTAACCAAGCATTCTGTACTTCAAACTAAGTAACTTTACGCAAAAATTATTGCTGGGAAACGACTTTTTTTTTGAGGTTATAAATCATGTTTTGTGGTAGAACTCAATGTAACGCACTAAAAACATTGTGCTGATGGATGGATTGAATAGAACGGGGGTCGTGGAGGCGTTAAAAGTCTAAATCTTACAAAAAAAAACTTGTATTTAAAAAAATACTTGTCAAAAAGTCGTAACTTTGACCCCCCATATCTCCGTAACTAGAGGGTTCCCAGGTATGGTGTAGAACAAAAAAATAATCGCAATGATGGGGAGAACAAGTGCCTTTCGGCTTCGTAAAGAGGTGTTTTACACCCTTTATATTAGGCCCGCCTGCATCGCGGCGATTGTCGTAACAAACTCGCATTTCCAATGTGATTAATTTTCACAATTAATTAGTGGTCGAGCTGATGAATTTAAAAATAAACAAAGGTATGTTTAATCACCACACCACCCTTCCACAAGAAGTTTAAATAAATAAATAAATGAACGGGCGCTGTCAGTTGTGACTAGTCGCCATGGTTTATTTGAAATAATTATTTTGTTGTCACATCTTGCTACTCGTACATTGTTCTCACATAATATACCATCTCAACATGAATGATGTAACCAAGATTTTGTAACAATATTTTGATTTAAAAGAGTGTCCATGGAGTTTCTTGCCCGTTCTTCTCCATAGAGATCTACGCTAGAGAATTGGCAACTACAGTACTTTCACAGTTTTTATGTCGTGACTGGGACTGTAGCTACTTTAAATATTCATTTTTATCATCATCTGTCCAACTCTTTCTCGACCATGTTGGGTTTATCTTCCAGGCTGTTGGGTGCAAACGAATATCAGTATTTTACATGGTGCGACATAGGTAATTATGAAGCAATGCGTTTATGAATTTCTTCAAAATATTTCGGAATACGATAGAAAAGTGTGTCCTGTAATAAAAGTGATTGTAACGCATTTTGAGGGTTGTTAGAACTCGTAATGCTACATCAGTTTATATCACACTTTCCACTATCACAAAAATATTCGGTGTTTTTTCATTAACACGTACAAGTAAAAAAAGAAAAACTAAGGTATTGACCGCTAAATCTAAGTGCAAATGGTTTACATCGCATTATTCCCTAGATCGGGTGACCATGAAAAATTGAAAAAGGATTTTACTAACTTCAGAATGAAATATAGCCTGCAGATTTAAAAATTGAAAGTTGTTAGTGTTGCTTTAAAAAAAAATGTGTTATTTTTTAAAATAGCAACACTAACAACTTTTTTCTGGTAAAATCTAAACATTGGATTTATTTTGCCCAGTGATATTGTGGTATTCAGCAAATGGATAGTAGAAGTCCAATAAGTAATCGCTTCAAGTACAACACCGGTAGTTAGCTTTAGCCTATAAGACTGGAAGCTGACCTTACGTAGTTTTTTTTTTTATATCGCTGGACATTACACACAGGCTTGTGTTGTGGACACCAGATGGTTGATATACTAACATAGATACTTTTTTTTGTTTGTAAATACATACTTATTATAAACGTCCATGACTCGGAAACAAATGTCCATGCTCATCACACAAACATTTGCTCTTACTGGGATTCGAACCCGGGACCCTAAGAACGTAAGGCAACCCTGCGAAAATCGGGTCGTTGGGAAAAGGCTTGGGAAATATAATTGATGGAGAACAATTTATTGAAAAAAATTAATGCAGCGGGTTTTATTAAAACAATGTGTATGTAATTGGTACGTATCGTTGTAATAAATGTACATTTTTAGGTATCTTATTAATAAAATAAGCATTGTTTTAACAAATCGGAGTAGAGGGTTTTACGTCGTGTATGATTTTATCATTCATTTACGCTCCTTGTATATTTTGAGTTTGATTCAATGAAAATGTTATGTGAATCTGTTTTAGAAAATTGAAAATTCATTTTAAATTAATTCATTTGAAACGATGGCGTATTTATTAATATCATATTGTACCTAATATTTATTGAAAACGGTACATATTATTTCTCCAAATATTATTATTCAAGTAACCCTTTGCTGGCATAGTTTTCGTATTTTCTTTATGATTTTGTTTTTAACACTAAATTTTTACAATTCTCTTTTCATATCCCAGACAAAAACAAATTGTTGGTTATCTTGAACACCCTCATACAATGAATAGTAAATACGGCGTAAAAGAACTGCGTATTTGTACCAAAACTTGTTGCTGTTACAGAAACTGTAACACTGCTTTAATATTAATACTAGAGTAAAACTCTGACTAAACCAGAGAGATTTAGGACCGGAATCTACCGAAGCGGAGACGAAAAGAGAAGGAGAGGTGATGTGTTGTAAACCACCAATAGAATTTATTTTTTTAGAGCCTTATCACACTAGCCAGTTGCGAGTGGAAAACGGGGCAAGTGCGCAGCAAGCTCGCCGCGAGTTCACAACGTGTGTGCGGCGCACACGCCGCGAAAAAAAACAAAATGAATGATTGGATCGACAAAATAATGATAAAACGCGGATCGCACACTGCGCACCTGCAGCGTGTTCGCCGCGCATACGTTGCGAGCTCGCGACGAGCTCGCTGCGCATTCGCCCCGTCAGTATGGCCAGAACTTTACTTTCTACAGTTTAGAGACAAGAATTTCAAAATAATACGAGTAAATTTTGCAGATCCCGCGGGAAGTAATTTCAACACGTCTTTTGGGTATAGTAGAGAAAAAGAATTTTGTAAATTAAATGAAGAATTTCTATGTCCTCAGAAACAAACACTTGGACATGGCTTTCTAACAAAACATAGTACCTATAATGCTAAATTATTTCTTCATGAAGATACGAATACTATTTTGCCTGTTAACTTTTCGCTATAAATCACTACATTATAAAACAAAGTCTCCCGCTGCGTCTGTCTGTCCATATGTATGCTTAGATCTTTAAAACTCCGCAACGGATTTTGATGCAGGTTTTTTAATAGATAGAGTGATTCAAGAGGAAGGTTTCAGTATATAATTTTACGCGGGCGAAGCCGCGGGCATCGGCTAGTTTTATAATAAATCAAGTTTTCATCAAAGTTACCATCAACAGCAACCCAGGAAGACAATAAACGCTGACATAACTTACTCAATCAGCTAACAACTGTCCCTTTCCCGGCACATTTAACCGACCCACACCCTCACTTAAATGTCTCCCAACTCGCTCGTAAGGCGAATCTAGCGTGCCAAGTCACAGTGTCCACTTCTTACAGTGGAGCAACACATATTTTGTAAGTTAGGTTAGGGTCAGTTGCAAAATCAAGTCACATGACAGCTGTTGCCAAGTTTCAAGCTTAGATGTCAGATTACAGAGTTGCTTTTTTCTCGTTTTTCAAATAAATACATATTTGAAAACTTGAATTCGCACGACCTGAAATGTAAAAAGAACTTTTCTGTATATACCTTATAAGGTATATACAGAAAAGTATCGACTAGAAAAATATTTTGTATTCTATAGACCTCCCATAAATGGCTGAATTCCGTTTCAGGGCCTCTTTTATTCGATGAAACATATATTATTTGCGACCTTTCTGTTTAGACCCGGTACAAATCAAATCTTTGACAGTTCGTTATACCTACTAATTTCTAAAAATACAGTATGATAATTCGGGATATAAGCTTTTCCAACTTTCACCACTGATCATCCACACCCCACCACATCATTTTGCTCTTTTCAAACATTTCCCCGTTGAACCACTGATCATAGCTATATACTGTGGTCATGAACTGAAATGAGCACTATGTGTTAAGTGACATAACAATGTTAGCTCCACAAATTGCTTTCAAGATTTGGTGTTGGTAATGTCAGTTACAGCCATAACGTTGCTTGTGGAGAGAGCCGGCCATCTTGGCATCTCATAGGTGTAGTCTAGAGGTTTGGCAGCAGTTCCTTATTGCCGTGTAATTTTAAACTGCAGTTGAACGACACCAACATAGTATATGATAGGCAATTTAAGTTGAAATTAAATAAAAAAATGTCTTACATGGATTAGAATGTTTGGTACACAAAAGGGATGAATGAAAGGCATTTACTAGTGGCTGAGATGAAAAGAAGAATGATACGAGTACTTATAGCAAAAAAGGAGTTGTTTGATGAGATGACAAATAATAGGGAACGATGGAAAAAGAAGACATGTTTGGGATCAGGGTAGGAAATGATGATGACACAATACATGATCCTCAAATCCTAATATGTACATGATCCTCATGAGAATTGAGCAAGGTTATGTCTCGACTTCAAAAGAGACTATGACCTCTGAGTTTGTTTCGGCTGTTTCTTCTCAGAGTAGGCAGGTACGAAACACCGTCCCCATGTAGTTTAAAAAAAATGACGTTAAAAGTGTTTGTGAAAACCTACTTACAAAATAAAGATCATTTATCATTTACACAATAGTAAGCATTAGTCACAGAATACTAATTACAAGTTGTGAAGCGGCATTTTGAAGGACTGTATGATGTTCTTTTGACGTTCTGAAAGTCCTACTCCTCAGTCTCATTTAAATAAATGAGTTATGATTTGATTAATATTGCTGCCTACTTTTACAGCTGACCAAGTATTCAGTTGTTTCAGAATGACAGTCGCATCTTATCAAGATCCAGATTGTACTAAAAGAGACTTGTAACCTGCAGTGCAAGAACGTAAAATTCGATAAGACTCGTGTTGATAAATTTGACAGTTATTCTCGATAAAATGAGGTTTTATCGAGTCAAAAACTCATTTTTTCGAGAATATCTGTCTAATTTATCTAATCGAGTCCTATCGAATCCTACGTACTTGCACTGGGGTTCCATCTATCTGGCAGAATCTTGTTGCTCCGAAATTCATTTAGCATAACACACTTGGCATAATTTTCTTTATACGAATATGCTGAAGGCATATTTTTTTTTAAATATACTTATTGTTTGGCTGAATGTTTGTATGTCCGAATTTGGAATGGCATACTTTTAGATGGCAGAATTTTTTTTGACATAATTACCTTTGGCAGTGTTCAAATTTCGCATAATTTCGTTTAGAATAATGTTTATTTAGGACGACGATTATGAAGATTGCAGAATTCCATTTGGAATAATTTTATTTGGCATTATTGCCATTTTTCAATGCCACAAAATAGCATTTTAAACCTTAATTTAAAATTAAAATATTATCTTAAAAAGTCAATATTGTGCTAGAAAAGTTAGTGACAGAAACGAATCGCTCCAAAACCAACTCCACGTAGTCTTCTCTGCCCTACCCCCAGAGTGTAATTTAAAATCGCGTAGGCGCGGAGGGGCCAGGCGGGCCGCGAGTTGAGGAGCAGGTGGTTGTAACACTCGCCGCCGCGGCTGAGGCTGGCCGGCTTCAGCCGGCCAGCAAGCCGAAGCTGCGGTGGTGAGCGTTAAACCCATCTGCGACGATAAGCTCGCGTGGGACCGCCGTAGCACCGCAGCGCCTGCGCTTGCATACTGCATGCTTGCTTGCATGCTGCATGATTGCCGCATGCTTGTTTGCATGCTTCATGCTTGCTGCATGCTTGTTTGCATGCTGCATGTATTCTGTATGCTTGTTTGCATGCTGCTGCATGCTTGCTGTATGCATGGTATATGCTTGTTCAGATGTTTACATGCCTGCTGCTGCATGCTTGCTGTATGCATGGTATATGCTTGTTCAGATGTTTGCATGCCTGCTGCATGCATGGTGCACGCATGCTTGCATGCTGCGTGCTTGCTTGCATGCTGCATGCTTGCTTACATGCTCCATCCTTGCTTGCATATTGCATGCTTGCTACATGCACGATATATGCTTGTTTGCATGTTTGCCTGCTTCTTACAGAGAAATAAAAACCAAGTGTTCACAATCAACTGACTTTATGAATTTTCTGTGATTTGATAGATGAATCTTTCCATTATTATGCATATGAAATGTATGCCAAAAGATAATTCTGACTGTAAACTTTCTGAGATATTATTAGTTCTGCCTTTAAAAACTATCGATTTGAAAATTATGCCAAAAGATGATTCTGACTGTGAACTTTCTGCGATAAGATGGTTCTACTTTTTAATCTTATGCATATGAAATTTATGCCTAAAGATGATTCTGGCTTACAAAATTATGAGTTTGAACGTATGATAAATGAGTATCTGCCAAACAATTTTCTGCCAAATGAAGTTTATGCTATCAGCTGGTATGCAAAATAATATTATGATATAAAAAGTTCTGCTATAAAGGGTGGACCCACTTGCACTGCTGGATAGATTCAAGTCTGCTTAATATAAAAAAAAAAACAAAGAAAATCTTACGCGTCATATTTCGAGGATTCCCAGGATAAAATAATAATAATGTGTAGATATTATACATTTTATTACAATTGACATTATACTTACTCGTATCGAAGAATCGGAGTAAATCGGAGTGAATAATAATTAACTTATTGAAGGCCAGTCCTCCTCATTGGATCTTATTAGTCAACGATTGATAAGGGTATAGGAAAAATCTCCAGCCCCACCCCAAATTTATACATAAGTACATGGATAAGTAACTACTATCAATTAATTTGACCTACTTTGCCTCACTGCCTGCAGCAGACGTTTCAACAAAAACAAGGGCAAAATCTGGCCTTATTATAGAAATATATCCGGATGGCACACCCTGCGAGATACAGGCCGTCGCTAATGTCTTGGCTTTAACCTCATCCCTTAATCTTGGGTTGTAATACCACAGAATATATGCGCACAGAAGGACGACTTTATACAGCGAGCGAAAACGCACGCATACTTAGACCCGCTTCACGAACAGCGAGTGCAAGTCCGCTGGCGATTGGCATTTATTTGAGATCGTTAAATATAGCTCCTAACTCAACCGTAATCGATGTGATTTTTATCGACGACATGCCACGGTTTGATAGATCCATACTTGTTAAGGTGTTCGAACTTGTCTGGAAAATTCCAGACTTATTCCAACCCTACGCTCTAAGCATTGTTTTCTTTATCTTCACTGGAATCGACCAGTCTTACCAAGGAGTACCGTAATAACAGTACTAACTGGTGTTGTACATGTCAAATAGGCAGTCCTTCTATTTAAAATACTGGTATTGAAATGAATCCGGTTAGACTGGAAGAAGACCCCAACATATTTGGGAAAAGGCAAGGCAGATAATAATGTCTTCTCTGGAGTCGCCGTCAAAAAAGAAAGAAAGAAAAGAAGAAAGAAAACTGTGTTTAAGTATTTGGCATTAAAAAACCTACAAAAGTTGCGAAGCTAACCTTCTGTATTTATCATTCTGTGGTTTGTATTTTGGGTGTATTACGTTTAACGGGGCTGCCAACATGTGATATAATGTTAATTGTGCTGACGACGCCATATTGTGAGACAGCATTAGTTATACACAGATAATGTTTGTTGTGGTTCAAGTAAACACGGAGGCTTTATAACAGAAAATAACTGGGTTTTGTTATGCAATGCTAAGATTTAGAAATAATTAATTGGAATAGAATAAGGTCTAGATGTGTCACATGGGTTATTGTGCTTCTCCGACAGGAAATTCACCCCAACCTGGAACAATTTCCTAAAATTTCGTTAACTTCAAATTGTGTTCAACTTGAAATGATGATGATGATGACCTGCCGACTGGACTATAATTTGATTACAAAAAATCGAATCATAGACTTAACGAAGAAGAAAAAGAACAAAAAATTCTCTTACTCTGTCCCCGATTGACCAAAATAGACAGGCTTACTATGCCATGAGACTTCAACATAAATAGTGTAATGTGGTTCTGCTTTAAAGCCTACCCAATCCTTCGAGGTTTACAGGCGTGATTATGTCCCTATCTTTTTATTCACTTGATCGCAAACCGCGACACAAATTCTAGTCATCATAATCTGCCTAGCCTTTTTCCAACTATGTTGGGGTCGGCTTCCAGACCAGATACAGCTGAATACCAGTATTTTACGTGGAGCGACTGCATAACTGACCTCCACAACCCAGTTAGTACTGGATAATACGATACCACTTGGTAAGACTGGTTGTCAGACTTTTTGGGCCATTGAATACCTGTAACGACTGTCAAAGATCTACAAATGACAGCCGGGACCGACAGCTTAACGTGTTTTTCGAGGCACGAAGAAGATTCGGTATGTATGGGTGCTCATGCTCACCCATCCACAGACCAACTTAGGCAAGCACGGCTTAACCTAAAGATCGACCTGAGAGGCTGTTATCATTTAGCCACGCTCCTCAAAACACATTCTAGTCAACACTAGGTTATACGCCTTTACCCAACCTTTCGTAGTCCAATAGTCATAATTATTATGTTCTTCTTCTTTCAATGAATACAATTGTTTTAGACCTTTAGTGATACGTATTCCAGTATAACTCCTAAGCAAATAATCTCATATACAGAGAGATAATGCTTTGATGTTCATCCATGTGTTATCTGATCTGACGTTATCAGTATTGGCTTATAACGTCCCAAATGCCAGCCAATCAGTGACTGCAGCTCATTTGGGAATTCATGCTCCTACATGAATACGGTATTGTTCATTCCGGGATAGTATTTGAATAGAATTTACTGAAACAGATTGAAGGTTGTTTTGTTTTGTGTGACTTAAAACATACAGTTGAAAATTAAAGCTATACGAGATGTACGAGTATACAGACCATTCACGAAACCGTCAACCAAGAATTCTGTACGTCAAATTAAGTAACTCTGCGCAAAAATTAAATAACGTTTTACGGTTGGCTCAATGTAACGCAATAAATACTACCAGGGGTCGTGGAGGTACCTTCCGCCTGACCCATGTCCTCACCGGACACGGCTGTTTCAGGAGGTTCCTGCATAGAATCGGGCGGGAGGAAACGCCCGGCTGTTTCCACTGCGAGGATCAGCTGGAGGGCATGGTGGAGCACACGGTGGAGGTTTGCCCCGCGTGTGCAGAACACCGCCGTGGCCTCGTAGCGGCGATCGGCGGCGGTGACCTCTCGCGTCCGGCCCTGGTTCAATCCATGGTCCGGAGCGAGATGGAATGGGAAGCCGTCACCTTCTTCTGCGAAGCAGTCAGGCTAGCGAAGGAGGTGGCGGAACGCGAGAGGGTCTGTCCCTCTCGCGGCGTCGGGGGTCACGTGGTGGCCCCCGGCCACTGTAGGTGCGGCCTGGGGACGGTGAGCTATGGGCTGGCTCGCCGTCCGTCCGTCTTATAACGACAAGCCGTGTCGACGGCGCGTTTGTGTTCCACGCGGCAAGGGCCGAAGCGTGCCGGGGCTGCGGGACTGTTCGAAAGAGATACCGCGGCCTCGGAACAGAAAGGGCAAGGAAGGAACATGAATGGGTTTTAAGGTCGTGGCTCACTTGACAAGCACCGCACCAGCACCGCTCCAACCCAGCAATTTACTTGCCATTCAAATTAGAGCATTAAATCGTGTGTCGCATAACATATTTTTTAATGTCCATATGAAAAAGCTTACGGCGGGTGGTCAACGCGCTTGCCGCTACCATACGACTCGCCTCGCGGGCGGCTCGGCGTCCGCGCGCGGTCCGCGCGCCGCAAGCGAGGGGTCCGCGCGCCGCAAACGAGGGGACCGCGCGCGGACGCCGAGTGGCCCGCGAAACAATGTCATTGCGCCGTCATGCTTCTCCACGTCGTGGGTACTCTTTGTTTAATGTATGGCCAGTTACAAATTTAGTTAGAGAGCCCACGACACTAAACCTAGTTCGGTTAGAAATAAAAAGCAAATAAAAAAGCCCTAATAAACCGACTGATATTGTTGTAATCGAAGGTTGATCTTATGTTACCATAACTGAATCAATCGTTACAGTACACCGGCTGAAACTTTTTTGTAAATAGTTTACATATACTGAACTTAAAAAAATCTCAGAACTGTAATGGAAAGGGTGTTCGCGGGGTAGGTGAATTAAACCACGAATCCACGTTAACAAAATATAATTACTAGAGATAATACCTGAAATACAATGCTACCTCCCGGACTATTACTACCAGCGTGCGGACTACGAGCTTGCGCCTTGCGGACGGCGAGTGGCCGTCGCGTGGCCCGCGCGCCGCAAGCGAGGGGCCCGCGCGCCGCAAGCGAGGGGACCGCGCGCGGCCCGCGCGCCGCAAGCGAGGCGACCGCGTGCTTACACCTAGCTTGCGGCGCGCGGACCGCGCGCCGTAGCCTATATTCGAGGCGACGCCGGTCAGGAGCTGTGCTGGTGCCGTGCTGGTGCGGTGCTTGTCAAGTGAGCCACGACCTTTAGTCAGTAAAAGTCTGTCCCTCCCGCTTCGCCCAGAGTGGGAGAAGTTATTAGACGATTTCCAATCCTTGAAAAAAAAGGGGTCGTGGAAGTTTTAAAATAAAGTTAAAAGTATGATAAAAGTTCTAACACCTAATATAATAATTAAAAATAATAGATATTGTTATCTATTATTTTTAATTATTATATCCTACGTATTACGTACAATAGGAACGATATTATCTCTTCACTACGATTTCGTTGAAAAACTAGTGACAAATGATTTATCTCTTCACATTTATAACTTAAATAAACCAAAACGTGAGCCATGCCGCACTCCTTAGCAAGAGCTTATAAGACGAAGATTACACTTAACTAATTCTTGACCCGTCGCACAGCAAACTTCGTTACGCGTACGCGCGTGACTTTTGCTCCGTAAATACTTTTTTGATATCCCCAAAAGATTTCTTCTTAATATTAGTATATTACCAGCTTATTGTTTTAGAAGTGCGTGAAGCTCTTATTAAGTTGTTGGACTCAAAGGACTGAGTTTTAAGCGTCTGATATTTGACGCGGGTCAAAGTGGGTATTGCTTTAGGACTAGGTTTTGGGTTTATTAAAAACTAGAACTTCGCCCGCGACTTTGTTCGCGAAAATACTGATAGCTCGGCTAATTTGCATGATATAAATATAATGTATAGCTTATTTTATTTGGTAACGATGTAGCTTTTGTTAGGGTTCGCTTATTTACATTTTTATTTAATTAAATTGAAACGCAAAAACACTTGTTTCCAGACCAGTAACTTTTGATTTGAATATTTCGTACTGGCAACACTTTATTTTGTCAGTTGGTCGCTGGATGCTTCTGATTGGCTAATCAATCAGAGTCCAGCATTTTGTCGTCACCGGTGATTGGTTGACGACATTAAATCGTTAACCAATCACAGATCCTGATTTTACCGCGGAAATTATTTGTAACCTGAGAGGCGAAAAAGGGTCGGTTAAACATTCTGGAATCGTGGTGTGGAAAAAAGTTGTGTTCCCTGTTACCTGTAGTTTCTTCAGTATCTCACCTAAGCATCCTGAAAGTCTTAAATCTAACTCAGTCTCAGCTATTTTTATACTTTCTAATGGTGACAGATTTTTTAAAATCGGTTAAGCATTTCTTGAGATAAATCGTAACAAACAAAAAATCTAATTCAAATTCACATTCAAATATTTGTTGCTCAACACAGTACATAAATACTGTTTTAGGCTTTCACGGTTTAAAACTAAACTTATATTGTCACTTACGGGATAACAGTCAACCCGCGATCATGGCGCTTGCAACAGCGTCGAAATATCGGGAGCTCAAAACAATAAATAATCACGGAAGATATCCCGTAAGTGACAATATAAGTTTAGTACATAAATAATCTTTTCATTTTATAATGTAAGTATAGATAGAAAATTTGCAGCGATACGCCAATGGGATTTCCGACAGTATTGAGAAGCGAGTTGCAATGATTGTGTTTTTCCTTGCAACCACAACCGTGCTTTCTGAGGCTCGAAGATCCCGGCTGATTTATTAGTTGATCGTTGACAGTCGTTACAGGTATTCAGTGGCTCAAATGTCTAAAAAAGACAGTCTTGAATGGTTACCATATTACCCAGTACTAACTGGGTTGTGGAGGTCAGACGCTCCATTTGAAATACATCCATCCGTTTAGACTGAGAACACATAGTTGGGAAAAAGATAGGCAAATGATTTTGGTCACCCATCCAAGAACGTACCATCGATAGACCGCTGTTATAAATTACCCAGAAACCCCTCATATAGTCTTAACCGTAAGTTTTCCCATCTGTTATACTAAGAATCTAGGTAGACTGAAAGCCGACCCCAATTCACCAGATAATAATACAAAATCATCAATGATGTATTAAAAGAACATCATTGTCTATCGATTACGTTCCGTAAGAAGAAACACACTGTTACCGTGAGACTTTTGATACGTACTTTCTAATGAAACTACTCAATTATGATATGATGTGATGATGTAAGTTTTTTTGTCATTGTCTATTACATTTGAGATTTTCAGATTGTTTTGGGGAAATGGTATGTTTTTGACTCGCACTTGGCCGCTTTTTTATGTTCTTGCTGACGTCACGACCGACCATAGGTACGCTTTATGTTCAAGAAAGTAAGAACCTCAGACCTTAAATTTATCCTCTACTTAAGGCAAGATAGGAAATGCCGACAACAACTGCCAGGAAGTTGCCCACCAGACATAACTTGCGTCTGGTTAGAGATCCTCCTTTTCTATCCGAGATGAAGAACTTTACACCCCGTTCTTCATACTCCTAATAACTAAAATAAATCATTTCAACTTTTTCTTAGATTTGTATTCGTGACTTCGTTCAACATCGGAACTACTCGTTAAATCCCGAAACCAATACATGAGTTAAACCACGAATAAACACCAATTACTATAAAAGCATTGACACCGTAAACCAAACACTATTTACTTAAAATATTAAAAGACGGCGCGTTTACCTTTCCATTTCATCAACAGTAAACAAAAAAGAACCGTTTCATTCTGGCCGTGACCTCAAAAACTACACACTTGACAAACATCTAAGCTCCTGAGTGAAAGCACCATGACTTGGCAGAAAAACATATTATGAAATGAATCATGCCAACCAATAAAAGTAGTGGAGAACTCTTTAGTAAACCTTTTATAGTAAGTAAATAAAGGTATTAGGAAGTAGATCATCAGATTTTTTTTAATACGAGTATAACGACACGCCCTAAGACGCCTGCGGAGCATACGTATTTCATACAAACGTAATAGTGCATTTATTTCGATTAAATTACAGAATATGTAGCTTCCCAAATATATATTTTGATTGGACACTGATTTTAACAAGAGTTAAAAAAGTTAAGAAAAATAAGTTTTCTATAGAAATTTTAAATTCCTCATATCTCGTCTTTGTATCATTGTCCTCTCAAAAAATATATTTGAGAACATAGATATTCTGTAATACAATCGAAATAAATACACACTACCATTAGAATATGTTATATTTACAAATAATTTTGGTATTACGTTTGAAATACGCATGCTCCGCCGGCCCCTTAATAACCGAAGGGTACTTATATACTTATATTTTGCCGGTTATACTTGAGTCCCATGCAATAAAAAGCGAGCCTAACTATCAACCGGACACAAATCCACACTCCGCTGTTATAACTGAGAAAACACAAGAAAATGACTACTGGCAAAACCCAATGACAGTTTGTGCGACCCGAGAATCGAACCCAGGAACTAATTCACGCTTGCGACCACTCGACCAACGAGGCAGTCTTTTAAGAACGCCATTTGCAAAAAAAAAATTACATCTCCAACACAAATAGTTATTTCAGTCAGTCTCTTAATTAACAACGTAAACAATCACTTCATAAACCTAGTAAAAGTACCAGGAATGCATAGACGCGAAGCGGATGAACCAAGGCCACTGTGTAAAATCAACAGAAACTCTCTATTTAAATATTAGCGACTATTAGCATTAAGCTTGGACAAACTTAGGTGAAACTTAGTAAGGGTTTTAGCTCAAAACTTTGCTAAATATTATGTTAATGTTGGGAGGGTGAAACTTTGAGTGTAGGGAAAGGTAGAGAGAGATTAGGAGCTAAACTTGATTTAAAACATTGATTGCACACTATAAACTTAAGTACTTGTGATTTTCATGTGGTTATAGTGGACCCTGTCAAGTACAGCAAAAATTCGACAAATAGTTTGCAAATACAGGGTGTACACAGATTCATCACGAAACAGTCAACCAAGCATTCTGTACACGAAACTAAGTAACTCGATGCAATTTTTTGCTATGAAATGACTTCTTTTCTTGGGGTGAAAAATAACATTTTTCGGCAAGAACTCCGTGTAACGCACTTAAAACATTATGCTGATAGATAGATTGAATAGTACGGGATTGTGTCGGTATTTAAAGAAAAAATCATTCATTAAAAAATGAAAAAGTTGAAATTTTTCCCCAAATTACCACAAGTTGACACGAGTATAGACTCACACATACAAATAACAAACAATTAGTCACATAATATTTAAGTTGTCTATAAGGATTCTAGAGCAAAGAGTGCAAAAGTATGAATTATTTTTGGATGCGTTTTGCATTCAATGTATGTATTATGGCAAGAAAAAAGCAAAGAAGATTTATCTGTTAGAGCGTGGACTGTAAGTTTTAGAGTTTGTAGGTCCTTAATAGTGAAACACTGCAAGTAATTGCCACCAGAATTATTTATTAATATAATTTGCACGAAAATGCTTGCACACAGCCATCGGTAGACGGAAGTAAGTTAAGACCGAATGAGCAATTGAGTAAATATAAAAATGGCAGTATTGCCAGTTAACATTGTAGAACTCCTACATATCTGATAATTATTAATCCTACGTTCAATAACGAATACTACAGGTGTGGCAGCCTCGCATATTTATTCAAACATCTACGCCATAGATGGACAACATAGTCACCTTACAAGACGATCGACTTACATTAAAATCAAGAGTAACACACACATGGACAGACACACACTAGATAAGGTAGAAAGCAGTGACCGTCGCACGCGCCGACCGAATCATTTGCATTCGTTAGCGACGCTTGCTCACGGGCCATTTCACTGTGGTGGGCAAGTTATTAACTGGAAGCGGTTGGTTTTACGTTATTTTATTTTTTAATTTATAAAAACGACTATAAGGAATACCATACCCAAATTGAGTCACAAACTTCTATATGATACTCCAAAAGATGTGGAACTTCGTGTTTTTCCATTGCTTTATAACTATTAACTACCTAGGTATGTTTGTACCGACAGCTCAACGTAATGAATATTTTTAGATACCTAGTGAAGTTAATAGCCATGGGCTAGAATCTAACTCCCAAATTAACCTCATATTGTAGTTTTTTTTGATAGCAAATAAGTCCACTTCGGTAAATTATTATTAAGGACATTTGTTAAAATTGTTCATTAATTAAGTACCTACATTTTATTTTTTTCGTGCGTGCCCTACTGGCCTCTGTAGTTGTACTTACTTTAAACCCCCATGGTAAGATCGTCATACATTGTGGAATGCAAATGAATATGAAATTTCTACGAATCCTTGTTTTGGTCTCATTCTGTTTATGACACTGAAAGCTACAAAAAGCCACCTAACAGCATACTAAAACGCCATAAAACCTCAAAGCTCAAACACTAAAATAAAACGAGAATCAGCAAATAGAGAAATTTCCTTAGAAAATCTTCACACCTTACTAAACCAAACAAAGCGAATTATTCTGAGCATTGCACAAATTTCAAAACAGTTTCCCTTTATTAGTTCACCTAGTGCCGACGCTTAACTTTGTTTTGACAAGTTCCGAGGATAAAGGACTTTGGGCAACAACAGGTAAAGGCAAGGTTAATAAATGCAGGCTGGTTTGTGATTAGGTAATTATGTAGAAATATTGTTTCGTTTTTTTTTGCATTGAAAAATAATTGTTTCTTTTCCAGGTAACTTATATTTTCTTGTACCTACAGAATTTAAACTTAGTTAGGTATGAAATTGAGATTTACAGCTTGATGTTATTTTGATTATAGAAAATGTATGACATTTTTTTATAATAGTACATAAATATTGATACGATCTGGAGTTTTTATCATTTTCCTGACCTTGTCCCATTATACTTGGGTTCGACGAAGCACGTTTTCTTCTTCCATTCTCCCCTGACAAATATCGATCTGATGTTATTATATTATTAGTCGAGAGTATAAGACTCGAAATGATAAAGAAGAAGAATTGATTTATCAAACAATACTAGTCTATTATTGTCCCACTGCTGGAAAAATGTATTGTTTAATAAAATGTGTAACGAAAAGTCTCACTTACTGTGGAAGCTTTTATGTGAAAACAAAAAATAAAACGTAGTATCAATACTCAAACAAATATTAAGCATCCGACATAAAACAATGATAAATTGTGTCGCTACGACACTTATTCAAGAAGAATTCAGTAGGCTACTGAGCTGTAATGAAAACATTCTAAAGTACTTAATTTGTCAATGTTAAAATTCCTAAGACGCAATCTCGACAATACCTGCAGAAATTTTCCCCAATCGGAACGTAATTTATTTCTTTAATAACATTACGAATTGTGATAATCTGGAAAACATTCCGACAGAAATATTCCGAAGATAAATGTAATTAAGATCAGAATTATAAGATTGAACTTATTTGAATAATTTCCTTCCAGGGTTCTAATGACCGATAAAGCCAGCAATAAGGAAGACCATTAAAAGCTAACTGTAGATAGCGCAGCCATGGCTAGGTCTAAATTTGACCAATGAGGTCAGGCTCGATGCTTAGAACGAGCTATAATAGCGCCATTAGTTTCACAGTTGCTATCCTAGGATTTTTATGGATTTCCATAGTATTTAGACTAAGACATTTATATTTTGTATTTTGTTTGTCGAGCTAGACGATCGAACTGTAACCTGGAGAACGAACTCGTTATGAAGTAAAAATTGTACATATTTAAGGTTTTCAGCATAACCTGTATTATTTCACTTTATTTTTTTATTAAATAAGTAATTTTCTTTCTTCACAGGTAAGTTGGATTTGAAGATTCTTGGATGAAAATAACACATCGTGAAAAATTATTGTATTATGACGGTAATTAATAGATTTAAAAATTTTGTACTGAAATCTCAGGTTTTGAAAAAAAAAAACTTGTAGCTAGAATATTTATAGCATATTACGAGTATACAAGAATCTACGGATGCTATCGCTACCTCTCATAGCTTGCACCACTCCATAAACATGACCGAGCGAAAGTAGCAGCCTGTCGCTTGGCATGGTATCCTTGAAATATTTATTGTTAATAAACAATATAAACGATGTAAGTGTTTCGTAATGTTGCCGCATATTTTCACCAAGAACTTGTTAATATATATGCGAGAAAGTTTCGCTTAATATTAACGAAAGAAATGTCGCCAAGGCCACACGAAGAAACTGTTGCTGAATTTAATTTGTATTCCAAACTGTTGGAGATAGCGGCATTACTTTCCACACGATTATTTTTTCCATATTCCTATATGTATGATATAATCACCTACTCTTAAATATCAAAAATATCATTCAGATATACATCTGCATAAGAAATGTCCCATACTTTATTTAAACATTACATTAAAATGGCATGCTTTACCACCTAAATTTAAGTACTTAAATGGCATTAAAATAAAGCTAAATGTTCCTATCATCATCATCATTCGTCTCCCTTATCTCAATAAACCTGAAACTCCTCCCCCACATTATATAAATTGAGATAAGGACAGGAGTGATTTCTTTTCCCGTCATTACAACTGTGACATTTTTTTTACATTTTCTACAGCCGTATGTAGACACCCCTTTCTATCTATATCATCGTTATATTCCTATCTTTTTCATGGTAGTAGCTTTTAGCCTGATTGGATACAGCTGAATACCAGTATTTTACATGGAGCATTTCTTTCTTTGTATACTCTAATTACACAGGGCGAAAGGACGCACAGACGATTAATACTATGTTTTATATTCAGTACATAATTCTGGGCATAGATTTTTTTCATCGGTAATTTAAGGGGACTACAGGAGCTAAATTAGCAACTCTATTTGTGGTGGTTCAAACTTCGTTCAAAATACTGTTAAAATAAAGTTCTAATCAGCTTGCTCTACAAAGTGGTTGTTACGTCAGTCACTGCGGGCCGAGCTACTGCCAAATGAGTGGTTTCGATCGATTTACAAAAAATCTATTTATTAGACTAAAAAATAAAACACTATGTTTCTAATAATGTTGCTTGTAGAATTATTTGCCAAAAATTCAGTATGATCGCGTGTAGTTTATTATGGTTTCACCTGTTAAAATATATTCTTTTTTAAATTTCGTGATTTTTTATTGAGTAAAATTAATTGTATTAGGTTTTCAAAACGCTATCATACTAAAATATATCCTGAGCAATATCATATATTTTTCTGGTTTTGTTTATTGCAGTGAATCATATTAAACTCGCGTTTAGCTCCTGTAGTCGCCTTTAAAAAACAAAACAGCTTTTTGATCCATAATAATATTGCTGCTAGAATGGATGTGACTGGTGTGATGACCAGTAATAGATACTGATAATGAATTTAATCATGGCCAAAATGAATTCAAAATTCAGTACCCACAAGTGACATGAAACATTTCTGACCCCTTTCAAAAAGTTCGAGGCTGTCTCGCAAGCCTCGTTTAAAGAGATTTAGTAACACTTAACAATCATTTACGGGTGTTATAAAAAGCTTTAATATTTCAACAGCAAAGGAGAAATTGGTTATGTGCGCTTTTGAGATTTTCTCTTTTTGTACTCATCCGGAATAAAAGGTGTTTCGGTTTTTTTTTTTTTTTTTTTTATCTCAGCTGTAAATTTTATTCTAGTCTGTTGGTACGTTGCTTGTTTCGGATTGGATAGGTACCTATTATCAATTTCAATTGGGTCTAGTAGTAGTAGTAGTAGTAGTCGTTTTCTCGAAGTAAAATGTCTGCAAATATCATTTATACCATACTAGCTTCTGCCCGCGACTTCGTTCGCGTGAATTTCCCGCTTGCAACATTTCTTATTGCTGCTCCGCTTCTATTGGTCATAGCGTGATGTTATATAGCCTATAGCCTTCCTCGATAAATGAACTATCCAACGCAAAAAGAATTTTTCAATTCGAACCGGTAGATCCTGAGATTAGCTCGTTCAACCAAACAAACAATAAACTCTTCTGCTTTATAATATTAATAATATAAGTATAGATGTTCTTATTCCATACTTCTCTATAACTCGTCATCTCAGCAGATAATTCCTTTCTAGCCAAAAGTCTGCAATACTTATCAGTTTTTCATCTTTAATGTTTGTTTATTATACTCATTTACATATAAATTCACGTCCTTAATATCCATATTTTCAACTATATTTCTTTGTTTAAACACACAAACAGCATTTAATTGTTTACAAAACATTACTACCGTCTGGTTTTTTGAATATAACAAACTTGAATAAATATTTAAATAATCTTGACATTGACTTTTGACTGTGACATACTTGAGAAGTGAAACGCGTCAGGCAGACGAATAATTATAATTTTGAATAATAGTTAACTACTTAAATTGTGAGTTTTTTGAAAATAAATACGAAAACGTCGCACCGAATCTTTAAGTACACTATGTCATTTTCACCTTGAAGATTAAGACCGCCATATCACACCTTATAAGCTTCGTTGTCCAACCGATTTATTTGGGGTCGGAGCTGCATATTTTTTTTTGCAATCATCTTCGTTTCTGCCTAGAATCATCCACGTTTGGCCTCCACATTCTTCTGCAATTCTTCTCTGTCCATTATCCAACCCAACGTGCTATTGAACGGCCGACGGTGTTTCTTCCATAGTTCTTTGTAACTTGTCATCTCAACAGTCATCTCTTTTCTAGCTATTTCATCCTTTGCACCATCTATCTATCTTCTATTTTGTTCTTCTTCTAGTCTTTAGCCATCCATCAATACCGCAAAATCAAACTTACAATATAGGGTGACTGGAAATTAGTGTACGATACTTAAACACGTGATTGTACTCAGGATAACAAACAACTTTTACTATCTGACCAAACCTGAAATGGTGAAAAAAAAATCAGCTGTTCAGTACATTTTGATCAGTTAGGCGAACATAAACGTACTGAACAGCTGAACGTACTGAACATCATCATCAAAATTCAAATTCCTTCGTTGCATTGATTTCACAGATGGTCGAAAGAGTGTTTTTTTACAACTTCCTTTGAAGAGCAGAACCTATAAATGAAAATAATGGTCTTTAAATGGGAGTAGTAACTCTGGCTGCTCGACCACAAAGTAATTTTATTCTTGAAATGAATTCGGTCACGGTCTAACGAACGTTCGCAAATAGCAACTGTGATAAAAAACTAAACGATTTAAGTTCTATCTTGATATCATTGTTGTTGTTCATTTACTTTTACTAGTGTGGTTGCCAGTGGTCGAAATTCGACCATAATTAATTTTAGAATGGGTGCAAAGTTTTTGCTTCACATATTAATAAATTGTCAAACGTCAAAAAAGTCGTTGCCATTAGGACCAAGTCTTTTTGTATGAACCGTCCGCACGTATGCGTGTGTGTCAAATACATGGTAGTGTGTGTAATGTTTTATTTATTGATTTAATGTATTTCTTATGATAATAATAATAATTTATTTATTTCAGACATACAGAATATAAAAATCAAAAACACATGTACTTACATTAAAATAATCAGCATCTTATGCATAACTAAAAACAAATATTAGCATTCTGCACTTCTCGTCTAACTATAAGTGGGCGAAATTAAATTTCATACTCCTCCGTCCGCGCAATGTTCGTACAAAGGAGTACAAAGTTTTCTCTTCACGTATTAATATTATTATTTGAGTAAATCCTCAACAGTTTTCCTCACGTTCTTACAAAGCTCCGTAGTAACACGAACAGCTACAGCTATGCTATAAACTACGTCACGAACACATTCATTACTATTTAAACTAATATTCTAAAGAGGAACGATTTGTTTTTTTGTTTGTTTGTTACGATTTAACTCAAGAACTACTCAACCGATTTTAAAAATTCTACCACCATTAGAAAGCTACGTTTTTACTAAAAACATAAAATATAAATGATATTGATATCATTCAAGTCAGCCGAGCTATTTCAATTTTCGCGGACGAAGGGCTAATTAATAATACATATAATTGCGAATGCAATTCTGTACGCCTGTTACCTGCGGGCCTAAAATGGCCGCTTTAGCAGAACATAATATTAATCACGTTAAACATTATAAATTCTAAAAATGAACTTTACAATCATTACCTACCATAAAGTCCATTTCAAGAATTTAAAATGTTTAACGTGATTAATATTATGTTCTGCTGAAGCGGCCATTTAAGACCCCTGGTCATTCCTTTTGTTCATTTAGTACACAGAAACCATGACTTAATTTTAAACTGTAATTTATGACCCAGCAATTTATCCGTGTAGTACGGCAAAGCCGCGTGTAAAAGCTAGTTTCGTTTAATATCTTGAATCTACACCAAAACATCCCAACAACTGCGCAAAAATTTTGCACACAATACACCCCTATACTCACAAAGACCTTTTAACTTTCTCATATTCATTACACTACAGGACAAAATACAGGGCACAACAGACTGAAATCTCACAACGGTACCCGGCTAACTTCACATTTTAATTTGATCCTCAAAAGATTAAAACCTCTGAACAATACAGTGGTATGAGAATTATATTACTCTTGTATGCGGGTAGATTTCCGTTCGTGGAATTTATTATTTTTAGTCGTTTGTCATTCCTGTGAAGTAAGAATGTTTTGAACACAGAACAGATGAAAGAGGTCAGAAAGGAAACAGTTCCCGATTTGTATTAGAACGCGTGTCGCCGTATGTCTCCCACTCTTTTAACTCCACTACAAGCAATAGACCCATACGTACCTGCATGACGCACACAAAATAACTACTCTCACTTTGATCGCGAGCTTGCTTTTGATTGTCACGCACTTACGCAAAAATTTTGATTGACGTGCGCACACGCTTCGTTCCTAGTCACAAAAAGAACGCGACTGTTCGTCAATTGACATATGAGCAATCACTCATATGAGCCAAGCTCATATGGCCTTTCTAAACTATTTTATCTGTACTGTGAACAAAGACTTAGATTAGTAACTCGTAGAAATAGCAGTCGTACATAGTTCTTAATTACTTTCCTCTATCAATAAATATCTAATCAAAGGGAACAAATAAAAAATGATAATAAATGTATCAAAACCACTGTTTCCAAAGCTCATAACAAATTTATCAGAGTATTTTTAGATATAAAGAGAGTTACAACAATTATTTTGTTGGTAAATTATTTCTATAAATTGCGATATCTTTAAAATTAACAAGTCAGCTTAAATATAAAAAACTGGCATCATTATCCTCATCATCAGCTTATTAATGCTCCCACTGCTGGGAGACAGGCCTCCTCTCCATGTAAGGGAAGACGAGGGAGGGA
This sequence comes from Xestia ashworthii, assembly GCA_950022955.1. Lineage (NCBI taxonomy): Eukaryota > Metazoa > Arthropoda > Insecta > Lepidoptera > Noctuidae > Xestia > Xestia ashworthii. The sequence continues at coordinate 7,646,272 of OX465570.1, read as the reverse complement.
AAAAAACTAAGCATTTTCGAATGATTTTCAATAACATGAATTTAGTTTGTTTTCAAAGCGAGTGCCGCATCTATTTGTATAAGTACTTTGTCTTGTACAAATGGATTCTACATCGTAGTTTCGTTGACATTTTCATCTGCCAGTTGCATTCTTAGTGTAAAGTTACTGTAATACGAAAATGTTTTGACTTCACAATGCGAAGGTCGTCATGTTAATTTCATGGTTGTTCAGGTGTGGATGACACGAGTTATACCCATTACCCTGGTATCTTCAAGTCAAACTAATTACTTGAGTTTAAGTAATAATAGCTTATGCTAACATTTTACTCCAAAAGACAAGAATTTATATGAATTAACAACCGTCAAAGAAAGCAAAGCTAACAATTCTAACTTTTGACAGTTCTCATCATCATTTCAGCCGATTAGACGTCCGCTACTGGACATAGGCCTCCCCCAAGTGTCGCCACATTAACCGGTCCCGTGCGACTCGCATCCAGCGGGTTCCTGCAACCTTCACCAGCTCATCGGTCCACCTATCTAACTAGGAGGCCTTCCAACGCAACTTCTTCCGTTTTTCGGTCACCACTCCAGAACTTTTTGGCCCCATCGAATCGGCCATCTGATATGCGAGCAATGTAACCTGCCCACTACCATTTAAGTTGACAGTTTTAACTTCAAGAAATTACTAAACGGCACCAATCACAGCATAAGAATCGCGCTAATTTTTAACATGATGTCCTGGATTCGATTCCTAGATAAAGCAATGAGTTATTGGGCATTTCCATCACCAATTTCGAAGTAGCAACTACGGAGTCTGAATTCGTGCACAGTTGATGACAATACCACCCAAATGGCGCACCGGTAGTGAGGCTGAGGTGAGGTTCTTCAGGTCGAATTCCGGTAGAAACTAATATTTGCATGACAAGCTGTTAATATGTATAATAAGTATGTATTCACTAACAAAAAAAGTATCTGTGTATATCAACTATCTGGTATCCACGATAAAAGCCTCGTTGCTTAGTGTTGCACTAGATGGCGCTGTGTGCAATATCCAGCGAAATTTATTTATTTATTATTATTTAAAAGACTCGTCCCTTATAACATGAAACTTGCACATAACTGCTAGCTAAATCTAGGTGTACTATTAGATACTCCTTTTTATCCATGTTCCTTCCTCGCCCTTCATGTTCCGGGGCCGCCGTATCTCTTTCGAACAGCCCCGCAACCCCGGACTATTAGATACTCCTTAGCATAACCTTCGGGGATTAGAATCGTGATGTTACGTAACGCGTTTGCTATCCAAATTATGCGAATATAAACAAATTCTAACCACGACCGAAATTCTACACATTAGAGAAGTTCCCAACAAATAAGCTAGTCTGAAATTAGTTCCGCAACTGTGTGTGAAACCCAATTAACACTGAAATCCAAGCTCTGCTTATTAACCACTGGCTTTTGTCCGTGGCTTTGCTCGCTTTAATTTAGAGTATGACGATTCGGGTTTTACTCTGATACTGATACAGGCAGGCTTGCTTTGCCGTCATTGCGATCATTTTTTTGTTTCCCACTATCCTTAAAGATACGGAGATATTGGGGGTCAAAGTTCCAACTTCCTGACAAGTTTTTTTGAATACAAGTTTTTATTGTAAGATTTTTATACATCCGCGACACCCGCACTATTCTATCCATCCATCAGCACAATGTTTTGAGTGCGTTACATTGAGTTCTACCACAAAAATTATTTTTACCGCAAAAAAAAGTCGTTTCACAGCAATCATTTTTGCGTGAAGTTTCTTAGTTTGATGTACAGAACGCTTGGTTGACGGTTTCGTGATGAGTCTGTTTACACCACCACCATCATGATTCGAAATACACGTGGCGCCATAGGTATATTATCATAAGAACGTCATTATTGTTTTCCTCGGGAACAGAGGCCCTACTCCCTAACGCTTCGTCTGTTTATTCGGGTCTATCCGTCTCTATCGCGCACGTCTGCAGATGAGTGCGAGTGAGAGAGACGGATGGATACGAATATACGGACGAAGCGTTAGAGAGTAGGGCCTCAGTACTATTTTTGGTATGAAAGGTACCTTAGGTCCGTTTCTGGTACACCCGACTATAAAAAAAATTCTGGATGATCGGTTCAGTGGCTTAGGTGTAAAAAGGCAACAAACAAACAAACTTACTTTCGCATTTATAATATTAATAATTAGGAAATTAGGATATCAGAAACACGAGCTGTTTAGGAACACAGCGTATGAGGAAGGATTTAGAGCGAAAATATTTCTATTAGGTGCTTTGCAGGCAAATTTTCAACCACAAATTGTTTTGGAGTGGAACAGCTTAACGACGTTATCTTTGAGGTAGAGGTCGCAGAGCAGGCGGAGCGGGCAGTTACTTGTATCTCCTAAACAAGTGATACTTAGTTGTTCAGTTTCATGGTCCGAGAGACCACACGGGAGGATTGCACCATAAGTACCATGTAGAAAGAAAAAAAAAAAGACGTGTGGCACTCGGGGACTGCCGCGGTAAAGCTATTGCATAGCATTTTTTATCAACTTATGCAATTATAATTATTTATTTATTTTATTTTCCGCTTGTTGCCGGCTCGAGGACCAAATGCAGACTGAATGTTCAGGCTCGGTTTCCCATCACGATGAAATTATGAATTTTATAATGATGGTTCCACACACACATACACAGACACGTCAAGCTTATACCACCCCGTCGTTGTTGCGGCGTCCGAGCGCGGTCCGCGCGCCGCAAGCGAGCGGACCGCGTGCTTGCGCGCCGTCCGCGCGCTGGCTGCGCGCCAACAAGCGGAAAAATAAAATACATAAATAATTATAATTGCATAAGCTGATAAAAAATGGTTACAAAGAAGGTCTAACATCAAATGTTTACAACCTACAACTCCTAGTTACGGCCAAATATTAAAAAGAAAACTAGCTTGTCATTGTCATTGTCTGACATGGGGTGACATGGGGTGTTATAGGTTTACATACTCTTTGGTGTTAGGTTTCGTTAGGTTATTTTCGTTTTCGGAATTTCTGGATTCGGTCTCCACGCTCAAAGCCCCACGATAGAAGCTATGCAATAGCTTAAAAAATAAATCGATATTTAAAGATTAGGAGAAGGTCCACAAACCATAATAAAATGTCTACATGATACTGACATTGAAAAATACTCTGACATAAATAGCTGATCGTCAGTTACTTTATTAAGAAATGCCTACCCTCCCGCTTTCTGAGCGACTTGTGCTTTTTAGTACATGAGTAGCAGAAGTACCAACCAATTTGCTGAAGTGACTGAGAATTTGCGTGGGCAGAAATGCAGTGTTTATTCAAATGTACCGACGAGATCGTTGGTTAAACTACGTATTTTAGCATGTTAACCTTTGGCGCAAGTCTGCAGTAGTTTCTAAATCAGAAACTTATTGTGTGTAAGGAAAATTTAGTTTTTTACCTACAGCAGTCCACTGCTGGCCATAGGCCTTTTCAATTGCACTCCACTCAATTCGATTCTCGGCAACTCTCATCCATTTGCTACCAGCCACCTCGTTGCGAAGATCGTCGCTCCACCAAGCCTGAAGTGAAGGCGTTCCTCCTTACGCTAGCAATTTCGCGGTCTCTACTCAAGAACACACCTGCAACGGTCATCGGGTCTACGTCTAATATTCACTGCCCATGCACTGCCATTTTCAGCTTAGGCACTTATTCTAAGAGCTATGTCTACAAATCTGGGTCTCCGTCAGATCACCTCGTCCGGATGCAAATTTTTATCCGAACATAATTATTTGCAAACCATCTATTGAAAAGGCCTATTTGCATTCCCATTATCGCGTGGCCATTATTTAAAAGATAATTCTCTTATATTTGTTTATAACAAATTCGAGGACAAACTAGACAATTTGTTTAGAGTACCATACAAACACAAGCCGAAGCCCTTCAAATATGATGAAGTGAGGAAACTTCTCAAGACAACAATAGACGTTAGTAGATGTGAAGTACATGTCTGTTTGAAGATGTTATTTCACGTTTATTCACTGAATGATAAATGGTGGCACTTAATCGGGCGTCAATCATTGTTGTGAATGAAGTGTTTGAACAAGCAGTATTTGTTATCAGAATTGTTGATGATAAAGATCAACTGTAATCTGTTTGTTTAAGTTAAACTGCAAAATAAGGTGCTCTAGGAGGAGTTGGAGATGTAAATTCAACTGTTACACCAATAAATATGAATTAATTGAGAAAATCCTTACCGTTTTTAGGGCAGTTGTGCCAGGCAGCTACTTGATACAAATGAATTTATTGAATGATAAAATAAAATAAATGATTTTTTTATAAAATAGACTAGACAAGTAAAGGACGAACAACACAACTCAAAAAAGGAATGCAGAAGAATATCTGATAACAGTAACGATAGTTACTGAAATAGGCAGTCGGTTTATTTCAAATACTGGTTGACTAGAGGCAGTTGGTCAAAATCAAACCGTCATCAACATCTCCGTTTCCCAACTATGTTGGGGTCGGCTTCCAGTCTAACCAGCAGTGAATACCAATCTATGACATAGAGCGACTGCCAATGTGACCTCCACAACCCAGTTAATATTGGGTAATACGATACCACTTGGTAAGACTGGTTGCCAGACTTTTGGGGTGGACTGCCTGTCAAAGACGAACTTTTTATTTAAATTATCCATTTCAAGGCACGTAATATCATCTGGTTAGACTAAAAGCCGACCTCTAAATAGTTAGTAAAAACTAAACAGTGAGAAACTATGTCGCTAATCCAAAAAAAAAAAAAGAAATGACAATATTTTCACTAATATCCATAAGGCCTAAAACCCAAATTCCATTGATCTATACTTAGTTGACCCACATGATCCAACAGACGCGAACGTGAGCAAAGACACACACGTAAACGAGAATGAAAAGAAAGTTCCGACAGAAACTTGTTTCAACACGCGTATTTATTTGTATCCGTTGCCGAAGATAGATTATTATGTAGATGAGATGATAGCTCTTCTAACTTTTGTGTGAAATTATTCAGAGATCAAAAGGAGAAAGAAAAAGGAGAAAATGATGGTGTCAGGCTGACAAAGGACCGGGGCTGCGGGACTGTTCGAAAGAGATACCGTGGCCCCGGAACATAAACGAAGAGGAAGGAACATGGATGGGTTTTAATCATTAAAAGTCTGACACTCCCTCCAGCTCCGCCAAGACTGGCGGAGCTGGAGTAGTCATTTGATGAACTCCCATACAAAAAAAAAATTAAGACGAAGAAAAACAATTTTGACGACCCGATTGGCGTAGTGATAGTGACGCTGCCTTACGTTCTTAGGGTCCTGGGTTCGAATCCCGGTAGGAGCAAATGTTTGTGTGATGAGCACGGACATATTTTGTTTCCGAGTCATGGAGGTTTATATGTATAATAAGTATGTATTTACAAACAAAATATATGTAGTATATCAACTATCTAGTGTCCACGACACAAGCTTTGCTTAGTGTGGCACTAGGTGGCGCTGTGTGTTAATGTCCAGCGATATTTATTTATTTATAATTCCAGCATTTTCAAACAAGGGCAAAGCTAATAACGATGATTCGTTTTAATGAGCGGATTGTAACGTAACGTGACACATAACAGGGATAAATGAAAGAAACAGATTGCTCTGGCCCCATGTAACAAAACCTGAAATCTGGCATGTCCAAGAACATAAAATTCAATGCGACATTCGCTCGTGGCTAAATAATAACAGCCGCTCGGGCCGATCTTTAGGTTAAGCCGTGCTTGCCTAGGTTGGTCTGTGGATGGGTGACCACCCATACATACCGAGTTTCCTCCGTGCCTCGGAAAGCACGTTAAGCGGTTGGTCCGGCTGTCCATCTTTGGCAGTCGTTACAGGTAGTCAGTGCTGTGGCCCAAAAAATCTGACAACCAGTCTCACCAAGTGGTGTTGTGTTACCCAGTATTAACTGGGTTATGGACGTCAGATAGGCAGTCGCTCCATTTAAAATACTGGTATTCAGCTGCATCCGGTTAGGCTGGAAGCCGACCCCAACATAGTTGGAAACGGCTTGGCAGATGATGATGACGATCGAGACATTCAACAACACGCACTGAAACCGCATTGTTGATATCCCAATCCCTTCTAAAGAGGAATAGAGGGAAGGCCTATATCCCAGCCGTGGAAACATTTAAGGCTGATTATGCTTATTCAAGTTACTAAATTAAGCCCTCTTAATTTAGTAACTTGAATAAGCATAAGGGGCCCATGGCTAAATAATAACAGCCGCTTGGGTCATTCCTGATGTTAAGCCATGCTTGCCTAGGTTGGTACGTGAATGGGTGACCGCCCATATCATACTACGTTTAGAAATAAAGAAAGAAAAAGCATTTATTAGCCCGTACAGGACAAAACACATAAAAATTAACATTATTTACAACTATTAAAAGCCAAACATAGATAAAAAATTAAAAATAGAAAGAAACGAAAGGTCCTGAACGAGGCCAAGGGCCCTTACCTCCCTACCGGGGTTGCGGGACTGTTCGAAAGAGATACCGCGGCCCCGGAACGTAAAGGGCGAGGAAGGAACACGGATGGGTTTTAGTCAGTAAAAGTCTGACACTCCCTCCCGCTCCGCCCAGAGCGGGAGAAGTCATTTGATGATTTCCCATCCTAAAAAAAAAAAAGGGCCCTTACCTCAGCATGGTGCTGTAACATTAAAAAACGTCACAGCGCTGGTATTCTGATAGGGCCCAAAGTGAAAGTGATGCCACGGTCAGGTACGGATAAAATAAAAATATAAAGTGTAGACTAATAAACAATACATATATAAATTATTATGTGAAGTATAATAAAATACGGGGAAAATAACAATTACCTCCATGTCTCAGAAAGCATAAATCGTTTGTCCCGGCTGTCATTTGAAGATCTTTAGCAATCGTTACAGGAGTCTGATAACCAGTCTTTAGCGAGGAATATCGTATTACCCAGTACTAACTGGGTTATGGAGGCAGTCGCTCTATGTAAAATACTGATATTCAGCTGCATCCGGTCAGACTGGAAGCCGACCCCAACATAGTTGGAAAAGGCTAGGCAGATGATGAAGTAACTAGGTAGGCAGACAATTGCAAGGGTACAGTTTGCAAACTTTGCCTCTGAATTTGTCTCTAACATTTTACCCTCACTTTCACATACAATTCCTTGGATCAATATCTTCGTGATTGCTTGACTTGAAGCGTTCCTACGTACATATGTAGGTTCAAAATCTTATTAACCGGAATAATTAAATATTCTCGAATAGAACTTGGAGCACTGCTGTTAAATTTCGCGTTGATTGAAAATTACGTACCTACTAAATTTACACCTCTTGGATCTTTAAAATGTCTTACTGTGAGTGGATAGAATTTTGAGAACTGTTTGAAAATAATTCTAAATGTATAGCGCAAAGAAGTACCTATCTATATTTCATATTCAAATCCGTTTCCAATTCTTGTTATTTCCACTAAAACTAATATCAACTTTGAAGTTGTGTCATGTAGATTTCAGAATTAGGTAAAAAAATCATGAAATGTTTGAAGTTGTACCAAACACAGAACTTAATGTTTACATTTCTAAAGAGTTTTTCCAGTAGCGTATATCTATTTGTAAAATAAATTGCAAAAGATACACTGAACAGCCAAAGAGAGCAAAAAAAGGTTGGTATAAAGTATTATTGGCCTGAGAGAGCCGCACGTAGAGAGGAGTGGAAGACTATGGGGGAGGCCTTTGCCCAGCAGTGGGACAATACAGGCTAATAAAAAATAAAAATAAAAAAAGTATTAAGAGAATTAACAACATAGCAATGAGAAAAGTAAGCAAATGATGACTGACAAGAAAATGACAAAATGACATGATGAATCATTATGACCAGAAATAAAAAAACAAAAAAAAAACTATTATTAAACTCACACAGGAAAACCAGTAAAAATATGATATGAAAAAAAAACAAAGGAAACAAAACTAAAATTCAAACAGGCCGAAAAAAGGTAAAACATAAAATTAAACTATTTGTAGGTCGACGACGCCAAAAAATACAAAAAATTTACGAAAAACCTTGAATTATTATAACTTAGAAGATTTTGCGATTAATCATTAACATAATCACAAATAATAATGCACATTTGCACAATCTTAAAGAGAGAAAGGTGTCTGAAATGGGAAAATCCTGAGGTACAGATCACCTCTCTGGCTTACATGTAACCTTTTTAATTTAAGCAAAATATTAACAAGGATTAAAATTGGAAGTAGTTACTTACTAAAATTGAGTTGAATCTGTGACTATGCAAACAGAATCCCAAACGTTTATCAAACAATAGGCACGATTTCAATTTCGTGTTTCGAGATTTCGTAGCAATATTTGTATGTGTTTCAGCCTGATTTGTTTTAGACCTGTATGCTTTTGTGATTTCAGCAATGTCTACATTTTCATGAATATTGATACTGAAAAATTCGCTCATGATACTGAAAATATTATCATTCAAATAATTTTAAGGTTCAAAATATAATATATGTTATTGCTCCACTAAGGTTTGAGACCCCGGGGCAAGTACTCGACTAAAATACCCGTGGTAGAAGATGGACAAAAGCATTTAAAACATTTCAATAATTTAATTTTGTGTGCTGGAAAATTAAACGTGCTCAAATTGTCGTATTTTGTTACAGGTAAGTTGGATTTGAAGACTTTTGCTGCACTACATGCTGGCACTTTCTGGTAAACACTGATATATTTTTCCAACTGAACAACCCGTTTTAAATTGTATACTATAGTCATAGGTTTTTTCATCGTCATGGTAGGGTATCGTGTTACCCACGTACCACCTAGATCGTGGAGGTCAGATAAGCAGTCGCTCCATGTAAAGTACTGGTATTCAGCTGCTTCCGGTAAGACTGAAAGCCGATCCTTAGAAAAAGTTAAGGCAGATGATGAGACAGTATCAATTTATTATTCTCAGTTTATATCAAACTAGCGGACGTCCCGCGGTTTCACCCGCATAGTTCCCGTTCCCGTGGGAGTACGGGGATAAAATATATCCTATGTTACTCGTGGATAATGTAGCTTTCGAATGGTGAAAGAATTTTTAAAACCGGCCAAGAGCGTGTCGGGCCACGCTCACTGTAGGGTTCCGTAGCTTCCCAGACCATTAAAAATACCAACATTTTTCGTCAGCAAAAATAACTTTGTTTTTCATAGTATTTGTATGAAAAACAAAGTTATCATTTGCGTTTTTTTGAAAAAGTGCTATATAACTCAAAAACTATTCAACTCATCAAGTTGAAAATAATTTTCCTAGAAAGTTCATATAAAGGTCTACTTCTGTGATTTTTTTCATATTTTTTAAACTTATGGTTCAAAAGTTAGAGGGGGGGGGACACATTGTTTTTGACTTTCGGAGCGATTATTTCCTAAAATATTAATATTATCAAAAAATGATTTTAGAAAACCCCTATTCATTTTTAAATACCTATCCAACAATATATCACACGTCAGGGTCAAAATTAAAAAAAAAATCGCTCCCCACTTTACGTCTGGGGGAGGTACCCTAATAAAAATGTTTTTTTAAATTTTTATTTTTGCACTTTGTCGGCATGATTGATATACATATTGGTACCAAATTTCAGCTTTCTGGTGCTAACGGTCACTGAGATTATCCGCGGACAGACAGACAGACAGACATGGCGAAACTATAAGGGTTCCGTTTTTTGCCATTTGGCTACGGAACCCTAAAAACGGTCCAGTAGTTTTTAAGCCTATTCATTACAACCAAACAAACAAAGTTTTCCTCTTTATAATATTAGTGTAGAAGTGTAGATAGTGTAGATATGATATTCATATGTATCATATTATTATTCTCAGAGTTGAGATTTCAACCGTTGAATTTAACATGCTTAAACGTGCTTTAAGGCAATTAATTAAGTGGTTTATAGCTGCCCTGTAATTAAAACATTCACACACATAAGTAAGTAACAACATACAACTGTATTCATTAGAGATTACAAGTTCGAAGGCATGTAGTTTTAATTAAATTAGCTTATACCTAATTCAGCAAGCCTTAAGGCTTAAATTAGGAGTTTCAAATTAATACAATATTAAAGTGACATAGAATTACCAGCTTCCAGTAATTAGCAACCCTCATTACAAATTACTACCCTAGACAGCTATTGGATATTTCTAGACTTTTGGGTCTAACCTTCGTTTGAGGCTAAGTAATTAGGACTACTGTTCAAATATACTTAACCGGTAATGGTGCCTTTTACTTTTACCCTCCTTTGTGTTTAAGTGGAAAATGGAAATTGGACAAAATGTCATGAACCATGCAAACGGGCTACTTCCAGGCAAAAATTGATGCTAAGATTGTAAAGATCTACGACATGAACATTATAACATAACGCCTGTTTTCCCCGGGGTGTACCTTATGCCGGGGCTGTGGGACTGTTCGAAAGAGATACCGTGGCCTCGGAACATAAAGGGCGAGGAAGGAACATGCCTGGGTTTTAGTCAGTTAAAGTCTGACACTCCCTCTCACTCCGCCCAGAGTTATTTGATGGTTTACGATACGAAAAAACAAAGGTTGTACCAGGTTGTACCCGTTGTACACACACATTCCACCAGTTCTGTTTTAAGTCCCACGTAATACCATCAATCGGGTACAAATCCAGACTCTCAATCAATCAATCTGGTTAAAAATTATGTCATGTGCCATATTTGAAGCCTTTCTCCAACTGACTTAGTTGGGCTGAATTGATTGATTGATTACATACTATACTTCTATTATTGTATTTGGAAAAATTAACTAGATCGAAGTAATTAAGAGGTAGGTTTGTTAACTATTTAATTAAAATTATAAACTACAGATGTAGTACGAAGGCCTATTGCGTTAGTCTCCTGTCGGACATGCGTTAAAAGTACAAACCGTTTCTATACGTGAAGGAAATGAATTTTTAATCAAATGTCAATTACATTAGGCATAACGACAGTGTCGAAAAAATGCAAATCTATTTAGTCCGTCAGTTACCTATTGGAAAATAATGGACACGTATTTTTTATTTTAATAAATCAATTAATATTGACGAAGATAAAACGCATCAAAACTCGGGAGTGGGGGCCCGTGACATCAGACTCACTAAAATTATGTTGACGGTGACGTATCGAGAATGTTGGTTTATTTAACAAAAGAAAAATAAGGCCGGTCAAAATATTTGTTGATAATCTAACTCACGGACTAATATTTTATTTTTGTCGACTACCCTATTGGAAAAGTAAACTAGATCAGAGTCATTTGGAGGCAGGTTTTAAAAAAATTAATTAAAATTAAAAACGACGTCTTTCAAAAGCCCATTGTGTTACTCTCCAGTCTGATAGGCGTTGAAAGTATAAACCGTTTCTCTACGCGAAGAAAACCAATCAAATATCAATTTAAATTATTGTTTGTTAGTAAGTTTAGACAGCATTACAATGTTTGTTCGGGCCTAACATAACGGTTTATTAGTAGACTTAATACTCACAGTACGCAAGCAATGATATGTATATTGCAAACGTACACATGCATATTTGCAGAATGATTTTACACGAGCATTGTATTATTACAACATTCTAAAGGGTGTAAATAGCCCCAAACAAAGCCGAAAACATTATCTTGTTCTACTCCATACCTATTGTTCCCACTTTTTGACAGGTTTTTTTTAAACACAAGTTTTTACTGGATGATTTTTACTTTAAACAACTCCACGACCCCCGTATTATTCAATCCATCCATCAGTACGTACATCAGTTCAGTTTTTAATAGCGTTACATTGAGTTCTACCCCAAAACATGATTTTTCACCTTAAAAAAAAGTCGTTTCGAAGTAACAATTTTTGCGTAAAGTTACTTCTTTTTTTTTGCTAGCCTACATAGTGTCCCACTGCTGGGCAAAGGCCTCCCCTTTTTCGTCTCGCCTTTGATATTTTGAACTCAGACCGAATTATATCTGACTGCTAGATAGGTACGTAAATTACTTTAATAATCACCTACAACTTTCAATGTATTCTCCCACCTTAAAAACTTCTCAAATAGTCCAAAGACTTGTGCTGCACAACAAGTTGCAAAACAGATTAAAACTTCTAATTAGAAATTTTGTAATTACAAAGCTCTTATATTCGACAAACAATGTTACAATAACAGTAACTTTGGAACTTAGTTGATGTAAAATAGCGATTTGATTACATGCAAGTATTCCCAGAAGTTTTGGGAGCTCTGAACTTTGAGATTTTGAACTCAGACCGAATTATTACGAAATGGAAAAAGACGTTATAATAAAGGGTGTAAAACACCTCTTCACGAAGCCGAAAGTCACTTGTTCTCCCCATCATTGCGATATTTTTTTTTGTTCTACACCATACCTGGGAACCTTCTAGTTACGGAGATATAGGGGGTCAAAGTTACAACTTTTTGACAAGTTTTTTTTGTAACATTTTGACTTTTAACACCTCCACGACCCCCGTACTATTCAATCCATCCATCAGCACAACGTTTTAAGTGAGTTACATTGAGTTCTAACACAAAACGTGATTTAAAACCTCAAAAAAAAAAAAAACCCGGCATTTTTTTTTGCGTAAAGTTACTTATTTTGATGTACAGAATGCTTGGTTAACGGCTTTGTGATGAGGTGGTTTACACCCTGTATGTTTCAATCCATCTACATATTTCTGATGTGTTATAAATACGAGTAAGACTCATGCATTAGTAACTAACCATTTAAATCTTGTCTTTCAATGGTCTTAGTCATCATCATCTGCCTAGCTAACTTCCAGTCTAACCGGATGCAGCTGAATACTAGTATTTTACATGGAACGACTGCGAATCTGACCTCCACAACCGAGTTAATACTGGGTAATCCGATACCACTTGGTAAGACTGGTTGTCGGACTTTTTGGGCCACTGGCTACCTGTAACGAGTGCCAAAGATGGACAAACGACAGCTGGGACCAACAGCTTAACGTGCTTTCCGAGGCACGGAGAAAACTTGGTATTATGTAAGGGTCACCCATCCACAGATCAACCCAGGCAAGCACGGCTTAACCTAAAGTGTGGCCCGAGCGGCTGTTTATCCATGAGCTAAAGCGAGTTCTCAGTAACAACGATAATTAATGAATGGTCAATGTCAATTAATGTTATATCTCTGCGATTGTGATTGATAACAATTAAAGAGAAGTCTGTGAAACGATCTTTAGGTATTTTAAACAGTAGCTCTTAGGACGGGGTTGCGGGCCTGTTCCGGAGTTGCGGGCCTGTTCGAAAGAGATACCGTGGCCCCGGAACATAAAGGGCGAGGAAGGAACATGGATGGGTTTTAGTCAGTGCAAGTCTGACACTCCCACCCGCTCCGCCCAGAGTGGGAGAAGCCATTTGATGATTTCTCATCCGAAAAAAAAAACAAAAGAAAAGGAACGTAGTGTGATGTGAGATAAACTTAGGTATTATGATACGTAACCGATATAACACCCGTATACATAAACCTTAAATTTGAAATATTCTTCTCTGAAGAAAACCAAATCAAATTGTAATACGTCATCATTATCTTGACCTTTTATACCAATTTATTTAGGGTCTGCGCAACATGTCTTCATTGCATCTTCCATACTTCTGTATAACTTGTCATCTAAGACACCTCCTTTCTTGCCATATCATCTAAGACACCTCCTTTCTTGCCATATCATCTAAGACACCTCCTTTCTTGCCATATCATCTAAGACACCTCCTTTCTTGCCATATCATCTAAGACACCTCCTTTCTTGCCATATCATCTAAGACACCTCCTTTCTTGCCATATCATCTAAGACACCTCTTTTCTTGCCATATCATCATTTACACAGTCGATTTATCGCTTCTTTAGTCATCGTCTACTCTTACACTCCACATTCATACTCAGAACTTTTCTCACGACATTTTCCTTATCACAGACCTATCCCAAGCTAACTGATTACCACACAAATTGTAGTCCTAAGCCATTTATTTCAATAAGGCCATTTAAAGGATATTTTGAACGTAAAACCTGTATGTACGAAAATCTATTTTAGTTACCCATTCGCAAAGGTTCAGATGGAAAAAAAATCATTGACATGTTTGTAATATTAGTGTAGAATGTATGGACAAACCTCGAAAAGCTTTATCTTTATCTTTGCCCGACCCGTGCGCTTGTAATATCATAAGTACGAGCCCCTGCATCTTTCATATGATCTCATATAAATCTAGTTTGTTAATAAAAAGCTACACGGAGACTATACGTCTATACTTACCTAGTATTTATGGTTAGAACAGGTTAATATCACGCAGGTAGCATACCCCTTACTGTGAAGAAAGTCTTATGATATGAAATATTGTACGTTACTTGGAAAATTTGATGAAAAATACCGGTAAACTGCATGTCGGATTGCACACAAAGGGTTCTGTAGCACCAAACAGTATAATCATAATATTATAAACGCTCATACTCTCTCATTTACAAGCATTTTTAGGTTTTTTTAACGATGCAGCCTGATTATACTAAGGTAAGTTAGGTAAGGCACATTATCCCTATATATTCTCTTCCTTTTCTCACACACTATTGTCTACATTTCTTTTTTTCATTTCTCCTTTTGCAGGTCTGCTGGCAGAAATTTCTTAAGAAATAAGCAGTACCTTTGTACTCATATTTTATAATGTGTTTTCCTGTGTTGTTTACTGTGTGTACATAAATAGTTAAATAAATAAATAAATAAATAAATAAGTCTGACGTACATACCTTAGTCAGACAATCCCGTCAACTCTTTGCTAACTTACACGAACTATTCTCATTATCGTTAGTACCACTAATACGGGAGAACAAGAATTCTAAATACGAGAATCCGTCTGCATTGTTGGCAACTTCACAACCTACGATTGAAGCTTGTAATTACGAAATTGTGTTTAGGTAAATTAATAGACGTGGTCGCTCACAATGGGCCTTATCAAAAGGC
Organism: Xestia ashworthii; assembly: GCA_950022955.1. Taxonomy (NCBI): domain Eukaryota; kingdom Metazoa; phylum Arthropoda; class Insecta; order Lepidoptera; family Noctuidae; genus Xestia; species Xestia ashworthii. The sequence goes on along the minus strand of OX465570.1, from coordinate 7,631,254 downwards.
TTAAAGTCACCCAAAGGGCAATGGAGAGGGCTATGCTCGGAGTTTCCTTGCGTGATCGAATCAGAAATGAAGACATCCGCAAGAGAACCAAGGTCACCGACGTAGCCCGAAGAATTGCCAAATAACTTAAGTGGCAGCGGGCAGGTCATATTGCTCGCAGAACGGATGGCCGATGGGGCCGAAAAGTTCTGGAGTGGCGACCGCGAACCGGCAGACGATGCGTTGGAAGACCTCCCACTAGGTGGACCGATGACCTAGTGAACATTGCGGGAATCCGTTGGATACGAGTCGCAAGGGACCGGTCAATGTGGCGACACTTGGGGGAGGCCTATGTCCAGCAGAAGACGTCTTTCGGCTGAAATGATGATGATGATGATGAAACTAATAGGGTACTGCTATTTAATTATAGTTACTGACAGTTAAGATCGCAATAGCGGTTTTTGCCCTTTCCCTAATATCTGTTCGTACAAACCAAAACAAATGAACCATGCATCATTTTTCATTAAAAAAAGTGTTGAAAAACATGATAGATAACGAGAACCTATTCAAGACAATGAATGGGTTTATTTTTGGATTTCAAAGTTAGAACTTTAATAAAACTAGCCAGCAACTTTAACTATTATATTCTTACATTATTATGCGTTCGCTTAGAATCACAGATCTTTCACTCGCAAGTGTTACTTAAATTAGAAAAAATATACATTTATTTGACACAAGTGCAAACAGCACTGTTGCAATGACAGTATTGCTTACAGCGCAAACGCGAAATTCTCACGTATCCAGGAATTTCCGGCTAAATAAATAAGTAAATGGACTTTATGGTTAACTAAATTCTTCAACGATGTGAGTCTACCCGTTATATTAAATAATAACTTTCGCAAATAAACACAATTCGATTCGTGAAAATAAAAAGCTTTTCACACACTTTTCGAAACAACTGCTAACTGCAGTTGGTTTTTTTTTCACAAATCGGCTCTAAGTTTCTTTGGAAAAGTTGCTTAATATGATGGGTAGATTCACCTCATTGAAAGATGCAGGTAACTAAATCACCACCCTGTAATGGACTGATTCCAATAAGAAGTCGGTTTAAAAGGAAAGTGAAGATTTTCACTTATACCTTTAACTGGTAACGAAGAGACACAATAGTTAAGAAGTAGACATAAATCTCCTGGAGATTTAGAAACGGACGGGAGGATTGCTAACGACCATAGTTTGTATCTGTCACCGTAAAATTGTAAAAATGTTTAACTGTAATTTCTCTAGCGATATTGTAAACTCTCCAACTATTGTCAAACGAACATACTACTTACAATAAAACGCATTATTTTTCGTGAAATGCATGCGATGGTAGTCAACACACGATGAGTGGAGGGAAAAAGGGGTCCCCCTTGCCCAGTGGTACCACTCTCATGAAAAGATACTGTACCATTCCTGAGAAATATCGATTAATATAACCTAACCTTAAAACACTTTATATTCCCCTAAAAAGCGTAGTCGACGGAGCCCCGCTTCGCGGGGCTCCTATTTCCGAGTGCAGGGTTTAAAGGAACCTAACTAACCTAACGGGGGGGTGCCCCAAGTCCCAATTATGGGGCCAGAGATACTTCCGTATGTTCAGTTGACAATAATTCGAGAGTTTACAATATCGCTAGAGAAAAACACGTTATATTGTAATATAAAGTGTTTGACAATTTTACGGTGACATATCTACACCTTATAGAAGAAGCTAGATATTATAAGAATGGAATGTAATAGGACCTCGTTATTCTTCATAAAACGTTGTTGCAAGCTGCTACACAGCTGGCAAACTGGCACTAAAATTTAATGAGACAGCAGAAATCTGCTGTATCATTAAACTGAAGCCGTTCTAACTAAAGCTATAATGCAATTTCATACCAAGTTAGTAAGTTACCTCATTCAAGTTGTTAAACTCTACTTGCACTATTAGAAATTATAACCGTGAAAACTTCTAACATAACTTAACATAATCCCAGAAGGGGTACGCTGAAGTGTACTTCTACATTTCGTCAGTTATGTTCGAGTCCCATGTTAAAGAGCGAGCCTATTGCCAACAACTAAGCTTAAACCCTGTTTCTGAACTGCTACTGAGAAGTTATTGATTGAAAATCTAATAATAATGGAATCATCTCAGGAATCGTACTCTGATGTTTAGAGGTATCGTTTACGGCTAATAGACCGATGAAACAGTTTCAAATTTGGCCTTTCATGTCCCACTGCTGGGAAACCTTGATCCAGTGCGCGTCCAGGTCATCTCGCTGTCTCTCTGTTTAATTTTATTAGATATAATCATAATTTAAGCATATTTTTATTATTTTTGTGTGTGTTTTGTCCTGTCGGACTAATAAAAGCTTTTTCTTTCTTTCTTTCTTTCTGTGCCCGTCTCGGTGGCGACATCATCCTCCTCCACGAGGCAGTCTTAAAACTAATTATTTTATTTTATACTAGTTCTTGTTAAGTACTAAAATCCGTCTACCTGAGCTTTGTCATAAAATCTCAAAGAAAAACTTATTTCAAAGCAATTTTCTACCCTTCGGTAGTAATAAAGTTTAGCTAACCTGCTAAACGGTTATTAATAATATTTATGAGAACGTTGGTCTTTAGGATACGTTTCTTTTGAGCAAGGATTTTATATTGTTTGCCTTTTTGTAGTAAATAACAAAAAACATTAATTTGTAAAATGGTACATTTGTATCGTGGTACGTAAAGTTCTGGACCTTTTTTATTATGTTGAGAAGATTTTTTTATGAATACCCTCAGTCTAAAATGTTTATGTCGGACTCCTACCAACAAAAACTAGACAGTTTCTGGACTCGTACTTCTGTATAAGTCAGATATTAGTTCGGGACCTATGATTTTACCCTGCAGTACCCCTCAAGTCTCGCTGCGTAGTATTAAAGTTAATAAATAAAGTGTTTACAGTTTGATCAAAATAATGACATAAGCAAAACGACTAAAATAATTTTACTATAACCCTTTACAAAATAATTGAAAGCGTTATTATACTACCAATACTCCAAATATTACACGTACCAAACGCTACAGTGAATACCATAACCTTGCAAATAAATTATCACAGAATTTTGACGTCCAGATATTCCTCAAATTAAGTTACCCCACGTCCATGTCGGGACACCCGTTACTTTCACCAAGAGATTTATACGGCCAAACTAATATATAGTTCTGACAACAAAGATTTCGGCAACGAATTTGGTTTCAGTTATGAAACTTTTCGGGCATTTTTCCCAATCTCGATCTGTTTGCGGTATAAATTCGTAGAAAAACAAGCAGTGTTCAGATTTATTTACTTTTATTATTTCTTATTACCTATAATAAAATAAAATTAATCTGAACACTGCTTGTTTGTCAGCTGCATCCGGTTAGACTAAAAGCCGACCCCAATATAGGAAAAATGTTGGTTTTCATCGATCGCTCAAATCTCGCAACGAATTGTTTTAAGAGTTTAAATCAGTTTTTGTTTGAATCTAATATAATAATTCACGTTCAGCTCGGTTCTTAATCGGAGTAGCACTTACGCTAAGTACTTTTTATACATACAGGGTGTAAACATAATTCTTCAAACTAAGCATACATTTTAGCTGAGAAACGACTTTTTTTTAGGTGAAAATTCGTACTTTTCGGTAGGACTCAATGTAACGCACTTAAAACATTGTGCTGCTGAATGGATTAAGTAGTACAGGGGTCGTGAAGGCAGTTAAAGTGAAAATCTTACTTTGACCCCCAATATCTCCGTAACTAGAAGGTTATCAGGTATGGTATATAAAAAATATCGTAATCACGGGAAAAACGAGTGCCTTTCGGTTACGTTAAGACTATTTTTATACCATACAATCGATTGTATTGAGGCAGTTGGTTATTATTTCTTGCTATAAAAGCTTTTGTTCGCGACTCAGTACTCCGCAATACCTCTCATCTTTCTCTTGCCCTTATCCCAATTTATTTGGGGTTAACGCAGCATGTCTTCTTCTTCGTTACTTCTCTGTTACTCGTCATCTCAACAGACACCGCCTTTCTAACAACGTCATCATTCACACAGTCCATCCATCGTTGCATTGGTCTTCCTCAACTCTTATACCAATTCATTTCTTACTCAAAACTTTCCTCACGTCAATTTCATCACTCCTCCGCATCACATGCCCATACCACGACAACCAATAACCACACATTGTTTTTGTCACCGGCGACTTTTCGAGATTTCCTCTTATCTTCTATAATTAGCGTCCGTGAGTCTGACTGGTCTACAATCTCACATACACAGAGTCCACACTCATCAATGACCCAACCGTCTATGTCAGCTTTCTATTGAGCACACAAACTTTATCCAAAAACCCACAAAACATTAGTGGGTATGGACAAATGCGCAACATGCCTAATAAAGTGACTTCAAAAGAAGTAATTTTTAACTGTCGTATCAAATTGCCATGCGATGTTACCACGTTCTATTAATAAACTGTTGTTTTTATTTTCATGTTACTGGTGGCATCAAATAATATTATTATATTTTAATTGTTGTTTACTTAGAAGTTAACGCGGAGGGTTAAGCAGAAATGTCTTTATTGACACCTGTATAAATCAGGATACTGAATACAGAAGTACCTACATCTGTCCGCATCCATTCTGGAAATGTGACCCGTTCAGAGAATTTACTTACCTATACTTTTATTATTACAAATTCAACAGAACTATAAAATAAACAAATTCGTTAGCTTGTTTAGCGTGGCTGGGTATCCACTAAGAGAGAATTTTATAGAATTAGGCTACTAACTTGGTGTAACGTAAATTCATATTAGTTTAATATGCAGCTTCTCAGTAGTATCCTTTTTTTTTTTTTTTAGGATGGGAAATCATCAAATGACTTCTCCCACTCTGGGCGGAGCGGGAGGGAGTGTCATACTCTTACTGACTAAAACCCATCCATGTTCCTTCCTCGCCCTTTACGTTCCGGGGCCGCGGTATCTTTTTCGAACAGTCCCGCAACCCCGGCTGTCTAGTATCCTGGAATCCGGGTTTGTGTTAGGCTCGCCCCTATCAAATGGAACTTAAACATAACTAGTTCAATGTGGTTTAGGTACATTGCACTGTTGACAAAATAAGTGGCGTTGATACTATTCTAGCCAATCCGAGGTGACTTGGTCTATGTTAATGCATTATTTTTGTCTCACTTCGTTTTTTTTTCGTGTGATAGCCTAACCTGTTGTCAGAGTTTTTATGAAGCCCACGGCCTTTGACTCACATGCCGTCGGGAAATATCTCTCAGGCATGCTGTCTTTGGCCGGCAGTCTCAACATAGATAGCGACAAAATCGCAAACGATCACTAACAACTTACGAAAAAATTCGGTAGCAAAATATTATATCTTTGTCGAGACTTGGTTTCCTCACGATGTTTTCCTGTATCGAATCGAGTGATAAAATACGCAGACAAATCCGAAAAATGAGAACTAAGTGTCTTGAGTTTTAAATCGAGACCTATGACTTGGTAGTCCGGTAATCACGCCACTAGACTATACCGTTCTAACTACATTGTTCGACTACATTTGTATAGCGTCTTGTATTACCACCAGTATTTGCCACTTTCTTGCACAAATCAATTCCAATTTCAGACACTCAAACACCAATATTAAATGATACACACGAGTAACTCCCAAACCAATATAAAGCCAACTATTCGTCAAATGGCTCAAACTCTTTTATTATTCAATTTATATCAAATTGATAGAATATTGTAACGCTTTGGTTGAGCCTTATTATATGATTTGACATTCTTCACAATATCGTTGCAATAAAATCATGGTCTTTGCAATGAAATAAAAGATATTAGAAGGATATATACGAATGAATAGTGCGGACGGGAACGCAATACCCCTTTATTCATACAGTCCATTTTCGGATCCTTTATATTTGATGTATGTTTGAGGAAAAACCCGCCCGAGCCGGAGCGCCGGAGCCGTGACTGAAATCATGCCTGCTGCAAGTTGCATACATGCTTGCTTGCATGCTGCGTGATTGTTTGAATGCTGCATGCTTGCTTGCATGCTACATGCTTGCTGCATGCATGGTATATGCTTGTTTAGATGAATTCGAATTGTGTCGAGTCGACTCGAACATAATCCAGTGACACATTGAGGTTAGATGCCGATCGGTACAAGCTGAATACAGCGTACTCATAACCTTTCCTTTTGGTTTCGCCGTATCCAGGTAAAAATTGTCTCGAGTCGTCTTTGTTACAGAGAGAGTTAGCCCGCGTCATCAAACTGCTGGCCAATGACTTCCAGTTGTTTCGATCCAGGGCTAATGTGGACCAGTGGTTATTGGTTTTCTCCAGCTCGTCCCTCCATCTTCTACGAGGTCTGCCGCGACGCCTTCGGCTTTGTTATTGAACATAATTATTTGACGAGCCGAATGGCGTAGTGGCAGTGAGGCTACTTTACGTTCTTAGGGTCCTTGGTTTGAATCCCGGTACGAGCAAATGTTTATGTACAATAAGCATGTATTTACAAACAAAAAGTAGATATTATGTAGTATATCAACTATCTGGTGTCCACGACACAAGCCTTGTAGCTTAATGTGGCACTTGATGGTGCTGTGTGTAAATATCTAGTGATATTTATTTATTTATATATTGCCGTGTACTACATGACTCGATTGTAGTCCAAAATCAATTCAAGGATTCTTCAAATATCATAAAAAGACGTCAGAATCTTAAATACGTCGTTGTTTTATTTTCCTGAAAATTCAAATGTAACACGGAAATAAAGGTTTTTTTTTATGGGCATCATTATTTGGTATGCGGGTTTGTTAATGGCCCATTTCTTTATCAAACGATTCGTTTGGGACTTTCCCTCAAGCGCCATTGGAATGTTTTGAGTATAAATTCACCGTACATAGGTATCCTTGTCTTTTAAAATAAAAATCAAAGGAAATGTCTTATATTGCTTTCTTTCATTTTTATTAGACCTTGGACTGTACTTTTGTCTTTACTATACTAATGTTATAATGAGGTAAAATCACTGTGTAAGTTTCACTGATCTGATTCCGAAAAAAAACTTTGTCTGCTTCTTAGAGCTAACTTTCGAAACGGCTGAACCGATTTTGTTTGGACTAATACTTAGTAAAAGGAATAGGGTTTCGTGCAGAAAAATAAGTAATGTTTTTGTAATGATTTCAAGCGGGTAACGCGGGGCACAGCTAGTGGCAGAATAAAAAAGCTTATAAATATCCCAATAAAATTATGTCAAATACTAATAAAAACGAGCATACCAACACACTTGAATCCCCACAATAAAACCAATACATTCCTTTCTGTAGTAATATCAGTGTCACATGAGATTTACGCCGATTCCTCTTTGTTTTGAATACGCTCTATTGAATGTGACACATTCCGTAAATATCATCAGATATTCAGTGGTTTGTGAAAATCTCGTTCGGTTTTTAGATATTATTTATTAGTTTATTTGAAACTAGCTCCTGCCAACAGCTTCGCCCGCGCAAGGTTTGATAAATGTCTCATGGAATCTTACCACCGAGATGCAAAGCATCTTTAAATCTAGGTTATAAACTATCTATGTGCAAAAATTCATCTGTTCAGAAGTTTTTTAGTGAAAGAGTTACACACATCCAGTCATCCATACATTTATACATCCACCATACTCACAAAATTTTGCATTTATAATATTACTAGCCGATGCCCGCGGCTTCGCCCGCATAAAATTAAATACTTACCCGCATCAAAATCCGTTGCGTAGTTTTAAAGATCTAAGCATACATAGGGACAGACAGACGCGGCGGGAGACTTTGTTTTATAATATGTACCTAGTGATAGTGATTTAATATATAATTATATAGCAGGAAGACATCTGGCATTTTGATCTTAGTTAAACTTAAGCAACTACTCGTAAATAACACGTCTGGTAAAGTTTTTATTACTAACTTACCCGCGCAACCTAAGAGGGAGTGGATTGACCTTTTTCATTGATGCTCTGCTCCTATTGGTCTTAGCGTGATGTTATAGCCAATAGCTTTTCTGGCTATATTTGGCTATACAATATCAAAAGATTTTTTCAATTCGAACCAGTAGTGCCTGAGATTAGGGCGTTCAACCAAACAAACTCTTTGGCTTTATAATACTACTAGCTGACCCACGCTACTTCGTCTGCGTCACATAAGGTAGAAAAACTAAAGGAAAAAAAATCCCCGTTTTTGCAACATTTTTCATTCGTGCTCCACTCCTAATCGTCGTAGCGTGATGTTATATAGCCTTAAGCCTTCCTCGATAAATGTACTATCCAACACAAAAAGATTTTTCAATTCGACCCAGTAGTTCCTGAGATTAGAGCGTTCAAACAATCAAACATACAAACTCTTCAGGGGGTCTAAAAAGGCCACTTTAGCAGAATCATAATTTGAATCGCGTTAAAATTTAAAATTCTTAAAATGGACTTTATGATTATGAAAATAAGGTCCATTTTACCAATTTAGTTTTTTTAAGATGATTCAAATTATGATTCTACTAAAGCGGCCATTTTAGGCCCGCAGCTTTGTAATATTAAGTATAGAAAAGTAATAAATAGATCACAATCATACAGTCCTCCATGTCATATACCGGTTTTCAGCTGCGTTTGTTGAGATTTGAAGCCAACTGCAACATAGTTAGGAAAAGGCTATGCAGATGATCCTGCCGGGGTTGCGGGCCTGTTCGAAAGATATACCGCGGCCCCGGAACATAAAGGGCGAGGAAGGAACATGGATGGGTTTTAGTCAGTAAAAGTCTGACACTCCCTCCCACTCCGCCCAGAGTGGGAGAAGTCATTTGATGATTTCCCATCCTAAAAAAAAAAAAAGGCTATGCAGATGATGATGATTATGAATCATACAAAAGAAAAGAAAAATCATTTAGAAAATAACAGTGCTAGTTTCATTTTCTCTATCTTTCCCTATTCTCTTGTAAGAAATGAAAGTAATTTATGCAATTTTTGTCTATATTATAAAATATCAAACCTCAAACCTGGTAGCAACTTAATATCATTTTGAAACCATAAAAATGTTGATCGTTTCTATTATACTTCACCTTTATTGACTTCTTAGTAATTTTTATAAAACTCTGTTCGTTTTACAAAATATTATTTGCCTCGCTTATATATTTTCTACTTCAATGAATTCCCAAGAATTTTCTGAATTTCAACGTCTTGAAAAGTTTTAAGTTTGTAAGCTAACAACATTATCTATAGTCGAGTTCATTGACTGTAAATGCTGTGATAAAGTTACTCATGTCAAGTCTAATCTACCGTTTGCAAACAATTTTGATTTTTTTAAAGTTCAAGTATACAGGGTGTAAACAGAAGCGAAGCCATCAACCAAGCATTCTGTACATCACACCAACTAAATTAACGCAAAAATTATTGCTGAGAAACGACCATTTTTATTGGGTAAAAAATCACGTTCTACGATGACCCTCAATTCAATGTATTACCGCACTCAAAACACTGTGCTGTGGACGTATTAGATAGTACGTACGTGGGTCATGGAGAAGTTTAATAATTATTCTTTATTTTTCGGACAACAGTAATCCATTGTGTTAGTAAGCAATACAAAATAACTTAATTCTAGTGTTAGTAGTTAGATACATTATAAAAAGTATTGTTTGAAGTAAAAATCTTACGTTAAGACGCCTGCGGAGCATGCGTCGTTCATACAAACGTAATACCAAAATAATTTGTAAATAAAACATATTCATAAGGTAGTGTTTATTTATTTCGATTGGATCACAGAATATCTAGGTTCCCAAATATACATTTTGAATGGACACTGATTTAAACAAGAGTTATGAGAAAAATAAGTTTTCTATAGAAATTTTAAAATCCTCGTATCTCGTCTCTAAATCATTGTCCTTTCAAAATATATATTTGGGAACATAGATATTCTATAATCCAATCGAAATAAATACACACTAGGTAGTGTGTATTTATTTGGGACAAGCCCGCCACACACGCCCAAACCACTGTAACTCCTGAAAGCCAGAATCAACAGTGGCGACCACCAGAAAAGCGCCGAGACAATGAAGCTCGACGAAGTCCCAGAGAATGAATTTAACTGTCTTGGATCCCGCAACGAAATTAATCAGAAAGTATAGCGGAGGAGTAGGAAAAAAAACTGTAATTTCCACTTCCCTCCATATCAGCAGGAGACAGAACGAAACAAGGCCAATAGGCACAAAGGGACGTTTACAACTGGGATAGGCCCAGTTGCCTAGCACCACGGATAAATATTAACGTTAATGGGTCCTAAGTTGAGAGCTGTTATATTAGATTCCAATAATAGGTATGGCAAAAACGCTTGAACGCACGGAAATTTGCTCTAGTTTCTACAAGGTCCGTATAGTAAATAACTCCGGATGTAACCTGTACACTATCCAACATAATATTGCGTTCATTTTGCCAAAGACTACACTCCCACAAAATGTGATGTGCAGATTGTTCATATTCGCAGTCAGATGTTGAACATTGACAAAAAGGCGAGTCAACAAGTTTGAAGGAAAATAATTTACTCTTGAAGTTGCCATGACCCGTGAGAAATTGGGCAACACAGTGAGATATGAGTTCATCGTGAGATATGAAAAACACAAGAAAGTGAAAAATAACTTCAGCTTCAGAAGTCGGTGACCTTAGTTTTATTGATTTATTTAGTTTTTTAGTCACCGACTTCATTTTGCACTTTTTTGTGTTTTTTGAAGTCGGTTTTATTTTTTGCAAAAGTGTTTTTATATTTCACTTTGTAGTGGTTCACTGGTGCTTACCTCTTCACAGCATACCAGCGCAATTTAAGTTATGTTGTGAACTGGTGTAACCTGTGTTTACGAATAAATGATTCTGATTCTGATTCTGACAATAGATTTCAGCAATCCCAGTCCATTTGCCATCATTTATTGAGGAGTTCCGGTGCCTATCTCCGAAGTTCTTCATCAGATCTTGACCAAATTGAAATGGGACCATTTTAAGAAAGTATTCTTCCAAAAACTACACAAATCACATCAAGTGTGCCCATAAAATTTGAAGAGTTCTCTATTTCTCCAGGATCCCATCATTATATCCTAATTTGATGATTATGGGACCACCTGGGAAGTATACCCTTTCAAACAAAAACATAATAATTCAAATCGGTCCAGCCATCTTCGAGTGATCGGGGAACATCATCATCTGCCTAGCCTTTTCCCAACTATGTTGGGGTCGGCTTCCAGTCTTACCGTATGCAGCTGAATACCAGTACTTTACATGGAGCGGCTACCTATCTGACATCCACAACCCAGTTAGTACTGGGAAATACATTTCAGACATTTTGGGCCATTGACTACCTGTAACGACTGTCAACGATGGACAAATGACAGCCGGGACCAACAGCTTAACGTGTTTTCCGAGGCACGGAGGAAACTCAGTATGTAACCCATCACCCATCCAAACACCAACCTAGGCAAACATGGCTTAACCTAAAGATCGACCCGAGCGGCTGAGATAATTCAGCCACGAGCTCCTTCGAGTGATCGGCAAACAAACATAAAAAAGAAAAATAGTTCTCCTTTTTGTGGTCGGTTAAAAATACAGCTGCCAGGCTAATCTTGGGGTTGCAATTACACATTCTTGTTGTACATTAAACCAGAGCACTCCTACCGTGACACTGTAATAGGCTTGTTAACTGAAAAAATCTAATTAGTCCGTCACTTTGATTATTAAAAAATATTTGACACGTATTTTTTCTTTTGTCACATAAAACAAAATTGACGAAGCTACGACGCTTTTAAAATTCCCAATACGTCACTGTTCGGTATGATTCTTAGTGAGTACTGACGTCACGAGCCCCCACTCCCGAGTTTTGATGCGTTTTATCTTTGTCAATATTCGTTGATTTACAAAAACAAAAAATACGTGTCCATTATTTTCTAATACTCTAAGTGACGGACTAAATAGATTTGCAATTTATTGATGGTGGAAACAAGCCTAATAGGAGATGTTTGGCCCCTGCGATTTTTCTCGCTGCTGAAATATCTCTCTTGAAAACAAGAATGATCATATAATATGTATTTTCCATCTTTAAAACATCTGCTAGAAATGTTCGCCAGCGGAAAGTATCTGGTAGCTTTCATTATTATTTTTTACCAATATTCTGTGCAACACATATTAAAATCACGCGGGCTTTAAGAAAATTGAGTAATATTTTTTCGTAACTTCAATATATTATGATATCTAAAAAAAACCGGTCAAGTGCGATTCGGACTCGTGCATGATGTGTTCCGTACCATTATCTATACAACATTAGACAAAACGGCAAAAAAATAAAAAATCACGTTTGTTGTTTGTTTAAGGGGGGCTCATAAATATTTATTTTATTTTAAATAAACTTTTTTTTTGTGAATACACAACTAAATATTCAGTGAATATTTCAAGCGTCTGCCTGTTGCCGTTTTTTTTTATATTTAAATATTTATTTTATTCTGCTTTTAGTTTAGCGGCAACCGAAATATACAGTACATGTGAAAATGTCGACTGTCTAGCTATCACGATTCATGAGATATAGCTTGGTGACAGACAGACGGACAGTGGAGGCTTAGGAATAGGGTCCCGGGCCGTTTTTACCCTTTGGGTGCGGAATCCTAAGTATTCTCCACCGTGTCGGCACAAGTTAGAATATGTTCGCCGTTCATCACTAACACTATGTACTCGTTACACTAAGATCTGACAGTCCTAGGAACTTGCTCTACAAGTTTAAACACGAAATTCACACCATTTTCAGCGAAAATACAAAGAAAATCTGAGAATGAACCCTACAAAATATGGGAGTAAAGAAGATATAAACACACAATGGCCAAAAAGGCAATCCAAAGCAAGGCCAGTTGTACATCAACACACACATTATTCAATGTTGAATACAAAAGTTCCCTCACACAACTCTTCATACGTCCCGCTGGGAGATTGCGTGAAGATATATTGTATTGGTAAGGGTTGAGACACATAGAGCTTCGCTTCGGAGGTGATATGCACCCTTGGTGCGCGCTGAATGACTTGTCTGTTAGTGAATCTCTAACTTATCCGTCTGGTAAGGCGAATAAACATTCACACAGTATGTTGATGTCACTGAATAAAGGACTGTCTCTTCATTGCTTTTAAGTATAAACTTGTGCAAAGAAACGCTTGGTCTGCGTCGAATTTCGCCTTTTCCTGACGGACATGGTATGTATATGTCACCGTAAAATTGTCAAATACGTTATATTGTAATATCTCTAGCGATATTGTAAAATCTCGAAATATTGTCAAATGAACATACTGCTTACAACAAAACGCATTATTTTACGTGAAATGCATGCGATGGTAGTCAACTCACGCGGTGTGGAGGGAAGGAGGAGTCCCCTTGCCCAGTGGTACAACTCTCATGAAAAGATATTGTACCATTCCTGAGAAATACCGATTATTATAACCTATCCTTAAAACACTTTATATTCCCCTAAAAAGCGTAGTCGGGGTGCAGGGTTTAAAGGAACCTAACTAACCTAACAGGGGGGTGCCCCAAGTCCCGATTATGGGGGCAGAGATACTTCCGTATGTTCAGTTGACAATAATTCGAGACTTTACAATATCGCTAGATAGATACACGTTATATTGTAATATAACGTATTTGACAATTTTACGGTGACATATATGTCGCAGCCAAATGGTTTTATTAGCCGTTCAATTAACCACCTAGCCTCTTTAAACAGAATGAACAGAATGCTTGGTTACCAGCTTCTTGAAAAGTCTGTTTAAACCCCATGTATGGATTGCATGTTCGTAGACAAAACCACACAGTTAGACCAAGCTGTTACCTAGCATAGCGCCAAACATATAGTTCCAGTCTTTGTGGCTTTGGCCTTATTATTCACTGGCAATGTCTGGCATTTTGACAAATTACGTGTTTCGTATTCAGCAGCTCCAGCCCATGCTTGACTTTCAAACTATTCTGCATCTGTTACAGCTGAACTAATTGATTTATCTCAAAATACGTGTTTCACAGACTCCCACATTAATTCCAAACGTATGCAGTTAACAATTTTGGAGTTGGTTTTAACTATGAGCATAATTTCTAAACTGTTGCGAAGTTGTTTGCTTGCATACTGTAAATGCAAGCAATGCGTGCTAATATTGCTTAGTTCAGTTCATAAAATACCTAATTAAGTTATGGTCATATAATTTGATATATAATCAATCCAATAATTATAGATCCTAACAGCTTGTTATTTGAAATACAAATGGACCGGCGAGGTGGACAAAATTAACAACCAGTGGTCCATTGGCCCAGCAGTGGAATGGCACAGACTTACAGTAATTAGCACAGCACAGCATCATGCTGAGTTGTAACCTATTTGTCGCACTCACGAAGTGCAACTTTTTTATTTTTTGCCCGTTTTGTCTTACAATAGTAATGTGGTTGTTGTAGTCTAAATGTTTGTGTTCGTCTTAGTGCGTTGTATAGGTATTTGCTTTTATAATATTGTATGCACGTCATGACCTTGCGACGAGTAATATTTTTTCTTTCTTTCTTTCTTAAAAATACAAATAGAATGAATTGCCAAAAGTAATAATTCTGGTAAAACCAAGATTATCTGTCTGTTTTTAGGGTTCCGTACGTCAAAAGGTAAAGAAAGGAACCCTTATAAGATCACTCTCTTGTCTGTCTGTCTGTCCGTGTGTCACCACCGTTTTTCTAAGGAACTGGTGGACCTAGTTTTTTAGAGGAGCTCGTGGCGACATAATATCAGCTGCTCGGGTCGATATTTAGGTTAAGCCATGCTTGCCTAGGTTGGTCTGTGGATGGGTGACCACCCTTACATACCGAGTTTCCTCCGTGCCTTGGAAAGCACGTAAAACTTGTGGTCCCGGCTGTCATTTGTGGATCTTTGACAGTCGTTACAGGTAATCAGAGACCCAAAAAATCTGACACAGGTCTTAGCAAGTGGTATCGTATCTCCCAGTATTAACTGAGTTGTGAAGGTCAGATAGGCGGTCGCTCCATGTAAAATACTGGTACTCAGCTGCATACGGTTAGACTGGAAGCCGACCCCAACATAGTTGGGAAAAGGCATGCAGATGATGGGTGGACCTAGTTTTTCAACTTAGATTGGGTTTGATTTCAGTCTGACGGCCCTAGTTACTAGGTTACACTATACACCTCGTTCATACATTCGATTGTTTGCCAGACTTGGGTTTCTGACTACACGTAACGACTGCCAAAGATCTACAAATGACTGTCGAGACATTACGGGGCTAGATACGTAATAGACGGTCATCTATCCATTCACTGACCCCAGCAAGCTTTACTTAACCTTAAAGATGAACGGGTGACTTTTACTTCCTTCCCGAGCTCAGAAATACAAATGACGAATATTAATTTTGGCAGAAATACAGACATAATCATCATTTGCCTAGCCTTTCCCAACTTTGATGGAGTCGGCTTCTAGTCTAACCGGATGCAGCTGAATACCAGTATTTAATATGGAGCGACTGCCTATCTGACCTCCACAACCCAGTCAGTAATTGGGTAATACAATACCCCTTGGTGAGACTGGTTGTCAGACTTTTTGGGCCACTGACTACCTGTAACGACTGTCAAAGATCCACAAATGACAGCCGGGACCAACGGCTCATCGTGCTATCTGAGGCACGGAGGAAACCATCCGCAGACCAACCTAGGCAAGCACGGCTTAACCTAAAGATTGGCCCGAGCGGCTGTTATTATTTAGTCACGAGCTCCTCAGAAATACAGACATAATATACTGCCAAAATTAATAATTCAGTCATAACAATAGAATAATATTCTCCAACACATTGCGACAAACTTTCATAATTAATCACTAACGTTAATTAAAATACCTCACAACACAATCGTGGGAACATGTGTGCTGATATAATAACATTACAATTTATGAGAGTTCTCACTCAATATTGTCTGCATACAGATCTTGGAATCATATAGACATTCACTACTTTCCGTCCTGATATTATTGATACGTGTGAAACAATTGAAGGGAAATGTATCTGATAGCTGTTTACTTTCTATAAACAGAAAATATCTTTCCAACCTGCCTCACAGATTTTGCTAAGTATACTAGTAGTCTTGATAAAGGTAGCGGCAACACAAAAAGTACTACAGCAAACATAGGACAAAAAGTACTATAGCGCCATCTATGACATACTTATATGAAAAACTAACATCGTAATCCTAAAGGTCGTTGTCTAAACTTACGTTAACGTCAGTTAATATGCCTACGTCTCGTAGTTATCGGTGTTTCTATAAACAAAGTTATCTTGAAATATTCTATCCACGTGACCTACATGTCACTCGATTCATAGAAAAATCAAACAAAGCTTTTCTGTGACGTTTTGTTTATAACCGTCCAGTAAGCAAAATGTCAAAAAGACAGAGATATTTAAAATGGCCGTTAATCGCGCAGTAAAAGTTACCCGTGACTTGAGACTATATAGAAAAACCCGACAACGACTATCGGGCAGTAGCCCAACAGACACATCCGTCTGGTCGGAGTATCCTTCCTTTTCTATGGGAGATGTAGAACTTTCCACCCTCTTCTTCATATCCCTATAATATGACAAAGCTCTTATAATCTCTGTATAGTTAGGCAGATTTGTACTACTGCGCTCACTAATGGTCGACCACTTTTCAACCTTATTACTCAGGGCAAGGTGAAAAGTGGTCCAACGTCAGTGAAGTCGGTAAACCTAGTACACATATTTCGTCAATTTAGTTTAAAAGTCCCTTGTGCGAGCCTATTATTATCATCTGACATAAATCCAGACCTGCAACTGAAAAAATAGATAAACTCAATAACATTTTACCCGGCCTTAAAATTGAATTAAAGCGTCGGCAGGAGGGGTTTGCGATCATAAAACCAACGAGTCAGTTATGATGATAAAGGTCTTTTCACTTGATACAGCAAATGATGGAAGCGCCAAGCGACAGTTACTCATTACTAGGCAGAAATTAATGAAAGTCGTATTTTTGTTCCAGATCTCCCGATAAATGAACGCAACAACAACCAAAACGTGGACGTAAGTGATGAAGTTTGAGAGAACCCACAAACATGGACTCTATAGAAGGCTTAAGAAGTAGCAGAACGAAATGGAGGTGCACCAACCTCCTCACTATGTACATACTACTCCTCTCTGCACCCTGCCAAGGAGACACCAGTCATACTGATATAACCAAAACAGAAGTAAAATTAGATAATAATGTAGATTCTATTCACTGCCATAGCTGTAATAGTAGTAGTAACAAAGAATCTTTTAATGTAGGCAATTATGTAGATTTTGTAGACGAGTTAGTTGGACAACTAAACAATTTCACTGATGAACACTTAAATTTAAATAAGACAGTTGGTTACTTAGAAAAGGCTGTTGAAGAGATCCTAGATAAAGCACTCATTAAAGATAAGTTTAGGATTTTCGAAGGAGTTGAAATAAATCCTGTGGCTAATAAAAATGATACAAAGCTTGAAAAGAAAAGCGACGAAGAAGGAAGAGCATTATTTAGTAAATATACGTACGAATACAGAATGTACCAGAAGATTAAGAATTTCGTCAACACACATATACTTTCGATCAATTTGCCGATGGCCGCAAAATGTAAGTATAATTTTTATACTATTTTATGCTAAAACGTTGAATGAACTGTTCTGAATGGTATAGTTGCCGTATCAGAAGTGACCACTTATGTTGAAGGATGTGGAGGGTGGGGAAGACCAAAATAAAGATAGATCGATTGTGTGAGAGATGATACGGAAGAAATAGTAGTGAATGATAAAAAGACGGTAAAAATTTCGAAATACGTCGCCATTTTAAGGGGTTGTGAGTGATTGGGGGGTGGGGGGGAGGGTTCGGATCCCCCCTTAACCATTTTTACCCTTTGGAAATACTTGGTTTACTTAGAAAAAATAAAAAACAAATATTTACAAAAATTGTATATTCCACTTTATAAACATGTTTTATCGCATTTATTTATTATTTATAAAAACTGGCATCAATTGTGAGTTGGCGGAGCCCCGCAATATTTATACCAGTCACAAATTTGACATTAACTGTCAATATCATCCTTCCAAGATGGCGGGTTGCGTTTCGTTTCACGTTTTTTCACATAAAACTTAATAATTACATTTGAAAACCTGTACTAAAGCATAAAATTACGTTCCGATTTGCATAATTGCCATAGTATTTAAGATTTTTTGGAAATTGTATAAAAATATTTAGACGCAACTCCGGCAGCCAAACTTACTTTGGGGGGATTAAGACTAACTCCCTTAAGCCCCCTACACTACCAATACCCTCAAATTCAGGCGACTCGTTTTAAAATCCAACCCCAGACTGCTGATAGTGGAGAATGGAAGAAAAAATTACGTTGTAGCATCAACCCCAAATAGCATGGTACAAGGGCAAGAAGATAATGATAAGTAAGCTGTAGGTATACTTCCGCAAAACATTTTGAATAAGCTTATTCTGTAAATTATTGAATTCCTCGTTAATTGTGACAGTACCCGAATATCCATCGGCAAATTACTAAATGAATAAAGGGTATAGTTATAAGATACTTCATTTCCCTTTGGGTAGTATGCGGTTACACCTGTAAGTGGAGCCTGATATTCCATTTCAATCTTGACACCCTTCGGTAACCACTAACCACGTTATAGTTCCATCTAATTTAATATCTATTGCGTCTTATCAAGTTTGTTTGAAATAAGGTTAAAGTTATTCTTACAAGAATCAATGCAGAATTGTAGATCGCTTCTTAGTAAATTTGAGAAAATGTGTAAGTAAATATAACAATGACTTGACAGAATTAATGAAGAAAACTAGTTGAATGAAAAGATGAGTCTTTTTATGGAAAATGAAGAATTCAAACATACAATAATTAATCCATTTCTTTCTTTTCCAGCGTTTGGCCTCAACAAATTCTTCGTACCAATACTAATAGGTGGACAGGTGCTGATAAAGACGATATTGTTTGCTATGTTCCTGCCGAGCATACTGGGAAGTTTCGGAAAAATGCTGAGCAAAGGTAATCCAAAATCTTTTCTCAATATATTGAGGTTCGCATCCAGTTTAATACAGTTTTACCAGCATTTTACACAGAGCAACGTATATACAATATTATACATAGTCATGCTCTTAACTGTACAAACTTCTAATGATGTCGTAACTTAAGACAATATTACGCTATCTAGCTTAAGTGAAAACGTGTACACGAAGGGCTGAAAATATCTGAGTTAAGTTACCCGTAAAATTATTCGAAAGTTTACAAGTGTTTGAGCAAAATTTTGAAGTCTGTTGAATGAAAAATAATTTAGAAGTCGCAGCTCTTTTGTTTTGTTATCAAAAAGATATTACGGGAGTGAGAAGTTATTACGGGGTTTTGGATTAGAACCCGGTCAAGCTTTTATTTTATCTGGTGTGCACTACCGTCAAAATAGTGACAGAAAACATCGGGACAATATTAACAATGCAAACATTTTTATGCAATAGACAAGAATTTAAACAAAGTAAGAATCGTCTAAGAATTCTAACTTTTAACAATTCCATATTCAAGTAATTACTAACCTACAGTATAAAAATCATTTCTTAAATAATGACTTTTACTGAAGTAATCACTTTGAATTGACTACCCGCATTCTAACAAAGAGTGCCTGTGGGCTGTGACACTGGTGGGAAAATTAACTTTGTTTGAGCTAAGTTATTATATGGCCATGACTCAAGAAAAATCAATCAAGTAAAATAATTGAAAAGAGGTCACATTTCAATAGAAAACGACATTTTATTAAACCTAAAGACAGTAATAAAGACATTAAAAAATCAACAGTTACAGAAAATAACTGGGTCGTACCATTGTAGGGCTGAACAAAACCTGTCAAATGAAAAGCAATCTTGTTAAAACGACCTATTTCTGTACTTTCGTCCATTGTAATCTGAATACACTTAAGGCCATATTACTGTGTATTAGGTGCCTACGTTATAACATACAAAGATATAAATCGTAGATTTGCCCTCGCCGTACCTAGGTTGCGTGAAAAAGTATTGACACTGAGATCAGCGAAGTCCCACATCCCGCATGAAACGATAGATATGATGTGCAGTATGAGTGAAAGAGATAATAAAGGGTGTAAATAACCTCATCACGAATCCGTCAACCAAGCATTCTGTACATCAAACTAAGTAACTTTACCCAATAACAACTCTTTTTGGGTCGAAAAATCATGTTCTGTGGTAGAACTCAATGTAACGAACTCAAAACATTGTGCTGATGGATGGATAGTACTGGGGTCGTGGGGGTATTTAAAGTAAATAATTTTGTTATTAAACTTGTATTTTAAATTAAAAAACTTGTCAAAAAGTTGGAACTTTGACCCCCATATATCTCCGTAACTAGAAGGTTCCCAGGTATAGTGTGGAACAAAAAAATGATCGCAATGACGACGGAGAGAACAAAGTGCCTTTCGGCTTTGTTAACAGGTTCTTTACCCCCTCTGGGGAGTTTTTTCCGTCACTTCTTCCTCCCAGTTGGAAAAACACAAGGAAAACGCAGGCAAGCGTTTCGGGGTGCTGTCGCTTGTAAATTTTGACGTTCAAAAAGTGCTTATTATCAGCCTAATTTGAATCAGTTTTGATTTGATTCATTCAAATCTCATTTTCAACAACAAAACAGAATCAGTTTTTGGGGCCGTAAGGTGAATCTATAATTATAAATCAATGCGTTATTAATTTTCGACCCGGATTTGCGTAGGCGAAATTGTACCACCTGTGCGAAATCAATTCTCGCTTGAGGATTTTACAGGGAAATGTATTTATGTATTTCAGTTTTCTACACTAATAATATTATAAAGAGGAAAACTTTGTTTGTTTGTTTGTTTGGTTGTAATGAATAGGCTTAAAAACTACTGGACCGTTTTTAAAAATTCTTTCACCATTCGAAAGCTACATTATCCACGAGTAACATAGGATATATTTTATCCCCGTACTCCCACGGGAACGGGAACTATGCGGGTGAAACCGCGGGACGTCCGCTAGTTAAATATAATACAACTCGCTGGCCCACGCAACTTTGTCTTCGTCACTTAAGAGAGAAAAACCTCTCAAAAAGAATAAATTTTACAACATTTTTCATTTATGCTCCGCACCTATTGGTCGTAGCGTGATGTTGTATATCCCATAACCTTCCTCGATAAATGGACTATCCAATACAATATTTTTTCAATTCCAACCAGTAGGTTAGCGCGTTCAACCAAACAAACTCTTCAGCTTTATAATATTAGTATACATTGTTGCGAACAATGTCGTCACAAGCACAAAAGAGAACTTTTCTAAAAATAATATCTAAACCTTTTGCTTCGAAAAACACCTGAGTCCCAATAAGAGTAGTAGGGCTATTTTTGTCTACATTGTTATTCAGTATTTATTGCTATTCTGGAGATTCGTGTAGTTGCCTCGTTGATGGTTGGTTATGTGGTGACAAGCGGTTTGGGAATCTTCTACTAAATTCACAGAAATTCACTGTAATAAATACAAAGTCACCTACATCATCTTCTTCGCTTACATCATCATCATCATCATCTCAGCCGAAAGACGTCCACTGCTGGACATAGGCCTCCCCCAAGTGTCGCCACATTGACCGGTCCCTTGCGACTCGCATCCAATGGATTCCCGCAATCTTCACCAGGTCGGTCCACCTAGTGAGAGGTCTTCCAACGCATCGTCTTCCGGTTCGCAGTCGCCACTCTAGAACTTTTCAGCCCCATCAGCCATCCGTTCTGAGAGCAATGTGCCCTGCTAACTGCCACTTAAGTTTGGCAATTCTTCGGGCTACGTCGGCGACCTTGGCTCTCCTTCTTAGCTTACAAAAGAGTTTAATCTGGATCTCAACCAGGCTTTC
The DNA here is from genome assembly GCA_950022955.1 of Xestia ashworthii. Lineage (NCBI taxonomy): Eukaryota > Metazoa > Arthropoda > Insecta > Lepidoptera > Noctuidae > Xestia > Xestia ashworthii. The sequence goes on along the minus strand of OX465570.1, from coordinate 7,609,269 downwards.
CTTTAAATTTTATTTTGGTTTATTTTATTTTATACAAAAAAAAAGATGTATGTCATTAAAACATAAAAAAAAAAAATGTTTGTCATTTAAATGTCCTATTGTCTCTCATAATATCTACACATCACTATTATAATACAAAACAAAGTCCTCCGCCGCGTCTATCTGTCTGTCTGTTCGCGATAAACTCAATATCTACTGCACCGATTTTCATGCTATGTACTTAGCACCAATGGATAAAGTGGTTCTTAAGGAAGGTTTTATATATGACTTTACGTGAGCAAAGCCGCGGGCATTAACTTATTTTTTATACAAATACTTTATTTTAATATTATAAAGCTGAAATTTGTTTGTTTAAACGCGCTAATCTCAGAAACTACTTATAGAAATTGAAAAATATTTTTGTGTTGGATAGTCCATTTATCGAGGAAGGATATTAACATCACGCTGCTTTTATGTGACGCAGACGAAGTTGCGTGGTTCAGCTAGTAGCAACGTAAACCTAATCTTTATCGTTCATTGTTGCTACAAAACATTCGCGTTTCGCTGTTCGCAATGAAGTATGAGTGCCCGTTAACTCTGAACAGGCTGTTAAGCTCTAAAAGTTATACATTAAGTTTAACAGGGTTGTAAGAACACGTAGTAAATGTCTTGTTTATGTTTGTACTGGATTTTTCCGTCGGTTTTGCTCGTGTGGTGTTCGAAAATAATCTTATGGGAACTTTCTAACGGGATAGTATCCTTACCCAAGCCATGGTCTACCTGTGTGTCATTTAATTTCATCAAAATCTGTTCTGCCGTTAAGGCGTGTAGACGTTACAAACAAACTCATTTTCCAAGTTTATAATATTAGTTAGGATGAGCAAACGAGGATGAGTCAGCTGTACATTTTATTTAGAGACACAAAATACAGTATCAGTGATAAATATTAGACTTGTGTTGATAAAGACACTAAAATAGCAGTAATAATATTGTGATGGTCTTGTTTAGAAAGCGAATTAGTTGATTTTACTGAGATTAGACTTTTTTTTTTGTAAATACATGCTTATTATACGTAAAAACGTACATGGCTCGGAAACAAATGTCTATGCTCATCGCACAAACATTTGCTCCTACCGGGATTCAAACCCAGGACCCTGAGAACGTAAGGCAGACTCACTACCACTACGGCATTTGGGTCGACAAAATTTACCCTTCGCTACTGTAAGGCTCTCTGACAATTCACCACCACGAGCCTCACGCTGAAGGGATTCGCTCATCGCGACAGCGGAACAAATGAAAGACATAACATTTCATGAGCCCATGATTCACCCCCACACGCGACAGTGCCAGCACTAATACTAAGAAGTTGTGTGGCGTTGGCGTTTTCGAGATGCATTTGCAGCTTGTTTGAATGATTTGATTTTACTTTTTATTTTACTCCTAACAGTACTTAGGGGTCTTCCATTAAACACGTGATGCTTAGCAACTTTTTAACCCCCCCTCTCCCCCGTGGTGTTATGTGGTGAGGTTAGACTCCCCCTCCCTCCTTTTTTTTTTTTTTTTTTTTTAGGATGGGAAATCATCAAATGACTTCTCCCACTCTGGGCGGAGCGGGAGGGAGTGTCAGACTCTTACTGACTAAAACCCATCCATGTTCCTTCCTCGCCCTATATGTTCCGGGGCCGCGGTATCTCTTTCGAATAGGCCCGCAACCCCGGCAGGCTTCGGCCCTTGCGGGCCCCTCTCTTATGCTGACATCTCTTTGAGGCGCGCGTGGAACACGAACGCGCCGTCGACACGGCCTGCCGTCTTTAGACGGACGGACGGCTAGCTAGCCCATAGCCAACCGTCCACAGGCCCGCGTCTACGGTGGCCGGTAGCCACCACGTGGCCCCCGACGCCCGGTGCGTCTCCCGCGGCGGCCGGGAAGAGAGGATCTCTCCCTCTCTCGTTCCGCCATCTCCTTCGCTAGCATGACTGCTTCGCAGAAGGAGGTGACGGCTTCCCATTCCATCTCGCTCCGGACCATGGATTGAACCAGGGCCGGACGCGAGAGGTCGCCGCCGCCGATCGCCGCTACGAGGACACGGCGGTGCTCCGCCCACGCAGGGCAGACTTCCACCGTGTGCTCCACCGTGTCCTCTGGTCGATCCTCGCAGTGGAGACACCCGGGCGTGTCCTCCCGCCCGATTCGGTGCAGGTACCTCCCGAAACATCCGTGTCCGGTGAGGACCTGCGTCAGGCGGAAGGTGAGGACGCCGTGGCGCCTCTCTAGCCACTCCTCAAAGAGGGGACTTACCGCCACTATCGTGGCGTGCCCTGCACGGGGTTGCGACAGTCGCTCTCTCCATGTCGCCATGAGATCGCGCCGGAGGTCTGTCCGCTGAGCTGCAATTTGCCGCGGCAGCGGAGTTTCCCCCCCAGTCGTGCAGGCGCGCGAGCACTATCGCCTCCAGATCCCATGGCGGCAATCCGGCAAGCAGGCCCGCCGCCTCGCGGGAGATCGTGCGGTACCCACGGACCATCTTTACGGCCACCACTTTTTGGGGCGCGTTCAGATAATGGGCGGCTCGCCGCCTCAAGGAACGCGCCCACACTGGGGCCCCGTAGAGGGCCATGGACCGCACGACCCCCGCGTAGAGCCTGCGGCAGGAGGCATTTGGCCCCCCAAGGTTGGGCAGGAGCCGCCTGAAGGCAGCCCCGGTCCGTTCCAGCCTGGGGGCCAAACGTCGGAAATGTTCCACGAAGTTCCATCGGCTGTCGAGTACGAGTCCCAGGTACTTCCTCCCCCCTGACTTAGAATCACGTGTATTTTTGGGTAAAATAGTATCTATAAAATCTTATTTAATTCTGGAAAATTAAGCACCGTGATAAAAAATAAACACGAGATATCTCGCTACACTCTCCCCCTTGTGATATTTTGTGTTTTATCGAACCGGAGGGGGTTTGACCCCCTTTCGAGCCTCAACGTGATCAAAGGACGACCGCTTAGACCATCTTTTTTTAATGTTCCAGGCTTATCTACAATCTCAGCATCATCCTCTCAAGCCAGCTACCCGCCTATAAATGCAGATGACCAGGTCGGATACAACTCCGATAACAAAGACTTCATGGGGTATGAGACCAGTCAGACTGGAACGTTCGCTTACCCGCAGGACGGGATGTATGGCGCCGATGCTAACGAGGTCAATGATTTGGGAAATGTTGATATGTCACGGTAAGGAGATAAATGTTTTATTTATTTTTACACAGGCAGGGAATTTCAATTAATTTTGTGAGCAGCGGTGGCCCAGTGGTGGCGGCTCCGACTTACGAACAGTAAATCGTGGGTTCGAAACCAGGCAGGAGCATTACTTTGTGTAATTTATTTCATCACCGCTGCTCTCTAATCGGTACAGGAGAAAAACGTGAGGAAACCGGCAAACCTAGAACCAAATGAAGACATGTTTTTTTTTTTTTTGTGCTTTATTACTAAGAACAAAATTCTTAATAATTAATTACGATCTAGCCTAAAAGACTAATAAGTAATTTAACTCTAACTTAATATGTTACGTGATAGAATATGTTAAAACTAAGAATAGTGTCCATTTGCACTTTTACACAAGTCCGTAGCACTTTCTTAGAGTCTAATATAATTTATAAAACACTATGTTCATGTGTTATTATGTATAGCACAACATTGTTACTATTACTCATTCACTTTGTACACTACACTAATTCAAAAGGTTTAGTTCTTTTTAGCCTACGCACTAAGTCTGTGTTGTCTAGCAGCTGGATTGCCTCAACATTCACGTGTCGATGGAGTCTGTGTTCGTGGGCTTCAGCAAATTTTTGGATAATGGTGGTGACGAATTCCATTTTAAGGTCACGATGAAGGTCGTCATTTCTTATGTACCAGGGTGCATTGACAGCATCCCTAAGTACTTTATTTTGGAATTGCTGGATTATTTTGACGTTGCTTTGTTTAGTACAGCCCCAAAGTTGGATGCCATACGTCCAGATTGGCATAAGAATATGCTTGTATAGGGTTATTTTATTATGTATTGATAGACAAGATTTCCTTCCGAGTAACCAATACATACTTTTATATCGTATATCGAGTTCCTGTCTTTTCTTTTTGACATGAGCTTTCCAACGCAACTTGGCGTCGAGAGTAATGCCAAGGTATTTGGCTGTATTAGCATAAGGTACTTGCGAACCATTTATGTAGATTGGGTGATAGTCCAAGTGTTTGTTTGTAAAGTCAATGTGAATTGATTTTGACTCATTCAGTTTGATCTTCCATTTTTGTGTCCAGTCATAAACTTTGTTCACAGCTAGTTGAACTTTTTCTACTGCTTCTCTGTGGCTTAATCCGGTAGCCATAATTGCAGTATCATCTGCAAAGGTCGCAATGGTGTTGTTTTCCAGTTCTGGGATGTCACATGTGTATAACAAGTACAAAATTGGACCTAGCACACTTCCTTGAGGTACACCAGCTTTTATAGCTTTTAGCTCGGAATATGCGTCCTCCTGCCGTATTCTAAACATTCTGTTAGTAATGTATGACTCTAGGATATCTGCGAATTCTGGTAGCATGCGTCTGAGCTTGAATATTAGACCTTTATGCCAAACTTTGTCAAATGCTTGCGCGACATCTAAAAACACGGTGGCGCAGACTTCCTTGTTTTCAAGCGTTTTTTCAATGATGTTAGTTATTCTATGTACCTGATCTATTGTTGAGTGTTTTTCCCTGAAGCCAAATTGATGATTTGGAATAAGGTCTTTATCTTCTATTATTGGTTTTAACCGTTTCAATAACAGTTTTTCAAATAGTTTTGATAACACGGGCAACAGAGAAATAGGTCTATATGATGATGCTTCATGGGGTGGTTTCCCAGGCTTTGCAATCATAATGACTTCAGCAACCTTCCATGACTCAGGTACATGTTTTAATATAAATGCAGCATTGATAAGCTTGGTCAGCTTTACTATGGCTTTGCGCGGGAGGTGTTTTAAAATTTCACCTGTAATGAGATCGTAACCCGGAGACTTTTTCGAGCTAATGTTATTTTGAATTTCTCTCATTACTTCTGCTGGTGTCACAAGCTTAATTCTTTGGTTTTGGGATACATTTTCACTCTCAAGTATTTCTATCGAGCTTTCATTGGGTTGAAAAGTTTCTTCTAAGTGTTGAGCAAAACCTTAACGCTTTTTGGTCATTATTTATGGCCCATTTTCCGTCACTAGTTCTGATGGGCGGTATTTGTGTAATCGGCCTTTTTAGATTTCTTGTCGCTTTCCAAAGGGAGTAATCCGTTGATTTGTCATTGGTTAGCTGCAGAAGGTTGGCATTCAGAGATTCATCCTCAAATTGCAGAATTTTCCTCTTTAATCGTTTAGTTAGGTTATTTAATGATGTTTTATCTCGCGGGCACCTTGTTTGCTGCCACTGCTTCCTTTGTTTCCTTTTCTCAGATAGTAAATCCACAATTTCCTTAGGATAGATAAATCCCTTATATTTACGTTTTAATTGCGGTGTGTTGTTCCACGCACATTGTTGGATGTTAACGATGTATTTGTTTACTTCTGAGTCAAGCTGATCTTGCTTTTTTATAGAAGTTTTAAGGTCAATTATATTATCTAGATCAAGGGCAAAACTTTGCCAATCTGTTAATTTATTAACCAGTGTTAAGTGGCTTTGTTTGAGTATGATTTTTTGACTAAGCATTAGTATAATTGAAGAGTGGTCCGAATTCATATGAAAACCTTCCTCCAAACTGACGTAATTGGCGGATATATTTTTACATATAAAAAAATCTATAAGATCCGGTATTTTCTGGTGGTCAGTGGGCCAATACGTTGGCTTACCTGTGCTCATAACTTCGGAATGTGTATCTTTGACTGCGCTTAAGAGCTGCCTTCCCTTAGATGTGGTAAGTCTTGATCCCCAATGCGTATGCTTAGCATTAAAATCGCCGCCTAGGATAAACCTCTGGCCTAATAGTTCAAAGAGATGTAAATATCGCTCTTTTCTTATCATGTGCCGTGGAGGACAGTATACGGCTGCAATGGATATGTGACAAAATTTGGTTTTAACAGATACTGCCACGGCTTGAATGTCTTGTTCTTCATATTTACACTGCACGTAGTGACTAATGTTCTCTTTGATTATAACCGCGCTACCTCCTCTGGCACAGTTGTCAGGGTGGAGCGAATTATATACCATGTATCCTCTAAATTTAACAAAAGATTGCTTAGTGAAGTGCGAAGAAAAAAAATGAAGACATGTGACTGCTATATTTTATTATGATTATAGCCCATTCCCTCTCATAAATATGATAGCCAGTAGACTTGACTGTCTGTACATGAATCGATGTATTAATGCTCACATGAGTATTGATACCTCGAATCGTGGGTCAGGCAGAGGGCGAATAGATTAATAGTTTTAATTAATAGTTATAATTAATAGTTAGTTTTAATTAGTTTGTGTTACTAACACTAGTTGTAAGTTATTGTACTAGGTACTAACAAAGTGGATCTAAGTTATCTTTAATAAACGTTTATCATTATTATTATTATAAAGAGGAGGCCTGTGTCCCAGCAGTGGGAACATTAATAGGCTGATGATGATGTGATGATGATGGGGAAAAATTGTCTAGCAAAGTGATACACTGCGTTATTTTCATTGTATATCATAGGACTGTCAAAGAATGGAAGTTGTGATGTCCTTATCTTGTCATCATCATTCTCTTGCCCTTATCCCGTTATTTTTTGGGGTTGGCGCAGCATTTCTTCTTCTTCCATACTCCTCTATTACTCGTCATCTCAGCAGTCTCCTTTCTAGCCATATCATTCTTCAGACAGTCCATCCATAGTTTCTATGGTCTTCGTCTTCTTCTACTCTTATAGTCACACATACCACGACAACTTTTCAGTCACCTAACTACCGCCTAACGTATGTATTTTTACTAACAGAGTTGTTCTGATATCCATGGATACCCTAGTATCCGTACCGATAGTAATTTTCTGATAAAAATCCTGCTCTTATATCATAATCATCATAATTCTGCCTAGCCATTTCCCTACTATGTTAGGGTCAGATTCTAGTGTAACCGGATGCAGCTGAATACCATTTTTTTTTAGTACTGGGTAATACAATACCAAATGGTAAGACTGGTTGTCAGAATTTTTAGGACCACTGACTACTACTGTACTGTAACGACTGCCAAAGATCTACAAATGACAGCCAGGACCATCAGCTTTACGTGCTTTTCGAGGCACCCATCCACTGACCAACCTCGGCAAGCACGGCTTAAACTAAAGGTGGATCCGAGCCGGCAGTTATTATTAGCCACGAGCTCTTCTTCTTTCATAAATAAGACTATTAATAAGACTAGTAACCAACCAATAACATGTGCGAACATTAAAATTGGAGATAGCAAAGATTTTTCCCCCAGATACAACGCAAAAATAAATATTCTTGTATCCAGCCCAAAATTATCTCATAAACATTCGTTGTTTAATAAAGTGTATTGTGTGTTTATAAGGAAATTCCACACAAAACGAGGAACAGACACAATAACGGAATTTGATCATATAGGAAATTATTTCTCCATTGTCATTCAAATCAATTTGACAAAAGAAAACCTATAGCAATGTCGGTAGCATTGAATTAAGACTTAATTTCCAGAAAAATATGGTTGCTTTTATTAAATTATTGATTTACCGTCCATCAAGTAACTTCATTGAGGGGAGATTGGGCGTAATTCAATCATGCACCCCAATTTGCATATTGCCAATAACGGCGAAATTTTCTCCGAAACAGCTTTTTTGAAAATTCGGGCTTATTTATCAAGTTTTTCATAACAAAATGTGGTAAATAAATGTTAATTTCGTGGCTAAAATTAAATTTGTTTAGGGGTGAGCTAAAAACTGGCTTACTAAATATGATAATTTAGAAAATTGTTGCCTTCAAATCAGTTTTCAATATATCTTTAATGTTAAATTCCAAAGATTATTCATTAACCCTAATGTCCCTCAGGTCAGATCAGACGCCATTGTTTAACTATTGTGTGACTATTAATGACAGTTAATGAATTATATTGTGTATTTTAATGTTTTCCAGGTTTGGCGACGGTCAGAAAACAGGATTCCTGCCTTCAAAAAATAGCTATTATAAGAATCAGATGACTACAGCCAATAACTATAAGGTATGTTTGACAATAACCACGGTCCACTTGTACTCGTATTTCCGAGGCTTGTTAACTGAAAAAATCTAATTAGTCCGTCACTTAGATTATCAAAAAATATTTGACCCGTATTTTTTCTTTTGTCACATAAACCAAAATTGACGAAGATACGACGCTTTTAAAATTCCCAATACGTCACTGTTCGGTATCATTCTTAGTGAGTTGATACCGAACAGTGACGTCACGAGCCCCCACTCCGAGTTTTGATGCGTTTTATCTTTGTCAATATTCGTTGATTTACAAAAACAAAAAATACGTGTCCATTATTTTTCAATACTCTAATTGACGGACTAAATAGATTTGCAATTTATTGATGGTGGAAACAAGCCTATACTTACTTCTTGTTCCTTGGCTTAGCGATATGCTGTGGTCAAAAAGTTTATGATACACAAAAAATTTCATTAACTTCTACTATCTTTTGCTGTACGTGGCAGGGTTCAAAGTTATCATTTTTATCGGCGACCTTAGTTCTTCTTGTGGTTAGAGTCTAATCTGGTGTCGGATTGTTTATGTCGTAAACCGTGGAATGAAAGAGTATTGAGTACTTAGCTATAATCTTATAATCCTGGAGTGTCCTAGGCGTCCGTTTACTTGCATTCTTAATTACCTAAATAGTGTCTCTACCGCTGCATTATACGTGGCTACCTACTGGGCCCAAACTGTCTCATATGGAAGTAACATTGATACGATCAATATTCCAGGAGACACAAAGAAGAGATTCAGTCTTCCATTGTTTTTAAAGTTTAACACTTACTTGCTACGGCTCTATAGTAAATTGATCCCGCTCATTTGGGTCCCGCGGGATCAGTTTACTAAATTATTATTTTTATGTTATTTTCTTTAGTAGATTGGTCCCGCTCTTAAAATTAAAAAGAGAATGCCATCGAAATTAAAATAAATTAACCGCGTGAGGAATAAAGTTTCGAGGTTGATTATATAACATTTCTTCACATACAAACGAACCATGACCTCATTAATTCCTTACAAAGATTAATTTCTACTAGTTCCTTCGCGCCTGATGCGTCACTGATTTATATCTGACATGCGTTCCGGCAATTATTGGGTTTATTAAGGGGTAGAGTACATCTACATTTCCCCAATTATATTCCATATAATAGCGGGCTAAAGCCATAATCTGAGAATAGGCTGCTATTGGGAAAGTCTAGCCGAAAACACCATTGGCCAATCTAGGAATCGAAGCCAGTAACGCATGCTCAGTGGTAGCGCTTGCAACCACACCAACGAGGGGATCGATTTAAATTAATTACTATCTATTAGTATTACCAATAAATAAATTTAATCCAAGAGACTCGAACGAAACGTAGAATAATGCTCCATTTAGTGAGTAAAGCAACAGATCTTCGCAATCAGCAATAAGCATGACGACAGTATCACAAAATTGCAAATCTATTTAGTCCGTCAGTTAGATTATTGGAAAATAATTATACCTAGGCGTGACGTATTGAGAATTTTAAAAGCGTCGTATCTTCGTCAATTTTGATTTAAGGTACAAAAGAAAAAGTACGGGTCAAATATTTTTTAATAATCTACTTGACGGACTAATAAATATTAAATAATTTTATTTTGTCGTCTGCCCTATTGTAACCGGACAATAACGTGTGGTTTACGAGACCCAAGTCCAGCTGGATTGATAGTAATTAAGCCAGAAAACATCTCAGATAAACAAAAATAATATTTGTTTTAATAAATTTACAGGTGTTCCAAAAAATCCCAGCGTCCTCAATGATCCTGAGTAACTACGACCCGTTCTACTCTCCCCTATTGTCAAGACTGGACGGTATATTTGCTAGGCTAGGTAAGTTCTTCTAATTAATTTAATATTGATATATGTTTTAACAGCTTTTCTAGAAAATTGTTGAAGTTGAAGTAATTTCAGTAATGGTTCCTTATAGGGTCAAATTCTTAAGTACTTTGAGTGCTCTAGTTTTCTTACTTTATAAGCTTTATGTATCAACATAATTATATTATATAACAAAGTTATTAGTTCTGTGATAATGGAAACAAAAAGAGAACCTTAAGGCGATTACACGAGCTAAACGCGAGTTTTATAATTACTAAAAGTATATGATTCACTGCTATAAACAAGACCAGAAAAATATATGATATTCTTCAGGATATATGCTAGCATGATACTGTTTTGAAAACATAATACAATTATTTTGGCTCGATAAAAAGAAATCACGAACTTACCTCTAAAAATATCTTTCAAAGAATAAAAAACATACTAATATGCATGCGATCATTTTTTGGCAAATAATTCTACAAGCAATATATTAGCATGATACTGTTTTAGTTTTTTAATCCAATCAATAGTTTTTTTGTAAATCGATCGAAACCACTCATTTCGCGCTATTTGGCCCGCAGTGGCTGACGTAACAACCACTTTGCAGTGCAAGCTGATTAGAACTTTATTCTAACAGCATTTCAAACGAAGTTTGAACCACCACAAATAGAGTTGCTAATTTAGCTCGTCTAAGCGCCTTAACAAAGCCGATAAACATATTTTCTTCCCTCTACCATTGTCACTTTTTCTTTTTTCTGGACCATACCTAAAAGCCTTCTAGTAACGGAGGTATTGGAGGTCAAAGTTCTTATTTTTTTTTAAATACAAGTTTTTCATGTTATATCTGAACTTTAAATACCTATATGACATCTGTATTATTCAATGCACCTGTCTCCACAATGTGTTGAGTGCACTGTGATTATCCACCCAAAAAAGAAAGTCGTTTCCCAACAATATATTCCTGTGCAGAGTTACTTTATTTGATGCACAGAACTATTGGTTGCCCGCTTTGTGCAGGGTCCGTGACCTTTTTGTATATGTCACCGTAAAAGTGTAAAAACCGTTAGATTGACAAAATTGCAATCTAACGGTTTAACGGTCGGACAGTTTACAATCTCGCTAGATAGATATCTAGCGAGATTGTAAACTGTCGAAATATTGTCAACTGAACATATTGCTTACAATATGACACATTATTTTGCGTTAGATTTATAATCTGTGGAAGTGAAACCGTAAAATTATGAAATGCGGGTTTTACAATGTGTGACGCTGACATATATTGCACTTCTCTGCTCACGTCATTCGCCCTTTGTAGTACAGACCCATCAGCGACTTTTTAAAAAGGAGGAGCTTGTACATTCGATGATTTGAAATAAGAATATTGCTTAACATACCTCCCACCTGGTTTCAGGACTAGCCCCCGCAGAGAACGCAGTTGACGAGAATATCGAGCCGTGCCGGGAGCAGCTCATCTGCCTCATGTACGCCAGCCCTGCCAAGTTTGCACCCTACAGTAACTTGGTATCAGCACAATTGAGCAGGTGGGTACTTAAGAGCGCGTATCAAAAAAGTTGGCAACTTCGCATATAGCTGTCATATAGCTGAAATATGGATCTGTAGTGCACTAAAAAATTTAATATGAATTGCAATTAAACCCTAAATTTGATGTTGTTAACGTTTCAGGTGTAAAAAAGGCATTTGGCAAGTTCACAAACACTTTTTTTACGTCTATAACTATATATTCGGTATTACGTGCATTTCCTAATCAATTTTTTAGTCCACTACAGAGCCATGTTCATTATTTTCACACAGTAAAATTTCCAAATTAATTAAAACATGTAAATATTTGACAGCTATTTGCGGCGATGTTGCCAACTTTTGGGATACGCGCTCTTAACAGATATTTTAGGAGATAAAACTGAGTCAATAAAGACTTATGAAAGACGAGAATATCGAAGCGCACTGGGACCAAAAATTTTAACCTTGACCCAAGCAAAGAGAGGCCTATAGGTGCAAGTCAGGCTGTGGAAGATGATGATGATGACCTGGTATCCACACTATTGAGTAGATGGGTAGTATTGTATTGGTCGATTGGTTGAATGAAAGATACCGCCGAGTAGACTTGGTTTATTCACACGAGGGTCACATAGTAAACTATCACAGACGGGCTTCACAGTAAGACAGCCTTATAGGAAGTGTCGATCATAGATAATCCATGGACAATCACTAGTAGTGTACAGTACATACTAATTACATACTAAATAGTGATGTCGTGTATAGAGGTGTGTGTGTGTGATGTTATGTGTGTGTGTGTGATGTTAGTGATGTCGTAGTGTGTGTGAATAGTGATGTCTCAACAAGGGGCATGTTTCCCCCTTGTTGAGTTCAAGTTAGACCCCTGACAAACAATTAAAAAATTAAGAGAACTTGGTGAAGAAAACGTCGAGACGTGCCGGAATCAGCTATTCTGCTTCATGTATGTACATCAGCCTTGCCAAATTCAGTTCAGTTAATTCAATTCATTCATCAAGGTCAAAGACATTTTTAAGCGTTTTAAGACTGGAGAGACCTGCAAAAAAATCACCTTGTCGTCTATTTCGAACGTCTTTTTTATTAAGGAAACCACCAATACACAACCCTTGCTTAAACTAATACTTTCACCGTAAATTTAGAAGAAATAAGTCAACTTCTGAAAACATGCTGATTTTGGGAGACTAGCTTCTTATAAATTGTTAGAGCTCAAACTTTAGATCTAAACTAACTTGGTCTCATCACCAAGAAATTTAATTAAGGGATTGTACCGACAAAGTTTTGCTTGAAATACAAGTACATATATAGTACTTTGCTAGCGTGCACCATGATAATTAAGCACATATCTTTAGATAGGTACTTGTACCTTGTAAAACCAAAGTCACTTTTCGAGCCAGTCTTAACAATTAGTAAATTTATTTATTTATTTTATTTAAAACTTTATGCACAAGTAAAAACTGTACAAAGGCGGACTTAATGCCTTGGGCATTTTCTACCAGTCTACCTTAGGGTGATGCATAGTAGGTGCAATAACAGAAAACAAAATAGTAAAACTTATAACTAAAAACAATAATAAATACATATATACATACATAAAACAAAATATAAAAAGAAGGTTATGAGTGATTAACAAGAAAAACTACAAGTTAGTTCTGAGACGACTCTGCCAACTTCTTTTGAATGTGCTCTCGAGCTTTCACTTTAAAAGTGAACCGATTGGTTACCGTCCTGTAAATTCCTACTTGCATAATAAATTAAAACCACTATTACAAAAATGCAAGAAGGCGGAACAATTATAATGATTTACGCAGATTCTGTACTCGTCTTTTCGTAAATAGCAAAAAATATCAACTCACAAACACAAACTAAAGGAATCGTCACCATTTATCAACTGGAGCTATTCAGTAGTATTTGTATAAAACTCCCTACTCGGGACAAGCTCACAAAATAAACGAGGCGAAAGGCGATACGATTACGATCCCTATTGAAATGGATATATGTGCTATTTCTTTTAGCCAATTTTTTCACCTGATATGCGATCTGGTAGTTCTGGATTGGTGACCGAAAGATATTGCGTTGGAAGGCCTGTCTCCGCTGGATGAGGTCACACGGGGCCGGCTAATATGGCAACACTAGGGGAAGGCCTATATATACTATGCCTATATCCAGCAGCGGACGTCTTTCGGCCGAAATGACGATGATGATGCGATCTAAAATATATCGTAACAAAACAATCTAATATATTATTTTCCGTCTTCCACAGAGAACTGAACGAGCTCCGAAGGCCTGTCTCCGACAACCCTGAAATCCTGAGGTTCTTCAAATACATGAAAGCAGCGAGACGAGGGCAGGAAGCTTCTGACTGCATGTACTCATACCCGACTTGTACTACCAATGCACCTAAAACCCATACGATGGTGGCAGCCTACCATGACATCAATAAGCTGGTCACTGCTAGAAAACTGCACTAGTTTGATGCAGAAATATTAAAATATGCAGGGGGTTAATTCTAAAAGTGCAACTACATTGCACCCGGTCAGACATCGACCTGTCAACTCGATTCAGACAAAAGACAATCGTTCTACTGCATTTGAACGGAATCTCTGCTATCTGCTACACTGAAGCGATCTAAACGGTTGATGTCATCGGTCCAATGCAACCTGGCTGCTCTTTTAAATGATATTCCGTCCTTATAATGAAAAGCTTTGCAGCAGTAAATGTGCGTTCAGCTTCGTACTAGCAATGTGTCATCTACAGATACTGAATTATTATGAAAGTGAAAGTAGTGAATATCAAAGGATTTTTTTGTGTGTGTTTAATTTCGTTCACAGAAACCTTTTGTTTGAAACCAGAAAACTTTTTGATTGAAAAAGTTTTGGAGTGAATCATCTCAAGTGTGTGATCAAAGGAATTTGAAAATATTTCAAATATGTAGGTACTTCGTTCTCCTATGATTGTATGTAAATACGAGTATAACATGAAAACTTCAAGCCATGTATCTTTGTTTCCAAACTGTGAACAAATGTGTATTCTTGACGAAGAATAACTTTGATTAACTGGAGTAGCTCCTTCAAACACAGGTGGCTTTTCAAACTCATTGAGAGTTGCGGTAAGTTTGGTTTGTTTTCAGTGAAGTTCGAGTTCGGTCTATAATTATTACTTAACACTGACTTTCGCAATATAGAGACGGGAATATTATATATCGTTTAACTTTTATAGATATCTCTAACTGTTACCGAATAGCCAGAACCTGTATGTAGGTCATGTAAAAATCTAAAAATATGAGCATGTTTTACAAAAAAATATATTTAGAGGCTTTTGAGAAGCTAAAAATTGAATTATTTATTTGAAGTGTGAATGTAATTTATTGTGTGGTTGTTTTACATGTTTGTAAAATCTTTTATTATTTATTTATAGTAACTTATTATCTCAGTTTTTTGTGTTTTGTTTTTCAATTATTGAGTTTTGGAATAAGGTTTTTTAATTATTGTTTCAGCTGTTGTACCACCGTAGTCTATTCAGAATACTTTTAAGATAAGTGGCAGTAATAATTCGGTAAATAATTTATGTTTAGTAAATTAATCCGAATTTAAGTCTCAATTATTTCTACTAAATTATTTTGAGGCTAAAAGCTGAATAAAATCTTGTAATCATTATGTTAATTTTATAACTTTTGTATAAACGAAATATTTTTTTTTTTTGTAAATTAAGTTTACTTATTATCATTTCTTATTTTATCCTAAATTAAAATTATTACTAACAAAAATCTAGGTACTCTAATATGCGCATGAACATCGAACATTTCTGATCTAGCCAACAACGACGCTAGATTTTTAAAAATGGCCGCTTGGCAAGCGATGATGCACATATTACAGAATGATTTAATTGTGTAACCTATCACTGTGTGATTGAATAATGAATAAAATGGCGATTGACTTTATTCATAAAAAATATTAATGAATACTGACTTGCATATAGAATTACAGGCAGTATTTTAAAATGCAAGAAAATTAAACTCGAAGAAGGACTTGCGTTATAAAATGAGGACGATTGAAACAAGTTTCACCCTCGCGTAGATGTAACATCATAGTCATGATGGATGCAAGGCTCATGTATAATAAATTAAATTCACCGTTTCAAAATGCAAGCAAGTTGAACCGGAATTGTTCCCTCCTACTTGCATTATGAAAACGTGACGGTTCTAAACTCGGGTTTAAAGCTCTCTGTAAGCTTATTGCATATTGAATATACAGTTTTTTGTTTGTATTCTGCACAAAAATATTGATGTATTTTTATTAATAAAATCAATGAGACGGACTAAAACCATGGTGTTGTGTGTTTATTATTAATTGTTGTAGTCATAATCAAGTTAAATGTAGATTGAAATAAAAATTGTTGATCATATACAACGTTTTCATTAATTTGTTCATCCCGTAAGATTAAGCAAGATTCGTTTTTATTTATAACATTTAATGTCCGAATGGCTCCCTACTACTTTGTCTACACCAATATTATAAAGATATTATACTGATTGTTTGTTTACGATTTAACTCAAGAACTGCTCAACTGATTTAAAAAAATCTTTCACCATTAGAAAGCTACATCTTTACCGAGTAACATAGAATATAAATAATATTGATATCGTGCAAATAAACCGAGTTATTACCATTTTCGCGGACGAAGTGGCGGGCGAAGTGCTAGATAATTATAAAGATTTCGGTCAATCAGTCACTCTTCCAGAATTAAAAGTAATATGTGGATAGATACGGTTTATAAACGAAAATATGTAGCAAAATCACCTTTCTAACTTTACTACTTTAAAAAATTAATCATAATTATTCTCTTTCCAAATGTTCCAGAACCGCACCGTCGAAAAAAAAATGGAGAAATCAACTAAAACTTTGATTGTACATAATAATATGTCGTAATATGCTTTCCTTTTATGAAATGGCCACAACTTCTATTTTATCTGTCATGGGACTTCATGAAACAGCCATCAAAATAAACATAATATTTATATTATAATTCGGTTTATCCAAATTTATCATAACCAACTTTTTACGATACACAAGGGAAAAGATAGGGTTTATCCGAACATCCACTAACCAAAATGAGGATATATAAAATCATTAAAAAGTAATTAAAACTTTGCACCGGTTGGCAGTAAAAATGCGTGAAATAACTCATACAGGGTGTAAACCACCTCATCACGAAGCCGTCAACCAAGCTTTCTGTACATCAAACTAAGTAACTTTATGCAAAAATTATTGATGAGACTAAGTACCTACTTTGTTTTTGGGGTAAAAATCATGTTTCGTGTTAAAACTCAATGTTACGCACTCAAAACATTGTGCTGATGGATAGATTGAATAGTACGGGGGTCGTGAAGGTGTTTAAAAATCTTACTATAAAAACTTGTATTTTAAAAAAACTCAAAGAAAAAAAAGAGCAAAGCTCATTGCTCATTTTAAATAGTCATAGTTTTGTTTTAAGTATTAAACTTAAATATTCTTGTTTGACTTTTCTACACACTGTGTCTACATTTCTTATCAGACTTTCCTCTCGCAGGTCTGCTGGAAGAAATTTATTTTGAAATAAGCAGTACCTTTGTGCTCTTCTTTATGAATATATTGTCCTTTTAAGTATTTTGTGTGTACATGAATAAATAAATAACAAAAAGTTGGAACTTTGACCCCCAATATCTCTGTAACTAGAAGGTTCCTAGGTATGATGTGGAACAAAAAAATGATCGCAATGACGGGAAAAACAAGTACCTTTCGGCTTCGTTAAGGGGTATTTTACACCCTTTATATTATTATGTTGGTAATGAAGTTAATATTTTCCGAAATATAATTTATATATCACACTTCAGGATCAAAGCATGTTTAATTACGTGATACCCAATGGTATTAGTTTCGTGGTACTATAATTACTCATGAAATACAAAACGAAAAATAATAATTTATAATTAGATTTTAGAACTTATAAGACCGCTCGGGTTGATGTTTAGGTTATACTATTATGATGCTTATGTTGATATTTGCGTGAGTTCCCACCAATTGCATACCGGGTTTCCTCTGTGCATCGGAAAGCACGTTAAGCCTTTGGTCCCGGCTGTCATTTGCAGATCTTTGACAGTCGTTATCTTTAAAAGTCTGAGAACCGGTCTTACCAAGGGATATCGTATTACCCAGTACAAACTGTATTGTGGAGGTCAGACAGGCAATCGCTCAATGGCTCAATACCTGTATTTTAAATGTAAAATACAGGTACTCAGCTGCATCCGGTTAGACTGAGACAACATAGTTGGGAAAAGGGTCAGCAGATGATGATGATGAGAACTTAGAACACCACGTGAAGTATTATTTTCTTGGCAAAGTATAATACAATACAAACCTCTTAACGAAACCGAACGAACGAACGGTTGTCCCCCTTGTTCTGACCCGTCATTGCAATCACTTTTTTGTTCTACACCATACCAACATTCCAACTTTTAGAAAAGTTTTTTTTTTAGTACAAGTTTTAATTGTAAGACTTTTACTTTAAGCACCTCCACGACCCCCGTACTATCCAATCCATCCATTAAGCACAATACATGATTTTACACCCCAAAAAAAAGTAGTTTCCCAGCAATAATTTTTGCGTAGTTACCTACTTAGTTTGATGTTCAGAATGCTTGGTTGACGGCTACGTAATGAGGTTGTTCACAGTTTACACCCTGTATGTTTATCTTGAATCTACTCTCTGTGTATCGGTTTTCAAAGACTTTACCTACCACGCTAATGACAAATAACGCGTGACGACGTAGTATTAGAATAAAGTTATTTGATAACCACCAAAGAATACGCCTTTATTTGGAAAAAAACCGGCCAAGAGCGTGTCGGGCCACGCTCACTGTAGGGTTCCGTAGCTTCCCAGACCATTAAAAATACCAACATTTTTCGTCAGCAAAAATAACTTTGTTTTTCATAGTATTTGTATGAAAAACAAAGTTATCATTTGCGTTTTTTTGAAAAAGTGCTATATAACTCAAAAACTATTCAACTCATCAAGTTGAAAATAATTTTCCTAGAAAGTTCATATAAAGGTCTACTTCTGTGATTTTTTTCATATTTTTTAAACTTATGGTTCAAAAGTTAGAGGGGGGGGGGACACATTGTTTTTGACTTTCGGAGCGATTATTTCCTAAAATATTAATATTATCAAAAAATGATTTTAGAAAACCCCTATTCATTTTTAAATACCTATCCAACAATATATCACACGTCAGGGTCAAAATTAAAAAAAAAATCGCTCCCCACTTTACGTCTGGGGGAGGTACCCTAATAAAAATGATTTTTTAAATTTTTATTTTTGCACTTTGTCGGCATGATTGATATACATATTGGTACCAAATTTCAGCTTTCTGGTGCTAACGGTCACTGAGATTATCCGCGGACAGACAGACAGACAGACAGACATGGCGAAACTATAAGGGTTCCGTTTTTTGCCATTTGGCTACGGAACCCTAAAAAGGGGGTAAAACGTGACATGATGACGTGATTTAACTGTACTGTGTGTTTTTAATTCAGCTGGCAAGGAATTATAATAAATAATCCTTATCGAGGAATTAACCGAGGAGAGCAGCGGTGGCCCCATAGATACGGTGGGTGGCCCTGTGGTGGCGGCCCCGACTTACACACACATGAACAGTAAGTCGTGGATTCGAATCCAGACTGGCGCATTACTTTGTGTAATTCATTTCATCACTGCTCTCAAAACGGCGAAGGAAAACATTGTGAAGAAACCGCGGCATGTCCTTGAACCAAAAACTCGAAGACATGTCACTTCTACCAATCCACACTGGGCCCGCATGGTGGATTATAGCCCATTCCTTCTCATAGAGAGGAAGCCTGTGTCCCAGTAGTTGGAACATGATGACGATGATGAGGAATTACCCACAATGGCAACAGTGTCTGTTCATTGCGCCGCTGGCCGACCAACACAACTCTGGACCCAATAATGACTTCTTTACCTCGCAAGCGAACCAACAAAGAGTCGAACGGAAATTACTCAACTGGTAAAACGAGTAAAAATGAGCTCGCTCTGCTCGTTCTAGTTTCATTTCTCTTTCTTGGTGGAAATGAAAACCTATTTCATGAAAACGAAGTCCGCTTCGCTTAGCTATTTCAGACTCATTACTCTTTAGCGGTGTAAACCGTGCTGGGACCCCACTCGATCACAGCTTTACTCCATTTTAGCACCTCGCCTGCAACTTCGTCCGCGAAAATTGTGGTAGCTGGGCTAATTTACACGATATTAATACAATTTATAGCGTTTTTACTCGGTAAAGATTTAGCTTTCTTATGAGGCCTGCGGAGCATGCATTTTTCATACAAACGTAATACCAAAATAATTTGTAAATCAAACATATTTTTAAGGTATAAGGTATAAGGGATTACAGAATATATAGGTTCCCAAACACATATTTAGAATGGACACTGATCTAAACAAGAGTTATCAGAAAAAAAAAAATTCTATAGAAATTTTAAAATTCCTCATATCTCGCCTTTATATCATTGTCCTTTCAAAATATTTATTTGCGAACATAGATATTCTGTAATCCAATCGAAATTTATTCACACTACCTTAAGAATATGTTTGATTTTCATATTATTTTGGTATTACGTTTGCATGAAAAGCGCATGCTGCGCCGGCCCCTTTTAAGGACAAACACGCCGGTCATTCTTCCATACAAACGTAGTCTGGTGATTACTCCTCTGTTTGACGGTGTAGGTTCAAAATTAAAAGCTGTATCAACTGGTCTTGTTATTATCTATGCTTGTATGGAAGCAGAATTGGAAAAAAAGTATTGGTTTGGAAGTTATGAGCGTCGAAACTTTCACATTTTAACACTAATTTTAGCTCATCTTTGGGCTTAAATAAGTAACGTATATAGTATGAAAATGAAAAAAGCAAAACCATACAGTCATAGATTAGTTATTCAAAATTTCAAATAACTTTAGTTTGAACTGATACATTCCATAGATTTTTCATAATATCTAGACTACCAAAGGTCTGCATAGAAAATTTCGCGCGCCCGTTTTAGTTGTAAATCTCATTGCATTTCGCTGCAAGTTGCCTCCCCGGTCAGTGGGGAAGACGGGAGGCACGCAGCGCATGTGTGTGCGTAGTGTGTGGGTGCACACATGCTTGGTTTCGACGCCTGCGCGTGC
Source organism: Xestia ashworthii (assembly GCA_950022955.1). Classification (NCBI taxonomy): domain Eukaryota; kingdom Metazoa; phylum Arthropoda; class Insecta; order Lepidoptera; family Noctuidae; genus Xestia; species Xestia ashworthii. The sequence continues at coordinate 7,588,510 of OX465570.1, read as the reverse complement.
TGTGCATGAAACTGGTATTGTTTGCTATCGTAGGTCTGTACGAGTATGGCTTGAACTATGGATTCCGATATTTCTTTATTGATAGTTCGTGTTGAATTTAGAATTTGTCCCTAATTTTTATTTTCGATTTGATATTGATTTACGGGCGGCGTTTGAATTTGGACTTGTTGCGTCAGTGAAGTGATCTTCAGCAATTCATGAATTGATTGGGTAAGTGGAATGTTTTATTTTACTTTGTAAAATTCATGACGTTTCACGCGCATTTTAGAATTATAAAGTACCGGCTGCTGGGTTTGTTTAGGTATAATAAAATGTGCGTTAACACTTTTGTGTAGGACAAAAGTTTGTTGAAGCATGTTTTGATAAAATTTAAAGCTAAGTAAGTTATACTAGGTAGTTATACTACCTAGTATAACTTACTTCTTACTTTTTACGCAATAACATTATGAAAATTATACATATTATAGTGACCAACTGTTTCGCTGAGAATTATATTTTCAGTCTCGAATAATTTAAATTCTGTGATAACTTCTGAACTATTCATCCAAATGATATGCTGTAAAAGACAATTTTAATCGAAATTGAATTATCAAGATAATGAACATACTTATTTGGATAAGGATTAATACTGAATAGGGGAAAACGGCTTGGCAAATTAGGTCACATTTTTAAATTTTGAAATTAATTATGATTACTTGGATTTACCACAGGAGATAAACATACTTATTATGTTATTACGGACTTTTTTCGGAGCAGCGGTGGCCCAGTGGTGGCGGCCCTGACTTACGAACAGTAAGTCGTGGGTTCAAACCCAGACAGGCGCATTACTTTATGTAATTTATTTCATCACCAATGCTCTCAAAACGGTGAAGGAAAGCATCGTGAGGAAACCGGCATGTCCAAGAATAAAAAAATCGAAGACATGTGACATCTATCAATCCGCACTGAATGCTCCTCATTGAGAGGAGGCCGTGTCCCAGCAGTGGGAACATTATAGGCTGATGATGATGATGGACTTTTTTCACGCTTTTTATGAGTCTTTTTAACATAATTTTGTTAAATCTAACAAGGGTTAGCATGTGTGTGTAAACACCTTCCTCGTGAATCACTCTGACTATTCTTGAAAACCGCATGAAAATCCGTGCCGCAGTTTTTGAGTTAGTCACGGACAGACAGGCAGACAGAAAGACAGATGCGACGGAGACTTTGTTTTATAGAACGCCATAGGCAGTGGTTCTAAAATGGGGTCTAAAATGGGGGTGGTTCTAAAAAGGGTCTAAAATGGACGCTTTAGCAGAATCGTAAATGAATCACGTTAAAAAAATTTAATTCATAGAATGGTCTTTGCAATAAAGTCTATTTTAAGAATTTTAAATTTTGTTCAATAAAATGAATCACGAAAATTAAAAATTCTTAAAATGGACTTTATGGTCATGGTTACAAAGACCATTTTAAGAATATTTTTTTTACGTGATTCATTTACGATTCTACTAAAGCGGCCATTTTAGTAATTGATCATTTCTAAATCGGCATTTTCTATTATGAACGAAAAAAAATGTTGTGGTAATATTTGCGATAGACTCGCTCCCGACTTTCACAAGCTCGGCCCGGCCGAAGTTACTGGTTTCTTTGTGACATGAAGTAGTATTTTGTAATACTTACCTAGAGGCATTTAGGTAAGTATTACTACTAAATTGAATAGTAGTTTTGCTATGGCATTATAGTATATTTTAGATAAGATTTGATTTCTTACAGAATAATATGAACTACATAGATAGAAACAACCATACAGACTAATCTTTTGTGTTACAGAGGCAAATAATGATAAACGTATGGGCAGAAAGATCAGCCTACGGCCAAGTGTCGCTCGCAAAAAGAGGTGCCAAGTAAAAGGGAGATTTTTAAATGCAAATAAAGAAAATATTCCTGCAACAATGACTTTTTCTGAAGTTCTTTTTCGTGTATACCTAATTATACGAAGACACGCATGGCGTAGCGGTAGTGAGACTGCCTTACGTTCTTAGAGTATTTACAAACAAAAAGTATATCAACTATCTGGTGTCCACAACACAAGCCTTGTTGCTTAGCGTGGCACTAGATGGCACTGTGTGTAATGTCCAGCGATATTTATTCATTTATTAATAATAGACGACCTCGATGGTAAACCTTTTAGCAAGAAAAATGATAACACTAACTACCACAGATCTGGTCAATACCAATTTTTTATTTCAGACGTGACGTTTACTCGTGACGATCAATACTAATATCATAAAGCAGAGAGTTTGTTTGTTTGGTTGAACGCGCTAATCTCAGGAACAACCGTCTCGAATTGAAAAATTATTTTTGCGTTAGATAGTCCATTTATTGAGGAAGGCTATAGGCTATATAACATCACGCTATGACAAATAGGAGCGGAGCAGCAAAATGAAATGTTGCAAGCGGGAAAAAAGCTTCCGTTGCGGAGGCGATGCATTGCGATATCAAAACATCACGCGAACGAAGTTGCGGGCATAAGCTAGTAATATTTTAAAGCTGAAGAGTTTGTTTGTTTGTTTGTTTGAACGCGCAAATCTCAGGAACTGTTTGAAATTGAAAAAATCTTTTTGTGTTGTATAGTCCATTTATCGAGGAAGGTTATAAGCTATATAACATCACGCTACAACCAAAAGGAGCGGAGCATAAATGAAAATTGTTGCCAACACGGGGAATATTTATTCCTTTTGTGTTTGTTACCTCAGAGGTGGAGGAGAGAGGAGGTTCAGGTAACAAACACAAATCACACAAACATCGACTGCGTGAACCGATTTTGATGATTCTTTTTTCGGGTTCCGTAGTCAACTCGGAACCCTTATAGTTTCGCCATGTCTATCTGTCCGTCCGTCCTCGCTTCATCTCTGTGACCGTTAGCACTAGAAAGCTGAAATTTGGTAACATATGTGTATCAATCACGCCGACAAAAAGGTAAAATAAAAATTGGAAAAAAATGTTTTATTAGGGTAGCCCCCCATATGTAAAATGGGAAGTGATTTTTTTTTTTATTTCAACCCTAATGTGTGATATATTGTTGGAAAGGTATTCAAAAATGAATAGGGACCACCAATATCATTTTTTTTAATAATGTCAATAATTTCGGAAATACCTAATCGCTCCAAAAGTAAAAAACAATGTGTCCTCTAACTTTTGAACCATAACTTTAGAAAATATGAAAAAAATCGGAAAGTAGAACTTTATAAGGAACTTGGATGGAAACAACAGTTTTTGAACAAAAAAGACTAAAAGTTGTACCAAATAATTTCTAAACTCATAAGTGGGAACACTTATTGTGACGGACGGGAAACTACGGAACCCTACACTGAGTGTGGCCCGACATGCTCTTGGCCGGTTTTTTTTATTTGAATGCTGATGCTTTCCGTGTGGTCTCCACCATATACCACATAGGCAAATCTGCAGTAATTACTGCAATTGATGGATGTTTATTGTTTATCCAACATCATGACAGAACATCACGCCTGTATGCTCTGAGGGGGGACAATACTCCAAGATTGCGACAGTTAGGTGTGTATTCCATTTATTAGGGATAAGCCTATTACCGTAACATGTACTGTTTTATTTTATTTTATTGGAAAGGGTGACCTAACAAAACACTCTTGAAGGGTAGTTTGTTGAGTGTTGGTTTGGTTCTGATTATGGCATACATGACAAAGTAACGGAACTGTTAAATTCTTAGCAGCAAATTTACTATACTCGACCAAATCTTTTATATGTTACCCGGATATTTGAGTAACCTACCATAATCGTTATTAACCGACTTCAAAGGAGGAAGTTCTCAATTCCATGTTCTCCGATTACTCAAAGATGGCTGGACCGATATTTTTTTTTAAATGTTTGAAAGGACATATCCTTCCTAAGTGGTTCCATAATCATCAAGTCAGGATACTGATGATGGGATCCTGGAGGGGGGAGAAAATAGAGGGGACTCTTCAAATTTTATAGGCACACAAGAAACGATTTGGGTAGTTTTAGGAAGAGTACTTTCTCGGAGTGATCTCGTTTCAATTCGGTACAGATGTGATGAAGAACTTCAGAGATAGGCAACGAAACTCCTCAATAAATGATAGCAAATGTACTGGGATTGTTGAAATCTCATGTCTGTCTTTTGCTTACACCAGTTCATAACAAAAACGTTGTGAAAGGGTAAGTGTAACATATGAACCACTAAAACTAAAAACTAAATCAATCAAATCTCTTTTATGGGACGCAGGCGAAGTTGCGTGGGTCAGCTAGTATTATAATAAAAAATATATCTTTTTACCCATCACAATTTATAATCTCTCAAGTTTTAGATATAGATACCTACAACTTTTACATCGAGTTTATAATCTCTATAAGCAAGTTATTTTGTAAGTAGTCGGAGTTTGCTATCGTACATATACCTACCTTTCTTTTTTTAGGTGCTCTGCGGATATATCAATACGTACTGCAAATGTAGAAAATGTCCAAGGCAAAAGTTTAAATAAATAAATGTCGCCAAGAACCTACGTGAAGCAAATATTGTGGCGAGTCTTTCGTATAGTCTCTGTGGTTACACAATGCCTATTGTTGATAAATGTCTAAGAGATTATTGTAAACGCTTATTGTACTATTGACCGGTATTGTAAATAAACAGCCAATAAACACTTTACAAAATAACAGATTATTTTATTTGATGAACCAACAACAAGCCTCATCAATCAATGAAATTATTTGTTGATAATAACAATAACTACCTACATTATCCTCTCAAACGCTCCGAACGCTAGACTGGGCGGAAAAAGAACGCTGCTAACGCTACAAGGTCAAGGGTTATTTCGTGTAATTTGACCCTTGTATATAAAAACACTTGACGATCGCAAACTACAAGACTTAGACCAAAATAAAATTTACTGTGAATAGCTGAATAGTTAAGGAATCTATTTAACCAAAAACCAAGAAATATAATATTAATTTAATACTCTAAAATAAATGTTGAGTTTGAAAAACAGTCACGTAACGGCTACTTCGCGATTAAAAATATTTTTTTTACGAAAAACTATTAATTCCTTATCAATAAAAAAAATCTAATTAGAAACTAGATTATATTCCCTTTCCAATAAGACCAAAATCTTATTAGATTCTAAATGGAATGTAGATCCTATTAGAATCCAAAGTTACTGGGGAACCTATATCACCAGTAGCAGTTGGGCCGCTGGTACTTTTTAACACACATGTTTACGTAACTTTTTAACTCTACGAGTCCTCTTTTTGTTGTTTCTAAAATTCTAAAATGTACTCACCATACTCAATTATTGATATTTCTCGGATAATATACACGTTTTAATCACATAAAATTATATATTCAATGTTTACATACAGCACGTTAGGTATACATACCTATCACTTTTTCACAGGAAAATTACTGCAACTTTGAGATTCCGAAACTAAATTGCTTGGCCACTATATTGTAGCACGGTTCTTCACCTTCATTTTGATGTATAATACTATACTAAAATACGACTATTTCGATAAGAAAACAATTTAAATACGAAACGGCGCCGCGGCGCCGGCGCAACACGGAAAAAAATGGCCGAATTTGTTTACACTAAAGTTTTTTATTTCATTTTGACGTTTGTCGATGCATTTGGGCACAGATAATTATTATAGAGTTGGGAAATATTGTTGAGAATGTAGTGGAGACCATAAATGCATGGCCATAGTAAGTACAGTCGAGTTTTAATGCATTTTTTGAAGGCGGGTATTTGAAAATGCGAGTGGTTAAAGGCTTTAACCAGCAGCGTGCAACTGGAAAATGAAGGTGGTTAAAGCCTTTAACTAGCAGCGTCTCAAAGGTTATTCAACATATATAATGTTTACACTGTAGCAAGAGAACTCATTGTCACGTGGGAAAAGTCGCGTGTAAGTATTATGTAGGAGCTTGACCATTCATAATAACAACCAGGTAAATTGGGTACATTATTATTACATTTCACACAGTGATAATCCTAAGTTCTAACATCTATTTGTTTGAGTTCATGTCGTCTTTCAAACATGAATCGCCTACGCGCCACCGATAGCACACAATCACACGCCGCCCGCGGTCATCCACTATTCAATGAAGTTGCGCGTGTATGCGTCACTCAGCGTCAGGAATGCGTATGTGTACGAACACTAGCTCCTTACTGCTCATCACAGCGTCTATCCCTTTCGCTCGTGATGTCGGATGAGATAGCATGCATTTTAACCCCGCCCACCGACTAGTTCGTGCCGTCAGAGCGTGTGTTCTTAAGGTAAAAGAAGAGAGTTTTTTAAATCCGTTGAGTAGTACTGAAGTTAAATCAAGTAACAAACAAACAAAACATCGAATCTTATTTTTCCTCTATAAAATATTAGCGTAGACAGGGTAGATGTAGATTAATAATTCTTCGGTCTCCCACACAAATTATTACGAAAAAAAAAACAAGAATTCCTTTACAAAATATTTTTAACAACATGTATATTGTAATCTGTTTAATTCTGATCCCACGACGGATCGCTTCGACAATTTAATCTAGTAAAGCATGTTAATTCCATTGTAATCCGCCATATTGGAATACACCAAACAGCGAGTGTAGACTGGGTCTATTTATTAAGTTAGGTATGTGTGATAGCGTGTGAGGGTAGTATTTGATAAAGATATTAATTTAAGCAATGTTGGTTTTGATGAAATGTGGTGGGCCGGAGGGCTGTGTTTATTTTGTAGAGTACTCGTGAGTGGAGGTCGAATAAAACACAATCACACATTTATGGATATCCACAGTGGAGTCAGGACAGACGTCACCGGCTCACTTCTTATTATTGGCTAATCCTGATGAGAGGCGATGCCTTTTTAGAGATTTATAGAAAAAGTCCTGAACGGTTTGAAGAAATTAGCTGATTATTGAGTATCAGGAAGCCGGAATCATAAAGACGTATTATCTTTATTGCATGGTTCATAGTAATCGAAATGTATATAGATTTTTATCAAAACATGAAATAAGCTGTTGCTCCCGACTGTCATTTGTAGATCTTAAACAGTCTTATCATATTGTCGGTGACCCCAAAGTCTAACAACCAATCTTACGAAGGGGTATCGTATATTACCTAGTATTAACTGGGTTGTAGAGGTCAGATAGGCAGTCGTTCCATGTAAAATACTGATATTCAGCTGCATCCGGTTACACTGTAAGCCGACCCTAGCATAACTGGGAAAAAAGCTACGCAGATCACTAGTCACTGGCCACAAAAATCACTGGAATATACAGATCTTCGGTCAGGTATGATAATATGCGTACTTGTACTGCTTTATGCGATTTTGTCTCATGGCTACCAATTTATATCGATCCCAACAAAACGACAAATATACGACGAATGTTTCGGCAAACTTTTCGTCAAGTTTCTAATTCGGACTACTCTTAACGACTATCTAGGATCTACAAAGGACACCCAAAAACCGTGGCTGTACGTTTTTCCTCCTTTTCCTGTATAAATATCAATGGAAAGATCACACAGTCGTCGCTAATGAAAAATGCCAAAAATATAATTTCAGTAGTTACAATTTATCAAACATTTTTCCTTACACATTTATTGTTTTCCTGTTAGCAGTAAATGCCTCCTGGCAACCGGAAAAGCCTTTGTGGCAAATGGTTGTCAATCCATGAACAGACAGGTGGCTTTAATAAGAAGGACGCTAAAATGTCGTTGGTGGTAAGTTGAAATGATACTAGATCAAAAGATTTTCGACTGTCAACTGTTTTGTAAAAGTTTAGAAAAAAAAAACAGCCCATTTTTTTTTTAAATTCTATTGAAAGTTTTATGTATGATTCAGAATCATCTACTAAACATAATATAGTAACCGATTACTGATGTAGCCCGAAGAATTGCCAAACTTAAGTGGCAGCCTAGTGGGCAGGGCACATTGGTCGTAGAACGGATGGCCGATAGGGCCGAAAAGTTCTGGAGCGGCGACCGCGAACTTGAAGACGATGCGTTGGAAGACCTTCCACTAAGTGGATCGATGACCTGGTGAGGGTTGCGGGAATCCATTGGATGCCCGTCGCACGGGATCGGTCAATGTGGCGACACTTTGTGGAGGCCTATGTTCAGCAGCGGACGACTTTCGGCTGAAATGATGATGAACTGATGATGATGATTTTTCAAACAATTTTTCTATCAACGGCTTTTACTTTGGTCAGAGGCTTACATTATGACGTGGCAACGCCGCCAGTCTCCTTGACACATTAACCAGCTGACAGCGTTGAGGAGGAGTTTTTGAAGCCGGTTTTTAGTTTGATCATAATCATCATCATTGTATAACGGGCTGGTGTCCGCAACTCCACGTCAAAGCGCGTGTTTTGCGTATGGGCTATAGTCTACCACGCGGGTCCAGTGCGAATTGTAGATGTCACATGTTTTCGAATTCTTGGTTCTAGGACATGCCGGTTTCCTCACGATGTTTTCTTTCACTGTTCTAAGAGCAACGGTGATGAAATTAATTACACAAAGTAATGCGCCTGTCTAGGTTCGAACCCACGATGTTTGTAAGTCGGGGTCGCGACCACTGGGCCACTAGTCTCTTTTATAGTTTGTTGTTGGTTTATTCAATCGTTTTTAATTGTAATAATGTATTAGTTACTTTATGAAATAGATTTTTTCTGTTGTATAAATAGGCCATCTACCATTTCTTTAAAATAATCCGTATTGACAGTACGTATACCACCTCGCCGACCGTTACCTCACTTCAACAGTAACCCCAAAATCCTTCGATACAGGTAAAGGACCTGTGTCCACCTCTTTTGACACACTCTACGGAATAAGGTTGGTAACCCGCCCAACTTCTTTTGTTTTGTGAGTACTTATCTTGATCAATCGTGTGGGTTGGTACTTGTGGGTAGTACAAGAGTTTTGTTTCGTCCTTTTATTAGAGTTTTGGTTATGTAACAGGAGGTTTGATGCCTCTGTTTTAAGACGCCTGCGGAGCATGCGTATTTCATACAAACGTAATACCAAAATAATTTGTAAATTAAACATATTCCTAAGGTAGTGTGTATTTATTTCGATTGAATTACAGAATATCTAGGTTCCCAAATACATATTTTGATTGGACACTGATTTTAACAAGAGTTATAAGAAAAATAAGTTTTCTATAGAAAGGTTTAAATTCCTCATATCTCGTCTTTGCATCATTATTCTCTCAAAAAACATATTTGGGAACATAGATATTCTGTAATTCAATCGAAATAAATACACACTACCTTAAGAATATGTTTGATTTACAAATAATTTTGGTATTATGTTTGTATGAAATACGCATCCTCCGCCGGCCCCTTAAGTAGTTTTGTCCCTTCATGATTTTAATACTGACTGATTTTGACTGCCTCGTTTCGTGGAGGAATATATCGTGAGGAAACCGTCATGTCCTAGAACCAAAAATTCAAAGATATGTGTCATCTAACAACCCGCACGGGCCCCCATGGTAGATTATAGCCCATTTCATCTCATAGAGAGGAAGCAGTGTGTTCCAGCAATGGGATCATTATAGGCTGATTATGCCATGCTTATGCTATAAAAGGAATATCTTAGCGCTTCTTCTCCACTTTTATTATGCGCACTGCCAAAGTGTCAAATTCTCTGCTTGCATCTGTGTTCGCACCCACATTTAGAGTCCTCGTAACACTGGTAATTTTCCCTCACAGTCAGTTTGTTTAATTCGACCGTTTCGTTGATTCGTCACTTTCGCCGATTGGACAGTTGTGTGAATTCGACAGTTGCTTCAACTCGACAGTTTCCATAACGCGGCCTGCCTTCAAAGCAAGAGTGATCTGGCATCTTCTGGGCACGCTCGTTCCATCATAGACCTCATACATCACTTTCCGTCAGGCGTGATCGAGGTCAAGATGAGGCCCATTTTATAAATAAAAAAAAAAAACTAAGTCTTCAAGAGTCTACGTAGAAAGTATCAATATAATGCAATGATTACGATGCAACAGTATCTAGTTATTTGTGCCTTCATACAAAAACCACAATCTTTCCATAACACCGTTCTACCATCCGCATGAAAGCAATCAACTATAAATGACTCAATGTCCTAAAGACTTCGCAAAAAACAATTGTTGACAAATATCAAGAGGCATGAGTCACGCTATACGAACGAGACAGATCCGGTTTTGAGACTATCCCTACTACTTTCTTAGTAGAAAGTTGACCTGCCTCGTTATCGTTGCAGCCATACAAGATGCAACTTTATTTCTTGAGTTACAAAGTCGAAATTTGTTTGATACGAAAAGAAAAGTGACGTATTAATCATCACCAATGTCAACAAGGGGTTTTAGACTTTGTCTTTGAAGAGTTAAAGCTGGTATTGCATTGGGCTACACAAAAGTCAGTATTAATCATCTGTTTGTAATATTTTGTAACACAAATGTATGTTTTTCGGTTAGTAGTGCCGGATTATTGTGATTGCCCGGACATTAGGTTCGATAAAGGTTGTTGACATCTTTGTGGTCAAGCAGATTTGCAATGGTAAAGGAAAACTATGGCTTTTAAAAGTACTGAGGAGCATTTACATTTACGTCATCACATCAAGCTGCTACAAGCTGTCAAATTTTATTAAAACATTTTCAACTTTACCGCTAAACCATTAGGTTCAAATTGATTGGCAGCATTTGTCAGTTTTAGGTAGCTTTGTGTTGGTGTTTGTGCCATAAGATATATATTAGATGAATTGTTACACATACTGCTTCTCCAAGGAGTTTAATAGGCAGTGACGAGATCGGAAGGAGTTTTTTACTACGAATGGTGTTTAAAACGTCTGCAAAGTTCCACTTGTCAATTGCATATGACCTTGTCAACTTACGTTTTACGCAAGCTGACAAGCGAATCGACTACGACTATAAAGACAAGCTGAGCGTGAGGTCCTAGGTTCGATTCCCAGTTGAGGTAAAGGTGTTATTGGGTTTTTCCATCTGGAATTTCTCAGTAGCAATCACGAAGTCTGTATTTGTGCAAGGTAGATGGCTATATGCTCGTCCCCTATGGGACTTTAAACTTAACTGCCGAAATGTAGATGTACTAATAAGTAAGTATGCCTCTGTCCAAACCTATGGTGTGACGTTGTGTGTGAAGACAATAATGCGTAATTCAAGTCATAAAGGAAGTGAGACAGGCAATCATTTGACTACCCATAGTATTGAAGGCAATAAAACACTCCAACCGTTTAGGAAGTATTTAGTATAAGTTCATATATTTCCTTATGCCCCAGTCCTAGCAGAATAAACCAAAGCCGCGTGCAAATTTACGTGTAGCGAAACATTCACCTCGACACAATGTTATGTGGTAGCGTACTTAGTAGTGGAGTTGTGGGTAGTTCCAGTTGCATTGGGAAAATATAATGATATAAGGTTTTGGGCTTACCGATGGAGATAATAGGTGAAGTTAGTTATCATGATCTGCATAGCCTTTTCCCAACTATGTTACAGTTGGTTTCCAGACTAACCGGGTGCAGCTGTGTGGACCAGTGCGTCCAGTGTGTGTGTTTTACATGGAGCGACTGGCCATCTGACCTCCACAGCCTAGTTTAGTAATACGACTGCCTTTGGTAAGACTGGTTGTCAGAATTTCAGGCCACCTGTAAAGATTGCCAAAGATCGACAAATAACAGCCGTGATCAGTGGCTTAAGAGGCCTGCGGAGCATACGAAGTTCATACAAACGTAATACCAAAATAATTTGTAAATCAAACATATTCTTATGGTATTGTGTGTTTATTTCGATTGAATTACACAATATCTAGGTTCCCAAATATATATTTTGAATGGACACTGATTGAAACAAGAGTTATTTTTCTATGGGAATTTTAAATTCCTCATATCTCGTCTTTATATCATTATCCTTTCAAATATATATTTTGAATGGACACTGATTTAAACAAGAGTTATTTTTCTATGGGAATTTTAAATTCCTCATAACTCGTCTTTATATCATTATACTTTCAAAATATGTATTTGGGAACATAGATATTCTGTAACTCAATCGAAATAAATACACACTACCTTAAGAATATGTTTAATTTACAAATTATTTTGGTATTACGTTTGTATGAAAGACGCATGCTCCGCCGGCCCCTTAACATGCTTTCCGAGGCACGATGGAAACATGGAGATATGAGACCAACCCAGGCAAGCGCGGCAAACTGGAAGATCGACCCGAGGACTGTTATTTATGATGAACTCCTCTGAAGTTACTAAAAGAAACTATAAAAAAGTAAAACTAAATGGAGGAGTAAGATGTAAGTAGGTAATGATGATGCCATCTAGCCGTTTTCAGCCACAGCGATTGCATTGTATGGCTTTCTAGACTGGCTGTAGAGAGGTTTAGGTCTATGTTCACCAAGGAGATGACAGTCTGATTATCTAAAACAGCTGTTTAAAACGAATTTTTGTATAGAAACGTGTCACAGTGGCAGCTGTTTTTAGATAATCAGACGGTTATCTTTTCGGTGAACATGAACCTTAGTGTGCACTAATGGGCAAGTGGGAGTAGAAGCCAGTACAAAAGGTATCAGCTTAGTAACTACCACGTACCCTTTTTTTTTTTTAGGATGGGAAATCATCAAATGACTTCTCCCGCTCTGGGCGGAGCGGGAGGGAGGGAGTGTTAGACTTTTACTGACTAAAACCCATCCGACACACTGACCTTACAGCTGTTCAGAAAGGCCAGTCTAGAACAACAGTAAGGCGTTTCATTTAAAGGAAAAGGAGGGCGTAGTGGTAGTGAGGCTGCCCTACGTTCTTAGGGTCCTGGGTTCGAATCCCGGTAGGAGCAAATGTTTGTGTGATGAGCACGGACATTTGTTTCCGAGTCATGGATGTTTATATGTATAATAAGTATGTATTTACAAACAAAAAAGTATATAATATGTAGTATATCAACTATCTGGTGTCCACGACACAAGCCTTGCTTAGTGTGGCGCTAGATGGCGCTGTGCGTTCATGTCCAGCGATATTATTATTAAAGACATTCTTCGTTATCTATCTACTTATCATCATTTCACCCGAAAGACGTCCACTGCTGGACATAGGCCTCCCCCAAGTGTCGCGACATTGAACGGTCCCATGCGACTCGCATCCCCTCAATCTTCACCAGGTCGTCTTCCAACGCATCGTCTTCCACTTCGCGGTCGCCGATCTAGAACATTACGGCCCCATCGGCCATCCGTTCTACGAGCAATGCAATGTGCCCTGCCCACTGCCACTTAAATTTGGCAGTTTGGCAATTATCTATCTATGTCGTAAAGTAATTATCTTTATAAATAGAATTTGCAGCAGCTTCCTCTTGACCTAACAACAAAGAATGCCAATTTAAAATCAGTTTGGAATGACAAATTCAAATGATAAAAAACTGGGCTGAAAAATAATCTACTAAGTAAATGTCAAAATGATAAGAATAACCCTAAACTATTAATATAATGCTTAACAAGTTAACGTAAACGTTGACCAGTCCAACAGCTTTACCATCTCAAGCGTCCGTCATCGGAAACGGAAAGTACGTAGCACTCAACTGCAGCAAATGAGGTCTCAGTAACTGCACGCCGCCGCTTCCTACAAATAACATTATGTAACTGAAAGTAGGTCTTTGCACGTCCGCTGTATGTCCGTTCAAGTTACATTGATTCTTCGATGAAAAGAGATTGGTCACACATTTTGAAATGAATATTTATATGTATTTCAATATTAGTTTTGAAATCAAAACAAATTACTTGAGTAACACTGGAAATAAAATAAAAATAGTGATTCATTCAGAACTGCTGAACATGAAGTCCTGGGTTTGATTCGGGCAATGTGTTATTTAATTTTTCCACCAGGAATATTTGGTTGGTTGTATGGGCGTCTTGCCTGAAATAAACGAATTTTATTTATTTTGTTTTTATAATATCTCAGTAGCAGCCATGAAGTCTGGATTTGTACCCGATTCATGGAACAAAAGCTCACCCCCTATAATGTGGGTGTACTATTAGACCTATTAGACTAGGGTCCTATTATGAGGGTGTACTATTAGACTAGGGTCGTATTATGTGGGTGTACTATCAGACTAGGGTCCTATTATGTGAGTGTACTATTAGACTAGGGTCCTATTATGTGGGTGTACTATTAGACTAGGGTCCTATTATGTGGGTGTACTATTAGGCGCACCTCTGAAAAAACCTTTCAGTGATTACAGGCGTGATGTTATGTTATGTTATCAGAACTATAAATAAATTAGAACTACACACAGACAGACATCTCACTTCTCGCCATGATTGCCTTGCCATGTCTTTGAACACGCATCAGTTGCTTTCATACGTTGACTTGCATTTCAGAATACATGCTGATTAGTCTTAACGCAAATTTGCTGTCAGTTCCTCTGTGGTTTCATTCAGGTCATGTGATGGCAGTTGAAAAGGAAATTGAGGTTTGTATTGCTTTGACAGGGTAACTGAGCAAGCAAAGCTATGCTTTACGTAACAGTGGAATTGTAGGCATGAATATGGTTGTTTGGAGCAAAAGAAACGTAACAAAAAACAAACATTTGAAGCCTTAAAAATTTCTAAAGTCTCTGAAGTCTTCAGACTAACTCCTAATTGTAAGCTCCACTTGATCGTTATTTTTTTGACATAGTTGAGTACCTATCCAAATATTACTGTTACTGTAACTGTTAGCCTGTGTCATCCCACTGCTGGGCAAATGGGGAGAGCCCCATGACTTCCAAATGCTTCGATTCAGGGCCAATGTGGGTCGTTGGTTTTGTCCAGTTAGTCCCGCCATCTCGTGCGAGTTCTATACCGCGTCGCCTTTTGCTGTGTCTAAATATGAAAACTTTTTCTTCTTTAAATGTGTCAAGATTCTGTGCCGATACCACTATCGAATCAATAAGCTCTAGCTAAGAATACTTCAAAATACAGGTGTTGCACCGCAAGCAAGTAGCGATAAAATTTTTGAACGAGGTGCGATTTCTTAAAGCATTTTACACGAGCAACAATTTATGAATTCCCTGGGCTTTGCATCTGCTCAAATATTTTTCATAGTATTGGATTTTATACGAAGCATTTTACTTCTAGGCTTTACAAACTTTTGAGTACCCGGAATATAAATATTTTACGTAACAACTTTACAATACATTGTCCATTCCCAAGGGATGGGTTTGCAACACATCCAACACGTTTATAAACGAGTTTCGAGCTTACAAAATTCGAGCCAAGCTTTGCCCAAAATACTTGCTACCGAAATCTCGTAAGGAAAACCCATATCAACATTAGCACACAACCATAACACTTGTCTACTACCAAGGTCGATACTGCTAAAGAAGCGTTACAAAATGATCATCAAGCAATACTGAAGTAAATTCCTGATAATTATATTCTCTACTGTAATTTTATAAATGCTAGATTTACATGAAATGATCTATAAAATAATTTTGGAGGGGGACGTCAGAGAAAAGATGGTGGAACGAGGGATTAGTAGAAAGTAAGTGTATGAACGTGGTTATGGAGAAGGAAACAAAACAAAACAGGTGTTAAAGAATGCCATCTGCAATGATTAGAAGAAGAAGAAGAAGAGTAGAAGAAGTAAGACCAAAGATGGATGGACTGTGTTAAAAATAATATGGTAAGAAAAGAAGTGTCTGATGAGATGACGAAAAATAGAGGAGTATGGAAGAAGAAGACATGCTGCGCCGACCACAAATGAATTGGGATAAGGGCAAGAGAATGATGATGATGATGATGATGGTGATGGGACAAACAAATAGTTTGGCCACTATCCCCAAACCACTGTAACTCCTGAAAGTCAGAATCAATAGTGGCCACCACCAGAAAAGCACCGAGATAATAAAGTTTGACACACCTTACACCTGCTCGCCTGAGCTATACTCTACAGGGCTATAAAGTAAAAATAACAACCAAAATCTCGGGAGGAAAACCCATATTAGCACACAACTGTTATTACCAAGGTCGCGACTGACAAATGGGCGTTACAAAACGATCATCAAGCAATACTGAAGGGAATTCCTGATGCTATCCATGAACTGAATGTTGAAACGCACCAGGATACAACAACTGGAGTGTGCGGTGATAATAGTGTGGAGACGGCTTCTTAACTTATACGATTGGATTAAACGTTAACGAAAAGTTGAGTCAGAGGTTGTTGTCACAGACTTTTATAAAGACAACTATGTCTTGCAACTATTCATAAGTATTTTGATTATGTTACCTACTCACTCTAAATTGGACTTATTTGCTGATAAATGAAAGGCAATATTGTTGCATCATCAACACTTGAAAAGATAGAGAGAGAAATAGAGAATTTAGGAATTAATAAAAAATCATCTGCCTAGCCTTTTCCCAACTATGTTGGGGTCGGCTTCCAGTCTAACTGGACACTGCTGAATACCAGTGTTTTACACGGAGCGACTGCCTATCTAACCTCTACAACCCATTTAATACTGGGTAATACGATACCACTTAGTAAGACTGGTTGTCAGACTTTTTGGGCCTGTAACGACTGCCAAAGATGGACAAACAGCTTAGCGTGCTTTCCAAGGCACGGAGGAATCTCGGTATGTAAGGGTGGTCACCCATCTACAGACCAACCTAGGCAAGCTCGGTTTAACCTAAAGATCGGCCCGAGCGGCTGCTATTATTTAGCCACGAGCTCCTTCTCATTATTATATATAGTTTATTTTATTATGTAGAAGCTGAAAATATTGCCACATGAATAAACACTCTAAAATTACTGGCACATTATTGAGCCATAGAGAGGTTGCAGAAGGATGAGAGTTTTGATAAAACTAGGTGATCTAGTGAATAGAAAGATTGACTTTGTTAATCAATCCGGAAGTTGGAAAAAAGAGCAGATCATCTAGCAGCTAGAGATCAAAGAAACATCCCAGATGATAAGTATGCCAAACACTTTCCCAAAAAAAACACCTGCTAAAGTAAATGTTATTCAAAAAATCCGTAACACGTCACAAATAAAAAAATAAATACAGAAAAAATTGCTCTCCATACTTGTCAACTCACGACAATATTCGCTGGGATATCCCAGGTTACGCTAACTTCATTCAAACTCCGGTTTGCAAGTTCTTTACGACCTCACTTTACAAAAACCAACCGTATCACATTCAACTATGGCTCAATTTCGTTTAACGCTAAAATTTTGATCAGTACTCAATAACTTAAGTTTGCTAAAACCTCCAAAAGTTTTTTCTAAAAAGGACTTTATTTCTATTAGGTTAAAGTTAAAAGTGTATTATTTAGGTGGGTTTAATCAACAGAAAGACAAAGTTGTGTTCAGACGGAAGAAGTTTTGGTTGCTAGTAATTACTAGATCGCGTTTTATAAAATATGGAGATGGAGAAGCTTTTACTTGTAGGGCAAATATCTCTTCCTATACCTACATAAAAGCACGTTTCTTCAAAGCGGGTTGGCTTTCCCAGATTTAATTATAAGCCAGGTATTCTTATATCATATGTTTCTACACCAATGTCACAGATTTGCATGCATGATTATGAATTGAAAAAAAGACTCATTAATACTAAGTTGCCCTGATTTAAACCAACTGAGACACAAAAGAATGTTTCCTGATAAAAGCCAAAACATCAAAAAACCGGCTAAGTGCTTGTCGGACTCCGTCAAATCACGTTTATATTATGGGATATATTTATTTTATTTTGTTTTCAGTATTTGCTGTGGCAATAGAAATACATCATCTATGAAGATTTCAACTGTCTAGCTATCACGGCCGATGAGATACAGCGTGGTGACAGACAGATAGACGGAAAAACGGGACACGGGACTTTATGTCTTAGAAATAGGGTTCCGTTTTTAGGGTTCCGTAGCCAAATGGCAAAAACGGAATCCTTATAGATTCTTCATGTCTGTCTGTCTGTCTGTCTGTCCGTCCGTATGTCACAGCCACTTTTTTCCAAAACTATAAGAACTATGCTGTTGAAACTTGGTAAGTAGATATATTCTGTAAACCGCATTAAGATTTTCATATAAAAATATAAAAAAAAAATCCCTCCGGCAAGCCGCAGGAGGAGGTAGATTTCGAAGAAGGTGCTGGAGCGTCCGACTATTGAAAATTTGTATAAAGAGTTGTACTTACGTGTACAATCTACAAAAAAAATATGATTTCAAAATCGTTGTCCTGTAATGGAAAGTTTACCCTTTTTAAATTCTCTCATAAGAGTTTAGCATGGAAACGCCCTCAAATGTTTAGTTATAATTTTTTATTTCGAAAACTATAAGTTTTATCGCTAAACTTTAAAGGTAACAATTGTAGAGTAAACAATTTGCTTTCAAAAAAAAATGTGTGCGACGTTGAAAATGTTTACTGTTTCGGAGATATGATTTTTTTTTGCAAAAAATTTGGAATTTTCAACCCCCTCCCCAATTTAGGGGTTGCATCAAAAAAGTTTTAATTTAAAGATGTCCGTATTTGTACTCAGAATGATAAAAATGAGAAACGGTTCAAAACTTTTCCATAGGAAAAAAGTTATGGTCAAAAAACTGATTTTAGAAAAACCGGCCCCCCGCCGCCCCCCATGGACGAATTCCGCCCATTCACGAACTTAGCCTAAGTTTTGACCGTTTCGATTTTTTGGCCAAGTTTGAAAGCAATCGGTTCATAATTGCGACCTGTAGAGTGTGGCTAAATTTGGCTTGTCACCCATATACATACGTATTCATATATATCCCCGTAGGTGAGAGACCAATAGGTAGATTTTTTTTTTTTCAAAAAAAGGAAATCTACCTAAAAACAAAAAAATTTGGGTGTTCCCCATACTTTGAACTGAAACTCAAAAACTTTTTTTTCGTCAGACCCATACGTGTGGGGTAGGTATCTATGGATAGGTCTTCAAAAATGATATTGAGCTTTCCAATATATTTTTTTTCTAAACAGATTAGTTTGCGCGAGAGACACTTCCAAAGTGGTAAAATGTGTGTGTCCCCCCTGTAACTTCTAAAATAAGAGAATGATAAAACTAAAAAAAACCGTCATAAATCGTACAGCAGCAATTTACCTCTCATTCAATCTGCTACGGAAACCTTCATGGGCGAGTCAGCCTCGCACTTGGCCGCTTTTTTACCTTTTGGGTACTGAAACTCATAAATGGTGGTACTAATTTCACTTCTAATTCGGTAAATACTAAAATGTTTAAATTATTCCTTAAAGGGGCACGGAGCATAAGCAAGTGCAAGCCAATTAATCATAGCTGAAATATTCCGTCGACTTTTAAATAATTTGTGTGAATCCGAAATCGAATCCGTTGGATACGAGTCGCACGGGACCGGTCAATGTGGCGACACTTGGGGGAGGCCTATGTCCAGCAGTGGATGTCTTTCGGCTGAAATGATGATGATGATGAATCTTTATACAAAATCTAACTAACTCTAAATTCTTCCTAATCGCAGGGTAAAATAAAAGGATTTCCGTATTTAAAAAAGGTTCAAATACTAGAACAGAATTTCTTTAATTTACTGTACAATTTGTCTGTTGATTTCGTGCAAATGCATCATCGTCGTTGTAGACAACTGAAAGTAGCACCGTCTGAACAAAACCTCACCGAGGTTTATGCAATTCTTATGTTTTGTTATTATATAAGGTTGTTTGGCGCTAACCAAGCCACTCTCGTCTGCATCGCTCAGTGCATTGAACGCGATCTAGATATTTGGATCACTAAGTTTTGTGTTAATTAGTTTTCAGGTAAGAGTTGGATTTTTGTTTTGGTTATCTAGTCTTAGTGATTAATTAGTATCGTCATTAATTATAAAATCAAATTCATTGATACAGCGGCTCTCAGAGTGCATTAATTTGTGATAAAGATTTGATAAAAAATATCCGTTGTGTGTGATAAAAAAGATAAGAAATCATCCATCGCTCTTCATCAGCAAAAATGGAGGTATTAGACTGGCCTATTTACAAAAAGAAGCATAATTGACCCAAATTAAATTCAAAGTGCATTTATAAAAGAAATAACTTACAAAAATGACCCCAAAACAGACACTAAACCTAGCAATAATAATAAAATTCTTCTTTTAGAAGCACACAAGTCACAGAACTATCTCTTTAAGGATAGCAAGTGAAAGTAGTTCATGTAACAACTATTGTTACCCAAGAAGAGATTGCTATCTCAGTATTCTCACTAAAATCTAACGTAGACCAGGTGCGCTTTTGTTCAAAAACAGTAATTTAAAGGTCTTTTATTACTTAATTAACAAATTAAGCTAGGCTAATAATAAGATCCTCATTAGCTACATACATGGTAATTTTCAACATACTATATTTGTCGATTCACAAAATACAAAGATCGCTATCATCATTATTAATAACATTATCGATTAGACTGTCATTCCTTAGCCCTACTTTTTATTAGATAGATAAGTTTTCGTATTTATACCGTACTCCAAAAAAAAATCGATTGACTTTACTACTTCACTTTGGATGCTGCCATAATTTTCTGAACTGTTTGTACTGTTAGTAGCAAAAAAATGCGGGGCAGTCTTTGGGGACTGACGATAGAAGTGAAAACTCGTAGCCAATCCGCTGGGAAAAAGTTCTCAATGCGCTTAAAGAAGTTTTCACTTCACTACATACACACAAAAAGATCTGGAAATTGCCTGGTGCGGTAGCTTTATTAGTTTTGGTATTGTAATTCGCAGGTTTGTTAAGAATAGTTATTTCAGGTCTGGAATTTGTAACATGATAGATTTGAGTTTAAACGTTTCTAATTAGGAAAAATATTGTCTAATCATAAAAAAAACATGATGATTTTCCAAAGACAAAAAGAGTCATGGTACGGTGTCAGGACACCGGCCTACTTGATGAACAGTAGAAAGTTATCCTGCGTCATTCGTGTACTGGGTCAAGAACATGGATGTGTTAAGCAACACGTATATTAATGTGACATAACAATGTCATCAGGTTCTTGAATCTGAATACATATTATGTCCATTTGTGTTTAGAAATTGGTCATTTGAATACAATAGCAAATGACAATCGACATTGGTTGAGGTTTATAGTTTTGGTGGCATACGCCAAATAACAGTTTTGGAGACAGTTAAAAATCTAGGTTTAAACAACGGAAACAATTGACTAACGGTGCGACTGTTTCTTTGTCGATGACTAACAGAGAGGTAGGCAAGAAGATCAGGAAATTCATCAGGAATTAGGAAGGACATCAGTACATCTTCTTGTTTCACATCGTCATCACCATCATCTTCAACAATTCGTATCGATTTCGTTAATTTTATCTCCTGACTTTGATCACAAAAGATCAACATTTTAGGTATAAGAAACATCTCAAGTTAATCTCATCAAAATAGTTCAAGATGTTTCCTTTGACCCTTTTGCCTGACAAAAATAATTGTATTTTCTTTCTGATTTTTTTATTAGAAGCTCAGGTTTCTGTTGTCAGAATGTTTTCTATTTGATTTTAGTAGATTAGTCTTGTACTTAACTTCAGTAACTGTTTATAGAATTTCCTTTTATTTTTTGTTTTATCTTTTAGATTAGTTTTGTCTACAATAGTAACGTCTTTTATTGTTTTGTTATGATTAAAAGCTATTTTAGAATTTCTTCTTCACCATACTCATTAAACATTACGGTCTCAAAATTTTAACATTATTCTTTCATTCAAGTTGAAAAATCTTCATCGATTTTCACCTGCATACATTTATTGGGGTCGGCGCAGTATGTCTTCTTGTTTCTCCATTAGTTGTTATCTCTTTTTGGCCATGTCACCTTTCACAAAGTCCATCTATTGTTTCTTTTGTCTTTCTCTACTCTTGTAGCCATCCACATTCATAATCAAAATTCTCATCACTACATTTTCCTAATCACATGACAACCGATTACCACGAATTTTTTTAGGTCCATGTTCACTAAAAAGATGACGGTCTGATTATCTAAAAACAGCTGTTTAAAACACATTTTTGTTTTGGAACATGTCACAGTGACAGCTGTTTTTAGATAATCAGACTGTTATCTTTTCGGTGAACATGGACCTAAGTCAACGTTGTCACTTTTAGAGTTCCTCGTATAAACAAAATATACCATATCTACTACACAACTGAAACCAACATGTCTGCCCCTGCAACATTAACATGCGGGTCACATAGTAACACTGGACTACGCACCACAAGTTTTTTGTTTCGCATAGAGGCCAAATGAGTTCCTTAACTTACATTTCGAGAACCGTATTAGGGTCAACGTGTTTGGAATTGAGACGTAAATGGTTACATATTTGGTACTTGACAAATTGTAAATGGTGCGTTTGCCCTACTTTTATTTTCATTATTGGCAGAGTCTTGATGCGCTTTATTTATACAATAATTAAATAATATTGAATTTCATCATCAACATACTTTAATCTTCTTCTTCATCGGTCAATCAATATTTGTTAGTATTCAATTAATATTTGTTAGTAGACAGTGACAATATAAATAAGTAATTAGAAAATAATAGATATACTTATTAGATCACTATTACTTTGAAGTATTCAGTGTGTACATATATGAATAAATAAACTACTTTTACCACTTCTGGAAGTCTGGCAATCATTTGATTTTCCAGACTTCCTAAAGTAGGTCGTCTTACTATGAAAAAAAAAGACAGAAAAACGAGGTAGTTGGTCAGAGTTCTCACCTAGCCTAACCTATGGATCCCTTCTACATCGTTTTTACAACAAACGGTTAGTCGAAAACAAAAAACTCCAAGACACTTTCAGCCTTATTTACAGGTGTTTTAATGGAGAATCAAAAAAATAAACCATTTGCAAATATAACACTATTTTAGACAATTTTTTCTGTCCTCGCGCCGTATCGCCCCTTGGGTTACACGCCAACCAAATATAGTAGTTAAAATTTTAAATAACGTTGCCTGGAATACCTACTATAATATTATACACTATCAATATCTAAGGTCTCTATTTCAGTGCCCATATCATGTCTGAAAGGTAGTTTACACTTTTAAGGTTTCATTTACTTCATTAAAGCCTCTAAATTAATTAATTATAATACTCTGTTCTATATTGAAGAGAATTCCTCCACAATTATGTTTGATATATTGTCATTAGACACGCAATATGAACACATCAAGACATCTGTCTGTCAACTATTCAAAATGAGACATTCTGGTTCCATCTTGTTAGGCAGTAACTATATTATTTCGTGCTTTCAAATAACTAAGACCATGAAATTACATTACATCAAATCGTGACGTTATTACCCAAAAAATAAGGCTTACAACCCATATCATCATCATCATCATTCTCTTGTCCTTATTTCAATTTGTTTGGGGTCGGCGCAGCATGTCTTCTTCACCCATTCTTTTCTTTTACTTGTCATTTCAATATAGACCTCCTTTCTTGCCATACCACCTTTCACACAGTGCATCCATCGTTTCTTTGGTCTTCCTCTATTCTTATACCCATTCATGTTTAGACTCAAACTTTACCCACAATTTGCATTTGAAATACAAGGGGTAATAAGGGGCAAGTTTATTACAATCAACCGGCCGTAACTCCTGTCTCCATGCTTGTACTGACAAATACCCTAAAGAGCCCTAAAAGCCAATAACACTTTGCCTGATGTAAAGATCGAACCCAGGACCTCATGCGCAGCAATAACGGTTCCGATCATTCGACCAGCTAGGCAGTCAAACTATGCAATTACAGCCTAATTTTCCAAAACTTTTTTTACTTAAATAAGGCGACCGTTATTTCCCGCCGACTCGCGCGCAGTGTACCGTCGCGCTTCGTGTATCTCGCTCGCTCTTACCATGTGTTTTGAACTGACCGTGTTCCATTTACAAACTGTGTCTTTGCCGTGTTGAGTTTCGCTATGTGAAAATAGTTTTGTGTGTTCCAAAGTAAGCACTGTGTTTTTGTGATCTTCTTTTTGGTTGGTTTGGTTATTGGAGTGTGAAAATTCTAGACAAATTATCTTGCATGTTAAACTTCTTAAGTAAATTAGAATAAGGTTCAGTTTCTACTGGTTTCGGCATTGCTTTGCTCTCAAAACATTTATTTAATACACTCAATCTGTACTTTCTTATTGTCTATTCCTAAATTATCTTTCAATTCTACTCAATCTTTATAACCGTTTTAGTATCCATTATTCATGCTGCTCAAAACACCCAGTACTGTAATTGCCGATTTCATCAATTGAAAGTAATGCGAGACTAATTTTTTGCATGACTTGATCAAAATAAGCAACTTTCTTTAAATCTGTTCGGTGATTGTCCCGTACTAACAACTTAACTGGCATTATTTATTTACTAATTGTTTATGCTCACTCAAATAGTTTACATTCCCAAAACTTTTGCTTCTGACTAATTTGGCATTTTACCTTTTCGAAGATCCTTTAGACATTAAGATTTTGATTCTAAACTACATTTTCTTAAATTACTTATCTTCACTTGGTGCAACTTGACTAGCAGTAAACATATTTTAACTAGCTTATGATCTACGGCTTTACCCGTCTGCTTTTCGATAATTTTATTGACCCACGGGATCATACCGCCTGGATAAAAGTATTTCATGTGTTTGTCCAGGTTATCAGCTGTCTTCTGTTATCGTATAGTATATTTCATCCAAATCCTTTCAGTACTTTTTGCGTTAAAGAGCAACAGACAGCTATTGTCCATCCATCTTTAGGAATTTTCACATTTATTAAAAATTCTTTGGCATTTTAGAGTTCATATACTGATATCTGGCCGGTCTCATTGACTCTTTCATCACCATTATCTACATAGGCTTTTCCAACTATTTTGGGATCGGCTTCCAGCCCAACCAAACCAGTAAGTACCTAACATGGAGCGACTGCCTATATTATAACCTCCACAACCTAGTAACTTAGTTCATGATTCTATTGGTTACTTACTAATTCCTTAGATAAACCAACCAATAACCTCTTTTCATACATAAAAAGAACAATTTCTCGCATGGCTTAATCAAAATAAGCCACTTTCTTCGCATTCAGTCACGTACGCCATTGTCATTAATTCGGGTCCTCACATAACTGGACCATAGTTTTATGACATAAATACTTTAGAAGACTCCATCAGGTATTCGACCTCTATCTATCTTTAGAAAAGGAATCCATAGTTAGTCGTTACCTACTGTAAATTATGATTAATGTGTGTAAATTATGTTTAATACATCCTTAATAAAACTTACGATCTCTTAAGTTTCTGGTAATATGTTCCTATGCGTTTTCTCAATTTAGGATATAATACCAACAAGCCGGTAAAGTTAAGAATTCGTGGCATATCTGACTTTGAATTATTACGAGTATCATTCTCAGTACTACACTTATCCGAATTAATTAGAGGTCGGCGCAGCATTTGTGTTCTTCCGTACGTCTCTATTACTCGTCATCTCATCAGACACCTCATGTCTAGCCTTAATCATTGTTCACACATTCCATCCATCGTTTCTTTGGTTTTCCTTTACTCTTATCATCCTCATCCGTACTCAAAACTTTCCTCGTGACATTTTTCATAACAGATCTGACAATTAATAAAACTCTTTAAAGACTGTCTCACCGAATATAAAATTGATCTAATTGAAAACATAACTTTAATGCATATTATTTCAAGAACCCATTGCAAAATCAGATTAAATCACACTATCAAATAATCCTTACTACCATGTTGCTTAAACCTAATCTCCCTACTCTATCCAATTTCTTCAATTAAACTAACATCCACCTAACGCTAATAACTTGATGATGAATTTCACATTAGTTCAAGAAACAAGTTCTAAACTAGTAAGTGCAGTATCGTGCCATAGACTTAACTAATACGGAGTAGAAAGTATTGCCAAGTACAACCACTCGTAAAAGTAGGGAACTTACATCGACTGTATGCTACGAGTTTTTAGTATTAATCAATTTTAGAATTTACTAATACTGTGAAAAGAATGACTGAAAAATAGGTGACCCATAAGATACATACCATGTTTCCTTCGTGCCTTGGAACTCACGTTAAGCCGTTGGTCCCGGCTGTTATTTGTAGGTCTTTGAGAAATAGGTTACCACTCAACATGATGCTGTGGTATGGGGAGCCCACAGAACAGCGCTGGTTTTCAGTGGGCACCCGTGAAAAAACGTACGTAAGCCAAAACAGCGATATAAGGCAAGGGGCATCGTGTTACCCAGTACTAACTGGGTTGTGGAGTTCAGGTAGGCAGTCGCTCCATGTAAAGTACTGGTATTCAGCTGCATTCATTTAGACTGGAACCTTGTTTTACGAGAAAGGTGCAATAACACCAATCTAGTACTGCTAGTCAAACATATCTTCTAGGAAAAAAACTTTTCACTACCCTTTAATTGCACAGAGAGTACGGTGTTCCGGTGATGATTGACAATCATCAATGAACAATGACCATACCTGCTAACTGTTTATTGGAATTCACTTTTACAGAAAAAGTAATTGCATAGCATTTGGCATAATAATACTATTGCCACTGCCAGTCCTTATCTCTATGAAAGCATATGGCACATAGATCTTCGATTTGTTCATTCTAGAACACGTCGTAGGTTAAATTGTTTCGAAGATTTTTTTTATTACCTTTATTTTGTTTTTGTTCATTTATTTAGAAAAAGAGAAGAGAAGTATGAAAAACCTTCGACGCTTTTCCAGAACTGTAGGTACTGTGCTATAGAATAACAAAAATAATAATAATACATTTCTGTGCATTACAACATTGATCTGAACCCGTGCAATTGATTTGAGTCTTGTTCTTTACATGGCACCATCTTGGATAACATTTTTCTCATAGATTACGGGTATGTATATGAACATCAAAGAAAATAATATCCGTAAATATGACAAGCAATATAAATATTTTGTTCGTGGAACTAATTGGCAAAATATTTGATGTTCATATTCCAGGAGAAATGTCTCCTCATTTAAGTAGGAATAAATATTTCGTGCCCGTCTTATTTTTATGCTCCGTTTATATTTGTATAAATGTACCCTGAATTTTGTCGTAGTCAATCTGTTTTTTTATCTTATTATATAGCTTGTACATCATCATTATGCCGTAAAGCGGCTTTGAGACTACGCTATAATATAATAGCATATTATTATAGCTCATAGCACAACAATATCGCTCACCAATCATTTGTTATGGACACGTTCACACTGTACTATACTATATATTATTGGCTTACCATATGCTATAAAATGGTGCGGATGAGCTGAGCTCATGCTATGCTATATCACGCACCGCCCTCTTCCTCCTCCCTCACCCCCGGCCGTCCCGCAAGCGAATGTTTTCCCCACTTATTTGAACTCTTTCTGAGCTTGCTTCATACTATAAAATATCGCGTAATGTGAACGCCATGCTTTATAGTATGGCATTAGGTCCTGCTTTGCTAAACTATAAATTGTGTAAAACACCTCTTCAGGAAGCCAAAAGGCACTTGTCCAGGCACTTGTCTAGGCACTGTCTCCCTATCATTGCGATCATTTTTTGTTCTACACCATACCTGGGAACCTTCTAGTTACGGAGATATGGGGGGTCAAAGTTACAACTTTATGACAAATTTTTTTTTAATACAAGTATTTTTTGTAAGATTTTAACTTTTAACACCTCCACGACCCCCGTACTATTCAATCCATCCATCAGCACAATGTTTTAAGTGCCTTACATTGAGTTCTACCACAAAACATGATTTATAACCTCAAAAAAAAGTTGTTTCCCAGCAATATTTTTTGCGTAAAGTTACTTAGTTTAATGTACAGAATGCTTGGTTAACGGCTTTGTGATGAGGTGGTTTACACCCCGTATAGCAGAATAGTATAGCGTAGTCTGAAACCAGCTTGTTCCCAATTTATTTGGGGTTGGCGCAGCATAATATCCTCTTCTTCCATACGCCTCTATTACTCGTCATCTCATGAGTCATCTCCTTTCTATCCACATCATCTTACACACAGTCCGTCCATTGTTTCTTTTGTCTTCCTCTGCTCTTATAGCTTTCTACATTCATACTCACATTCCTCTCTACATTTTCTACATTTCTCCGCATCACATGTCTATATCACGATAACCGATTACAACGCAACTTTTCAGCCACCGTTGCCATTTTCAGACTTCTTCTTACGTACTTATTCCTTATTTTATACATTCGCGTTACACTACAAATCCTCCTTAGCATTCTCATATCAGCCACATGCAAATGGCTTTTATTCATCCTTTTTGTGCCCATCATGAACTTCTACATGAAGTGACAAAAATCTCGTACCTAATAGGCTAGTTTCCACCATCAATAAATTGCAAATCTATTTAGTCCATCAGTAAGAGTATTGGAAAATAATGGACACGTATTTTTTGTTTTTGTAAATCAACGAATATTGACAAAGATAAAACGCATCAAAACTCGGGAGTGGGGGCTGGTGACGTCAGAACTCACTAAGAATGATACCAAACAGTGACGTATTGGGAATTTTAAAAGCGTCGTATCTTCGTCAATTTTGGTTTATGTGACAAAAGAAAAAATACGGGTCAAATATTTTTTGATAATCTAAGTGACCGACTAATTAGATTTTTTCAGTTAACAAGCCTATTGTATTGGTTCTAAATTGATAATTTCTTAAATGAAGAAAAAACAGCATCAAACTATACTTTACGATATTAATGATTTCGAACAATTTATCTACGTAGTGTAGATGCCAGAGACAAATATGTTTTAAAAACGGTTAGGGCTTATGTTTAGTGATTCAGCTATCTGGTGTCTACGACACAAGCCTTGTTGCTTAGTGTGGCACTAGAAGGCGCTGTGTGTACTAAAATGTTCAGCGTTTTCTTTTTATATTAAGCCAGCCCTTCATGTAGAAATGTACGCCTCTTGAGATCAAACATAACACGCAAGCCCTCCTAACCCCTTAGGAAATAAGTGGAAAACACAGACCTAATTCAAACTTCAATGGAATGGAGGAGTTCTCAATACCCTTAACAATTAAATAAAACCGGATACCTTAGAGTCGGATTCCGTACAAACTTTTATGTTGATGGTTGGTCAATCACGAAATCACAGATACAGAAAGATAGAGACAGACATATTACGAAGTTGTCAACCAAGTATTCTGTACATCAAAGTAGGTCAGTAAGTTTACGCAAAAACAGAAGAGATGGATCGTTGACCGCCAATATCTCTGTAAATGTATGGTGTAGAATAAAAAAAATATGGCAATAACGGGGAGCACAATAACCTTTCGGCTTCATTAAGTGTGTTTTTACACCTTTTACGTGTTCCCAACACATCCATGTGCCTGTGCTTCTTATTTTTCATGGTTCTAGATCTACCGAAAGTACCTACCCACGGTTTTTGATTTACTAACGAAAGGATAAATTATACACATGTTTATTAACGTTATATTTTTGCTTTTGGGGTACGGTACCCTAAAAAAGCTCAATTTTATTCCCAAAAGCCTTTCGAAATCAGAAAAATTCAACAACCTTTGTCAGAAGCATGTTCGTGAACAAGAAATTTGAAACCTCTCTTGAGACCCACAACGAAATTCGAGGCATACTTAGACCTTGGATCTCAATGAGGTTACTGAGAAATTCATCCCAAAGAATACCAGTTAAAGTAAGCTGACAGAGTCAGGATGATAAAATTGTATTAATTTGATGAACTTACGAACATTTTTTTTGTTTTCTTTATAGTCATGACGACAGTATCAAAAAATTGCAAATCTGAGTATTGGAAAATAATCGACAAGTATTTTTTGTTTTTGTAAATCAATGATTATTGACCAAAAAACGGATCAAAACTCGGGAGTGGGGTCTCGTGACGTCAGAACGTGCTAGAAATTATACCAAGACGTGACTTATTGAGAATTTTCGTCAATTTTGGTTTAAGTAACAAAATAAAAAATACAGGTCAAATATTTGTTGATAATCTAACTGACAGGTTGCGAGCCGAGAATGTGTGTTTACAAAATTTATACTTAGCTTCTCGTAGCGGGGATTATAGATTCAAACCCATAACCGACAAATTATAAGTCAGGTCCGTTGTTGGGCCACCACTGCTCTCTCTGATCATCATTTTAATGATTATAACCACAATTTACATACTAACAGATACTGTTTTCTTTATTCATCAGATCATAGTTCAAGATGCTGAGTCAAGCTCGATGGCTAATGCTAGTGATAGCAGCCGTGCTGACGCTGCAGTCAAGAGGCGAGGGTGGCATCAGGTTACCTGACCAGCCACCTAAAGAGGAAGGCGAGGGAAGGAATTTGAACTTCGGTGGTGGAGGAGATCATGGAAGATCGGTAAGCTTTCTCTTATACTATCGACATTTCTTGCTAAATTAACCTTTTTTTGGATTGTGAGGCAGATTTTCCTTCACAGTTTTCCGTTTGATTTAAATCTTTCATCAGATTTCGGTCCCTCTCATTTAGCACACCAACATACCCTGAACAAAACTTAAGATACATATAAGGTGGAAGTGACCACTGTAGCTGGTTTACTTATTTTATACATATCTCTCATAATTTACTTTATCCCAATCTTCCAGCCTCAAGCCCAAGGCCGTGGTCTTCTCGACTGGCTCGGCTTTGGAGAGGACCAAGACCCTTACATACAGCAGTCTACCCAGCAGTGTCTCAACGGAGACCTGGCTGACTGCTTCAAGGCACAAGCTCTGAGGTCTTTCGATGACTTCTTTGATAAACAGGCTTACCAGTAAGTAGTTTTTTGTTTCTTCTAGTTTTTTATCGTCTGTTGACGTCAGCTGTTTTTCCAATCTTCTTTTCTATGGAGTTTTCAAAGTGTATGCCATCATAGTCAAATGTCAGTGAAGAAGATACAAGTTGCCATCAACAAATTCAGTATAATTTATTCTTTCTTAATGGGGTTGGCCGGTGAAAGCTGAAATCAGATGGCGCTAGCATAGCTTGTTCCCAATCTGACCAATGAGGTCAAGCCATTTTGAAATATAAAATGACATTACCAGATTTTCTACCAATGACGATGCTTGGAACAAACTATGCTAGCGCCATTAGTTCCACAGTTGCCATCCCCATTGATAGACTAGTCTTTAGAATTAATATTCTGCATTAGGTACTAGTAACGAGTCTGTTGACTCGTGAACAATGAAATTAAATTTGACGAAAAAAACAAGTAACTAAAAATCAGACGAATTTTTCGTGTCTAAATATTTAGGAATACAATAAATATATGACTTATAAAAGCTTGTCACAAAATATTCAAAAAGCCTACGGCTTTTTGGTGTTTTGTGTACTGAATAGAATGATACTGAATTTTGTATTCGACAGGAACTTGATCACATTACATTTGATTCTAGGGTACATTTAAATCTAGCAAAAATAACCAAAGCCTTTGATAATTTCCAGGCTATCAGAGAACGCAGTACTAGTGAAAGTGGACTCTCAAGCTCGCGCATTGTCCCGGGAGCCACCTCAGCTAGAATCACAGCCCCGCAGTGAAGACTCCGACTGGGAAGCACTCGTCAAATACGGCATGAGGAAGATTGAAAGGTAAATATTTTATCATGCCTGTAATTAATAAGAAAATTCGACTGATATCAGACAAAAAAGTGATTGCTTGACATGGATTTTTTCAATGGATTTTCTATAACTTTGGATAGCTTTGAAAAACGGGCCCGGCATGGGTCATCATCATCATCAGCCTATTAATGTTCCCACTGCTGGGACACAGACCTCTCTATGAGAGGGAATGGGGCTATAATCCACCACGCGGGCCCAGTGCGGATTGATAGATGTCACAAGTCTTCGAATTCTATGGTTCTAAGACATGCAGCTGGTTTCCTCACGATGTTTTCCTTCACCATTTCGAAAGCAGTGGTGATGAAATAAATAACACAAAGTAATGCTTGGGTTCGGACCTACGACTTACTGTTCGTAAGTCGGGGCCGCCACCACTGGGCCACAGCTGCTCCGGCATGGGTACTTATTCGAATCTTCCCAAAAACAAGATTAAGTTCTTAGTCAGCAACGACGCAACGAAGGCAACAATCCCCAATCTCAGCGCCGGACGACACACATTAATTTTTTCCAGTTCTTGAACGACATTTGGTGACAGGAGCAGTAATGGCAGATAGACCAATCATCACTGCACCTAGCTAGGTGTCTTCTGAGCATGAGATCCTGGGTTCGAGTTCCACATCGGCCAAAGTGCTATTTATTGGGTTTCTGAAAATTCCCAGTAACACGAGTATTTATGGCCGGTTGGTGTTAATAGTAGGCTTACCTCATTTTACATAAAATTTAACAAGTTACATTAAATTTAAAATTTAAGTAACCTCCGACACATTAGGTCATAATTTCAATGTTTTTTTTTTTCATTTGATACCCTTATTGAGGGAATTGCGAAAAAAAAATTATTCGCCATTTTGTGGTTGCAGCCATCTTGGATTTTAAATATATTATAGCTCTACTAGTCAAGTCCTTTCATTTGATATCCATATTGAGGGAGTTGTTGAATAAATATGTATTCCGC
Source organism: Xestia ashworthii (assembly GCA_950022955.1). Taxonomy (NCBI): domain Eukaryota; kingdom Metazoa; phylum Arthropoda; class Insecta; order Lepidoptera; family Noctuidae; genus Xestia; species Xestia ashworthii. The sequence goes on along the minus strand of OX465570.1, from coordinate 7,555,948 downwards.
TATTTTGTGGCGGCGGCCATTTTGGACCGATTTTTATCAAACATAGCTAAAAACACTCCAAACTAATTCACCTTTACACAAAAAACATCGAAATCAAAATCTTTTCATCCGTTCGGGAGCTACGATGCCACAGACACACACACACTCCGACACGTCAAACTTATAACATCCCGTCGTTTTTGCATCGGGGATAACTTGTGAAATGAGTGTAATGTAATGCATGTACTTTTACATCTGCCTTACCTGCCGGAGATAACAGCCATGATGTTATATGGACTCTTGGCAAACACAGTCCGTCGCATTGCCAAAAGTATATGACAAACTATAACATAACTTCATCTCATTTGCAAGTCTCAAACTCCAAATCTAATTGAAATAAAATAAAATACGCTTCATAAAATGTCAAATGGTTTGAAAATAAATTCTGGCCCTGTTTTGAATACTAAAACGTTCAGAATTTCTTTGGAGCATATTATTGCCTGAAATATTTGCTTTCGCACGAACAACTGCAAATCCAATTTACATAAAATTAAGTGTTTTTGATTTCAATACAGTTTCATCAATTAGCAATAAATGCAATAATGCCGCAGTCATTTCCCTAATTAGATTCCAGGATTATTAGTTATTAATATGATTTACTGTGACATATTTAATAGATTTAATTGTGCAGTGTTTCAACAATATCGAAACCAACGTGATGATAATGTTGTCTTTCTAAATTAAATAATAAATATCACTGGACATTGCACACAGTGCCATCTATTGCCACACTAAGCAACGAGGCTTCTGTTGTGGACACCAGATAGTTCACATACTTTTAGCTGGTAAATACATACTTATTAAACCCTATTCCGTGATCTCCAGGTTTTTGCGGTCTACTGCCCTGGAGATGCATTTGGATGAAGAGGTAACCTCTCGCGGTGTCATCGCTCCTCGCTTCATTGAACAGATTGCTGATGAAGTGGACATCATTGAAGATAAAAAGGCGCCTTTCCGTGAGTACCAACCATTTTATTGTACCTACTTTTTTATTAGCCATGAACAATGTCCTTTTGTAGTCTAATTGCTCAGGAGGAAGCTCGTAGCTACATAATAACAGCAACTCGGAAGAAACTTCAGGTTAAGCCGCACTCGCCTAGGATGGTCTGTAGATGGGTGATCACCCATTACAAACCCAGCTTTCTCCGTGCCTCGTAAACGACCTGGCTGTCATTTGAAAATCTTTGACAGCCGTTACAGAGGCCCTACTCTCTAACGCTTCGTCGGTATATTCGGATCTATCCGTCTCTCTTGCGCACGTCTGCAGATGAGTGCGAGTGAGAGACGCGGATAGATCCGAATATACGGACGAAACGTTAGGGAGTAGGGCCTCAGGTGCGATAACACTTGGTATCGTATTACTCTGTACTGACTTGCTTGTGGAGGTCAAACAGGCAGTCGCTCCATGTAAAATACTGGTATTCAGATGCATCCGGTTAGACTGGAAGTCGACCCCAACATAGTTGGGAAAAGGCTAGGCAGATGACTGGCTTTTGAATAAAATGTTCTCACTGATGAATTTATAAGAGTACCAACTCGAAATAGCAATGGCAAAAAGTTTGTGAAATTAAGGGGCCGGCGGAGCATGCGTTTTTCATACAAACGTAATACCAAAATAATATGAAAATCAAACATATTCTGAAGGTAGTGTGTATATATTTCGATTGTGTTATAGAATATCTATGTTCCCAAACAAATATTTTTAAAGGATAATGATATAAAGACGAGATATGGGGTTTTTTAAATTTCTATGAAAAATTTATTTTTCTTATATCTCTTGTTTAAATCGGTGTACATTCAAAATATGTGTTTGGGAACCTATATATTCTGTAATCCAATCAAAATAAATACACACTACTTTAAGAACATGTTTGATTTACAAATTATTTTGGTATTACGTTTGTATGAAAATCGCATGCTCCGCAGGCCTCTTAAATACTTTATACTGAAGTTTACTAAATTTTGAACTTTGCCAAGGTTACATTTCAAACATTGCAAATTTGGTTATACTTACTCAGGCATATTACACATACGTCAGCATAGTCTACGATCATAGATCTTTATAATAGGCGTCTCAACTCTCGAAAACAAATTTCATTAATAACTAGAATTTACTGTAATTAAAAACCTCAACCCAAGCAACATTCATTACAGAATACCACTTAAACCACACTTTACCGCACTTTTCGGTACTTAAATTAAAATAAAACAAATCGCAAGGTTTTAGTGGGCACATCTGTGGCATTCTTTGAATCTCAAGTCTACTGAAGTATGATTAAATTCTATAAATAAAGTAATACGAGCTATAGAAATTAAAACATCACGCTAGTATTGCCTGAAGAGTTAGGCAGCGGTTCCCTAATAGTACAGTCACATTTTGCCAGTTATATTTAAGGACTATGTAAAAAGGGCACAAATCCAGGCTCTGTGATTGCTACTGAAAAGTTTCTGATGGAAAACCCAATAACAATTTGCACGACCTGGGAATTGAACCCAGGACCACGAGCACAGCAGTCACGCTTACGACCACTTGACCAACGAGGCAGTGTTTAGGCATTTCTTAGGACTCTTTGTTTGCGACTGTAAGACGAAAATCATCAATATAATCCTCCAAGTTCATAAAGGTCGAGGAACGACTGACTTCGAAAACTCAAATAATTTATTTCAATTAGACCATTACGGCACTTTTAAATGTCAAAAATACAAAAAGGCAAAGCTACAGTCACAGTCACAAGGCATAATAACTTGTGAAAGTACTGTAGTTGCCCATTCCCTGGCGTAGATCTCTATGGAGAAGAACGGACAAGAAACTCCATGGACGCTCTTTTCAATCAAAATATTGTTACAAAATCTTGGTTACATCATTCACGTTGTGATTATACATAATATATGTGAGGTAGGAAGACGATGTAGAAAGACGTGCACATTAAGAGCGTCCAGAGAAAATATTAAATCAACAACTTAAAAAATAAATACATTAAAATTAACCGTGGCAGCTAGAGTTGTATCAGCACCATTCAACTCGACCATATTGAAGGGAATTCAATGACCCGACATACCCGCCACCATCACCGAGACATTTGAGTGGTGTGAGAAATTCGTTTCTCGACCTTTATGAACTTGGAGGGTAGTATTGATTATTTTGATGATTATAATTCTGTAACTACATACGTCTTACACTCGCAAACAATATTTTCATCAACATACAATCTACCACTGGCCTGCAAATTGCAAAAAAACTTTCACTTTAATTGATCACACAAAAATAACAACTAAGCATCTTACATTCTCAAATCCTCAAGTTATTTGCATGATTAACAGATTATCGGCCGTTTTCTATAACTTACTAACGTATAACTGTTGGTTGACGTGCCTTCTTCCGTAGCCATCGATGTTTTTATAAACAAAGAACACTTGATTCATATAAAAATCAAAGACAATTTTTTCTGTGAAGTTTTCTTTTTAACCGTCCAGTAAGAATAATGTCAAACAGACAGAGAACCTACCGAAACCGGCTAGTAAAGTTCATGAAAATGGCCGTAAAAAAAACTTTTTATCTCTATTTATAGGCCAACACAAACTCAAGAAGCTGATCATCCCCATGTTGTTGATCCTGAAGCTGTTCAAGCTGAAGTTGCTCCTGTTCCTGCCTCTCATCCTAGGACTCGCCAGCTTCAAGAAATTCCTCGGATTCATGGCTCTTATCATTCCTGGTATGTTTTACATTAGCCCGTACAGGACAAAACACATCATCATCATCATCATCATGGGGGTTTAGGTTTCCGCACTTAGTCCTTGAAGTGGACCATTGTGCGTGAGACATGGTGGCCGATTACTCCAACCAGCCCACCTCCCTCCAGAAGCAGATTAAACTTCCCGGTCTCCTCAGGACATCTGCAAGTGATCCTGGTGTTCCCAGGGTCTCTTCGCGAATCTTGGTAACGCCTGTGCACTCCAGGAGCACATGCGCTACCGTCTCCTCCGCCTCCAGGCACGCTCTGCACAGGGGACTGTCAGTGATACCTAGAGTGTGGAAGTGTTTGTTCAGCGAGCAGTGTCCAGTGATGGTCCCCGCCACCAGACGCAGGCTATCTCTGTCCAGGCGCAGAAGGCGCCTGGTCAGCTTTGGATCCAAGGATGGCATAGCTTCCTTGGACTGCCTACAACCTGGTGCCGAGGCCCACCATTTCCCTGCTTGTAATCGGGTGTGATCCTTTAACCAGTTCCTCAGCTGCTTGAAGGGAATGGGCACAATGGGTTCAGGTCCGTATGGTATTGTACTGGATCCTCTTCTGGCAAGTTCGTCAGCCGCATCATTGCCGAGTGATCCACTGTGTCCTCTAATCCATTGCAGCGTTACCGTGTTGTGATTCAACACCGTGATTTGTTCTAGGGCCTTGTGGCATTCTAGTATTAGTCTCGACGTGATCTGGTTACTCTTTAGGGATTGAAGGACCGAGGCACTGTCGGAGAGTATACGAATGTTGGTATCCGTAACCTCCCTGGCCTCTATAGCGTGTGCTGCTTGGATAATGCCCACACACTCCGCTTGGTAGACAGAGTTGAACCTTCCAAGAGATTTTGATATTTTAATGTTAAGGTCGTCGGAGAACACCCCGGCGCCTGTCCCATCGTTGGTTTTTGATCCATCAGTATAGATTCTTAGCTCTCTTGTGCCTGAGTAGTCGCACAACTCCTCTATGAGCTCTATGTTGTAGTGTTTTTTGAAGCAGTGAGTCTTCAGAGTTCTGTCGATAGGGGATGCCATCATCGGTTGTTCTTTGATTGCATCTTCTTTGATGCGTGTATGTTTTATTCTTGAGTCGTTCCTTAGGGTGCCGGCTAACTCGAGTCTGAAAATCGCTACGGCCGCCTCCTCTCTTACGACGAGGTGTAGGGGTGGTAGCCCCAGCATCACCTGTAGGGCAGCAGTTGGTGATGTTCTCATGCTGCCGGTGATTGCCACGCAGGCAAATCTTTGTAGTTTCTCAAGGTCCTTTTGGGTCGTACTTAGGTTGGTCCTGGGCCACCATACTAAAGACCCGTATGTGATAATTGGTCGGATAACTGTGGTGTATAGCCAGTAGGTGATTTTGGGGCTTAGGCCCCAGTTTCTCCCGAGGAGTCTCTTGCATTGCCAGAGAGATATACTGGCTTTTGTGACGATGTAATCCGTGTGTTTTGCCCAGTTGAGCTGTTTGTCCAAATAGATACCCAGGTATTTGGTTTCAGTCGATAGGCTTAGAGTTGTCCCAAAGAAGCTTGGTAGTTGCAACGTTGCCAGCTTCCTTTTCTTTGTGAAGAGGACGAGTTCGGTTTTGGTGGGGTTCACTGCTAGTTTGTGTTCCTTGCACCAGTCTTCTACTATCCTTAGGGCCTGGCGCATAAGGTTGCATAATGTGTTTTCATGTGTGCCGTTTATTATTATAGTCAGGTCGTCGGCGTAGCCCACCGTGTAGTAGCCTCTGCTATTGAGGCGGTTGATGAGGCTATCTACTACGAGGTTCCACAGTAGTGGCGAGAGGACTCCACCTTGGGGGCAGCCCTTCGCCACTATGGCTCTAGTGGTGTCGTTCACCGTAACTTGAACGGCTCTCAGTCGGAGCATATTTGTGATCCAGCCTCGCAGGGTTGGGTCCACCCCATGTTTCTCGAGGGCTGCGTTGATGCTATGGAAGATGGTTTTGTCAAAGGCGCCTTCTATGTCGATGAAGACGGCCAGTGACGAGCATTTATGTTCCACTGCACTTTCGATCCTGGAGATCACACTATGCAGCGCGGATTCTGTTGATTTTCCTGTGGAGTAAGCGTGTTGTTGTTTGTGAAGTGGTCTTTCCCTAAGAGGTCCGTCCCGAATGTGTCGATCGCAGAGTCTCTCGAGGGTTTTCAGTAAGAAAGATGTTAGGCTTATTGGCCTGTACGCCTTGGGTTGTGTGTAATCTGATTTGCCTGGTTTAGGGATGAAAATGACTTTCACCTCTCGCCATGCAAGTGGTATATATTTCTGTGCTATGCAGGCTTGATAGATGACGGTCAGCCATGGCGTTAAGACGTCTACTCCCCATTGTAGGAGCGCGGGGAAGATTCCGTCTAAGCCTGCGGATTTATATGGTTTGAAAGTCTTTATTGCCCATTTTATTCTTTCTGCTGTTACTATAGTGCGGGCTCTGGCCCAGTCTTGGTCGTTTGGTGTGTGCGTTGGCTCAGTTGCCCAGGTTCTGTCCTCGGAGAGGTCGCAGTCTGGAAAGTGGGTTTCCAGGAGAACCTTACTTGTCTCGTGGTCCGATTTGGTATATGTGTTGTTTGGGGTTTTCAGCGACCCGAGGGCGCGATCCTGATCGGTAGATAGGATCTTTCTCACGCGTGCGGCCTCGTTGTTCGATTCAATTTCTTCGCAGAACCTTCGCCAGGCCGCCCTGCTGGCGTACCTGACTTGTCTTTTGAAGGTGTATTGTGTTTTCTTGTATGAATCCCAGTCTTCTGGTAGTCTGGAGTTCTTGGCTTTGTTAAATTGTTTGCGCATGGTTTGCCTGAGCTTACTAAGTTCCAAGTTCCACCAGGAGTTGCCCTTTGTATTGGTGTTTTGGTCTTTTAGTTTGCAGCAGGCGTGGTAGGCTTCGATTATGAATTCCGAGAGTTTTGTTACAGTGTCTTCAAGTTGTTTAGGGTCTGTTAGAGTTTGGGGCGCTTGGTGCTGCGTTAGCAGGGAGGCCAGTAGTCGTTTGTAGCCGGGTACGTTGGTACGGCGTGGGTTGCGTCTGGGTTCGGGTTTTTTTATACTAGCCACTAGTGAGAATCGGATTCTTCTATGGTCGGAGCAGGAAGGCTCGTTGGAGACGTGCCAGTCAGATATAAGTTTTGCCGCGCTTTCCGAAGCCAGCGTGAGATCAATAATTGTTTGTCCGCGAGATGTAAACCAAGTGGGTTCCGAGCCGTGGTTAGCGATGTTAAGGTTAGTGGAGAACAAGTATGCGCATAGTACCTCACCTCTAGTGTTGGCTTTGTTGCAGCCCCAAAGTGGGTGATGGGCGTTTGAGTCCGTGCAGATGACCAGGTCCAGGTTGGCATCTTCACAATACCTTACCAGGTCGGCCATCTCCTTTGGTGGGCAGTCCTCATCCTCGCCAGGCATGTATACCGAGGCTAGGACGATATCAGGTGCATCACCGTCGGTTTTTATCCTGACGGCTGTTAGATCTCTGGAACATAATTGCGTGAGTGTGGTGGTGGGTACATCTTTGGGTATATAGGCGCAGGTTCGAGGCTTTTCTGTGCCTTGTGTATCGAGGATTAGCTTACCTCCAATGTTACCAAGGCCACATATTCTATTTTTGCGGATCCACGGTTCTTGGATGAGTGCAATGGTACAGGGTTCCGTCTCCAGTGCCCTGCGCAGGCAGGCGGTAGCCATCTGGCTGTGCTGGAGATTGGTCTGGATAATTTTTAAAGGACGGGATGTGGGCGGTAGTGGGGTGGAATTAGGAGGAGAGGGATCCATCGGATGATACACCCCCCCCTTCCAGCCCGTGCTGGTCTACACTCGGTACCGGTGACGACGAGAGCAGCCGCTCCGTCCACCCTGATGGTGAGGCTGCAGTCCTCACCGCGTCGGCATCAGCCATCGCCGTTCTGGCCATCTCCTCCTCCAGTTCGGTCATGGTCGGGTCAATGTCCGTCGGTGCCGGTTTCGTCCGTTCCGTGTCGGTGTCGGTCTGAGTGTCAGTCTGTGTGTCGGAGGGGTTGGTTTTGGGGATGAAGCGAACGTATATCGACCCAAGAAGGTACGATATTCGTCGCTCCCTACCCAAGACCTTTTCGGCTTCGTCCGGTGGGATACCCAGGGTCAAATAAGTCCCATGGTTATCTCCACCGACCGAAGTCGCCCTATATAGGGACCACCTACCGACAGCGTACCAGGGGTTCTGGCATGTCAAAATCTTCTGGAGCAGCGCTATGTCCCCATTATACCTGGGTACGAAGAGCGCCGCTCGTAATGGGGTCGGTACGTCGGACTGTCTCATTATAGTCAGTGTCACGTCAGTGTCCGGCAGTCGTATCTTGGGTACGTTCAGAGTTAGCCAAGTCAGCGCGTTTTCGTCCTCGCACCATATGTGCACCGTGCCATCCACTACCCTTGGGTAGCCGCGGAAGGCCGGGACTTTGGTGGGGTCCGTACAACACGTGTCCACTATCAGGTCTTCGAGCTTGGTCTTTACGACCTCGCCCTCGACAGGTGTCATGTCACGTGATGGAGGCGGGAAGCAGATCGCTACGGCGAGTCGCGCAGGAATATCCTTCGTGGCCCGCGCATAGGTTCTCTGCTCCCCTTGAGCAGCCTGGGTTCTGAAACGCTTGGCGTCCCCCTGGAGCGTGCTTGGCGAGGCCGTATCGTCCGGACGCTCCCGCTTCGCCGCTCCCTGGCCACTTGGCCCTGGTTGCGGTTCTGTGGGGCCCGGCTTGGCTCTTTGTTCCAGGGATGCCCGGTTTAGGAACCCAGCCCGCTTTCCTCGTTTCCTAGTCCGGTGTCGGTCGCCAGTCGTCTCATCGCGGTTCTGGTTGCTTCCTCCGGATGGTCCCGTTGCGGGCAGTGACTTCTCGCGTAGGGTTTCCCCTTCGCGTACTGTTCCCTGCCCGCTCGTTTCCGCGTCCGACTGCTGCTTGCTCTGGGTTTCCCCTTCGCGTGCCTGTAGTCGGTCGCGTACTCCTTTACAACCTCCCGTTTGCGCATCGCGTAGACTATTGCCTTCGCGGGCTTTGCGCAAACGTTTGTTGAGCTCTCTTTCTCTGTTTCGGAGTTTTCCGCGCTGAGTCTTCAGCTTGCGGACCTCGTCCACAGAGATGAAACCGGAACCACCAGGCTCCGCTTCCTTTCCCGTCCCGAGAGAGTCTATGTCCCTCAGCCTTGCCTCGATCTTCTCACGCTGGAGTGCCAGCGTGCGGAGTTCGCTGCTAAGGCTGGATATTCGCGGGTTGTCGGCGTCATTGTCGGGATTGTTTGTGACACTGTTCCGAACGATACTCTGTTGCCAGGCCATCGTGGAAGGTGTCGCAGTCGTCGTCGAGTCAGTGGGCGCACAAATCGCAGCCGTGGTCGTGTCCGTGTGTGTTTTAGTTGGCGCGTGAGCCGCAGCCGGTGCTGGCGGTAAAACCGCCTTAGGCAGAAGAGTGCCGGGCCCCCCCAGATTACGGTGGAGGCAGACCGACGAGTCGGTGTGGGATTCCCCGGCATTACCGGGACCCACCTGGGGAATATTATTTTTGCTTTTCTGCGACATGTTGGGTTTGGTGGGCTTTTTTGGAATCGAGGTTACCCGTCCTCATGGACCGAAAGGATAAAAGGGAGAAGGGAGGGAGGGTCTGGGTGTAGAATCATGGAGATGGGGTGAGGGATTTCCCTAGGCCTGGGATTGTGGCTTTCGGGAAGGTGCGAAAAAGCGCCTGGGGGTTTTCGTTACGTCTATTTCTTATGGAATTAGACCAAGAACAGGGTGGCAACCTCGTGAAGGTGAATCCCCCAGACCTGCCTTGAGGATCTACACGACCGTAGCGCTCCCCCTCAAGACCCCGCCACCCTACTGCCTCTGATGGAGGCAGTAGGGTAGGCCTGCATCTATACTACCAAGCAAAGCATAAGCAAAACATGTCGTTGTGCAACCGCGAAAGCATAAATACAGACCCTCCCCTCGGACAAAACACATAAAAATTAACATTATTTACAACAATTGCAAACTAAACATAGATAAAAAAATAAAAAGAAACGAAAGGTCCTGAACGAGCCCATAGGACCATATCTCAGCATGGTGCTGTAACATAAAACACAGGACAGGGCAGGTAGGACAGCACACTACCGCCACCAACCAAACCACCACTAACCATAACTTTCCATATTCCAGGTGTTATCGGCTACTTCAAGTTCTGCAAGCCTAACTCCTCGCCGTTTTCGTCCAGCCACTTCTCAGGTCCGCAGTACAGTCCAGCTGGTATTGGTCTTGGACCATACAGGGAATCTCCACCGCAGTCACATTATGCTCCGTCTCACTATTCTGAGAGTTATCCCGTAAGTTTACTGTTTATTTGACATCTTCTTTTGCTTTCACATTATCACCATTAAGCATGACGATAGTATCAAAAAAATACAAATCTATTTAGTTCGTCAGTTAGTATTGGAAAATATGAGACACGTATTTTTTGTTTTTCAAATGATAAAACGCATTAAAACTCGGGAGTGGAGGCTCATGACGTAAGTACGCTATAAAAATTATACCTAGGCGTCACTTATTGAGAATTTTAAAAGTTATACAATTAACGATCTGCCAAATTTAGCAAAATGTAACGGCAAAAAAATCACTTTTTATTGCCAAAATTAGTAAATGATCACCAAAAATAATCCCCATTTTATCGTGAAATTAGAACCTACAATTAATATTTATTTGATAATCTGACGGTTTAAATAGATTTTTTGTGTCGTCTTCCCTATTCATACTTTTTTATCGTGCGAGTATCTATTAGTCTCACCTTTACGTTCGCTTTTTCGTTTTTGCTAACCAACAATCAAATTCATAAAACAAATCATACATTTTAAATTAATAAATAAATCATAAAAGTCTTTTACTACGAGTATAAGCCGTTTACTTTTTCTGCCACTTTGAGTTGACTGGCAGCGATAGTATAACGGTTTTAAACAAACTAAGTGGAATGATGGTTTAAAGTCTTTCTCACTTATAATCAAAAAATAATTGATTAGGACAGGTTGTATGCATAAATAAAGAGCATCTAATTTATTTCTCACTGTATACAGTTAAGACTTTAGGAAAACGATTCATTTCCACGAATAAAAAAAATCGCCTGAATATAATTACGACATTCTTTTAACTCCAAAGACTCCCAAACTTTTCTTATAAAACTGTCTTCACAAAGGTTAACTGAAACACATGACAGGTTATTAAAAGTTTAGGAGTTGACGTGTTTGGTGTCATAAATCAGGCTAAATCGACTCTTTTCTTTATTTTAATGTCACTGAAAGAATTTCTTAAAATTGATCGCATTTTTACCTTTTATTTTCGTCTTAATTAGGGTCTAGACAAACGGCAATCGCTTGTGTATCATTTTGTAATTCTAAAGCGTGTAAAGAACTTCTTAACGAAGCCGAAAGGCACATGATCTCCCCATCATTGCATACATTTTTTTGTTCCATTGAACTGTACCTACCTGTACCTGGGAACCTTCTAGTTACGGAAATATTGGGGCTCAAAGTTCCAACTTTTTACTAGTTTCTTTTGAAATACTAGTTTTCTGACTCTCAACGTTATAATTTCAGGGAGGCCACAAATACGGGTCCAGCGGTATTTCCTTCAGGGAACACGACACCAGTCCTCAAGACCTGGCATACCAGGGTTGGGAGTACAGAAGCAAGCAGGGTGCTGAGGATATCAAAGCTGAGCAAGCATAAGACTGAACGTTTATTGTAAGCATGATCATCAACACCCTAGTCTTATTCCAACTTTGTTGGATTTGGCTTCCAGTCTAACTGGATACAGCTGTATAACCTCTACATCCCAGTTACTGTAATAATGATATTAGATAGGGTATTTTATAAAGGCAATTTCTAATACTGGTATTGTTCGACTGTGAAACAAACAAACAACTGTAAAACTGGACATAGAATACTACATTTGAAAGCTTAGAAAACCATGGTACATCACATATACCTTTTAAAAGGAAAAATAAAAAGTTAGCCTGCAGGACACTGTTGAAACTCAACTACTTTGTCTATTTTTGTGCCAAAAGTAATTTTAAGATACGATTTCGTATTTTCAGAACTTACAGCCAGAGTCTCGTATATTTTTTCTTTAAGATCTGCTTATGAGCTATACAGTTTAATTAAGCTTTCTTAATTAACAATTCTACAAAGAAGCTTTACTTGGTAAGATATTTCGAGAAGGTTCTGCGGTTTCTCATTCGAAGATTTACCAAGTTCTAGTGAAACCTAATAATTTTGGATCGGCGCTGTTTGATGTCGTAAGATACGAGTATTTGTTATTTCTTTTGATTGTGAAGGTCCTTGGATTTTGGCTGAAATGCAGCTGTTAAGAAATCATCGCATCTGATGATCAAGAGCGCATCTGTTAGTGCATTAAGTTCATATCAGCCATTTTAAGTTCATACTCAGAGTCGTTATTAGTGATTATTAGTTTTTTTTTGTTGTATTTGGTGTCGGCGCATCATACTTTCTTCTTCCATACTCCTCTATTATTCGTCATCTCAACAGTCACCTCCTTTCTAGCCATATCATCCTTTCACACAGTCCATCCATCGTTTCTTTGCAAAAAATCCTTTAACATCACGAAATTGTTCTTAATTTTCAATATCTGATCCTCTGCAAAAAATAAATTATTCTAGTTATACTCTAACATACTTTTAGTACATACAAAATTCAATGAAGTTTGTTGCTATGTGACTGTGTTGTAACTCATGTAGTTTAGATATCCAACAAGCTATAAATTGGTCTCAGAATTGCAGTTTGCAGTGCATGTAAGGCTTAGACATCACGTCAAGTGCTTACAATTTATTGCCTCTAACTAAACATCCTACGCAACGCCGGTTAGTAATTTACTGTTGTCTGTTTCAAAACGATTAGTTAGTAGTAACTTTAGATCATCATGATCACCCTTCTCCTGCCCGTATCTCATATTTATACCTATACTCGACATCTCAGCAGTTATTTTCTATTTAGCCATATCATCCTTCGTACAGTTTATCCAAAAAACCTCATTTGTTCATTCATCATACTTTTTGTTTGCTTCAAGAACTTCATTATCAATCATCTCAATATACCACAGTCCACTGTTCACAGTTCAACGTACGCCGCAAAACCATGTCCTGCGTCTTGCACATTAATTCTGTCCCAGCCATATTTTCGTGGTCACTTAAATGTAAATCATGATTATCACTAATTAATTATTATTGCCATTGATTTAATAACAATCATGTTTACATGTCTTAAATTATATTCAGCTCAGCTCTCTTTCTCTCATTTTGTCAACTGCACATCCATTTGACTTTGAGTTAGCCTAATGTAGTAGGAACTTTCAATAAGAGGCCCGCTTATTCAGGTTTTGTTACAAGTGCTGTGTGTACATTGAGTTATTGTGAGTCGAACCAAAATTGATGATCGCGATTTTAGACTCAACTCTGTAGTGTCTGAAATTAAGTGCTGTTAGTGGCTGAATTCTGAAATATAGACAGAGATCGATCTTTGTACAGATTTAACAAATTTAGTTAATGATTTATATTATGTTTTGCTTTTAATCAAAAGAGTTCGTAGATTGAAAGTTGAAGTCATTTCGGGCAATGTAAACTTTATTGTGGCATCAATATTGATTGATGTCGCTCAGTTTCCTTCATCGCTCCATCGAAGGAAAACAAGATTTGAATAAATAAATAAAATATTGTTTTCCTTCGATGGAGCGAGATTAAGGCTCTTTTGCCCCACAAATCACTGTTTTTGGTGTGAGTGGGCCTTATTAATTTCGTTTTAAACATAGCTAATCTTCATTCTTAATACCCACGCAAGTATGTCGTGGTTTTTATGTAAAACTTTAATAAAAAGATAGTATCTATCTTTATGTGCGTCAAGTTTGACATTATAGCAATAATTTTTTAAATATTAATTTAATATATTTTAACTTTACACATGTTTCTTTATTAGTCATGTAAATTATTTTTTGTTGATGTGAATAAAGTGATTTTTTTTTCGTACAACTCTTCTTTTTTTTGTGAAAGTGCCGACAGATTTTTCTTGATACAACTCTAGCTGGTTTTCGTCCTTTACAGAGTTTTTTGAATTGAAATACATGCTTTACCACCGAATTACAGACAATTTTTAACAACATTTTGAAAGGCAAAGGAGCGAGCGAGTAACAAAAACTTAAATTGTCACAAATCATTTTCGGTCAAGCAAACCGTTTTCGAGTTTATTGTACCTCATCGTACACGTGCTACCTGTGGGTGAATTACACTCCAAAAGCAAACAAGCCCTCCACATGTAATAGAACAACGAACACAGACTGCTGATAGGGCTACCACGACACTGTATAATGTATATGTCACCGTAAAATGGTCAAATACGTTATATTACAATATAACGTGTATCTCTCTAGCGATATTTTAAAGTCTCGAATTATTGTCAACTGAACATACGGAAGTATCTCTGCCCCCATAATCGGGACTTGGGGCACCCCCCCGTTAGGTTAGTTAGGTTCCTTTAAACCGTGCACCCGGAAATAGGGGCCCCGCGAAGCGGGGCTCCGCCGACTACGCTTTTTAGGGGAATATGAAGTGTTTTAAGGTTAGGTTATAATAATCGGTATTTCTCAGGAATGGTACAATAATAAATCTTTTCATGAGAGTTGTACCACTGGGCAAGGGGGACTCCTCCTTCCCCCCACACCGTGTGAGTTGACTACCATCGCATGCATTTCACGTAAAATAATGCGTTTTGTTGTAAGCAGTATGTTCATTTGACAAAATTTCGAGATTTTACAATATCGCTAGAGATATTACAATATAACGTATTTGACAATTTTACGGTGACATATATACGAGTAGTGACTCGGGCATGTTCACCGAGGCTAGCGTCGCCTGCTGCTATGCAACGATGCGTAAGTGGAGTGCGCCCGTCGTGCCCAGCAGCTTCAACAATGTCACACGTTTCCGCTATGGTGGAATCCGGGCCTAATAGGGATGACGACGGTATCAAAATTTAGTCTACTATTTAGTCCGTCAGTTGGAGTATATAATTATATATATATTGTTAGGAAGAAATGAGGTTTCGCGTAGCATTATGAAGAAATGAGGTTGTACGTAGCACAGGTTACTTCTATGGAAAGGAGTGACAGACGACTTGCATTAGTCTCTGGTCGCGGTAGACTCGTTGGGAATATCGTTCAAAGGGCTGTAAGATTTATATTTTCCTATTTTGTGTACTTACTCGCTACTTTTCTAAGCAATTACGTGTTAATTGAATTCCTTATGATTTATTGTGGTTATGGATAGTTTCAGCAATTAATATTTTGTTCCAAGTTAGAATAAACGGTTGTATTCATTACTTTTTGTACCTCGTCGTCTTATTTTAAACATCTTCACTTCTGAATGCTAAATATATATCGATGCCTTAGTTCACAATTGCACTAACTACGAAATTTACATTTTTGAGGAGAGAGCTTCAAAGTTTTTTAAAGTTTAGACGAGAACAGTAGAAAATCCAAGTAAAATAACAAAAATAATATGCATCTATTCATAAGACTAGTCCTTTTACTCCATCATATCTCAATATTGTAATATTAGTTTAAACATAACCTTTTCAAAATGGCCAAATAAACATAAAACCCCCCATTTAATACATTTGTGCACTAAGATTGATTATGCTGACCGGCATTAAGTGAAAAACTCAAAAATATTTAACCGCTTTACCAGGCTGGTTCAAGGTCCAAGAAGAAGGATAATAATAGTTATGGATATTAAATAGACAAAATAATAAACCAGTGATCCATATTCATAATGTTTATTTTTATTATAAAACACAAACAGTTTTTATCCACAATCAAACAAAATAAATTTCAAAATCACAACCAAAAAAATAAAAGATAAGTAAACAATATCGATCCGATTTCTGTAGAACCTTTTTTGCCATTATTCTCGTCCCATAAATAGCAGTAGACAGTGTTAGCATGACAATCTAGGATAGTAAAATTGTACAATTTGTACATCGATAATTTACGTAAATAATACACTTGTACAATTCGGACTATATCTCAAAACGGTTTAATGTATTTGTACACTTAAAAAATTGCCAAGTTTTACTGGTAGGGGTCCAGTAAAAGTACTTAGCACACTTGTGCATCAAACTTTCTTGATCCTTTTGTACTACCAACACTTATTTCACTCTTGTAGCACTGCTAAAAAGTATGAGCAGATATTGCAAATGTATATAATACGTTTGTGTTTTGAAATTTCCTGTAGTTGAGAAACTTAAAATCAGTTAAAGTATATCTAGATTGGTTTTACAAAAATAAAGGTCATTAGTATAATACCACATTCATGGAACATTAAACGAACTCATTTAATACAACTGTGACCCACGTTTTTGGTAGAAAGAGACGGAATAACGGTATTTTGATGCGCGGAAACGAAAGAGCATGAAATTTAGTGTATTTGGCATTAAAAAAGTAAAAATTGAAAATTTTGTAGTTAGTGCAATAGTGAACTAAGGCATCGATATATATATATATATTTTTAAATGGACTCGTATTTTTTGTTTTTGTAATTCAAGGAATATTGACATAAAGATAAAACTCATCAAAACTCGGGAGTGGGTGCTCGTGATGTCAGAACGCACTAAAAATGATACCAAGGCGAGACTTATTGAGAATTTTAAAAGCGTCTATCCTCGTCAATTTTGGTTTAAGTAAGAAAAGAAAATATTAACGATTAACTCAATGATGAGTCTGCTTATGATATGTGAAAGGTACGCGGAGGCCCATGGGCTCAGATACAATGTTAAGAAAAGTGAAGTACTGGTATTCAAGGCAGGCACTAAAACCTACCCGATTACACCTCAGCTGAAACTTTGCGGAAGTCCCTTAGATCAAGTCACATCTTTCAAGTATCTGGGCCACTGGGTTTCCGAGGACCTAAAGGACAGCTTGGGCATTGAGCGTTAGCGCAGAGCGTTGGCGGTCTGCTGCAATAATGTTGGCTCGCAGATTTACGAAATGCTCGACTGAAATAAACGCTGTTCACAGCGTACTGTCAGTCGTTCTATACATGCAGTCTGTGGGTCAACTACACGCAGAGGGCATACAGCACTCTGCGCGTACAATACAACAATGCATTCAGGGTGTTGATGGGGTTGCCGCGATACTGCAGTGCTTCCGGCATGTTCGCATTGATGGCTTTCACGTCATCATGCACAGGGTACGCGGTAGCCTCAACAGCATCCTGACAACTATAGCTGACAGGTGGGACAGTCCCATATACCCCATCGCCCTGCCTGTGTCCCTGGCATTGGATGGGCCCTACATGCCACTGTGGCGCATAATTAATAATTGTTTTGTTTCTTTTTTGTTCTTCGGGTAGATATACGACGTACGAGTACTAACACTAGTTTCTAAGTTGTGTGCTGTACTAACCAAATGGACTTAAAAGTCTGAATCAAGGGCATTTCATTTTTATTAAATGCTAACTAAGCTAACTGTTTTTTCAGGTCTCAAACTTTTAAAGTTTCAGTTAAACAAATAAATAATTCATCCATCTACTTTAAATTACTGTTACATTTACATAAAAGCACTCATTCACAGATTAATTGAAAGGGCACAAGTTCTCGTTACCTTCTCAGAAAATCCGTCACGAACCATAATTCCAATTAATTTGAATAAACATACATAATTAAACAATTTGCGAGTTATTTTACCGTTTCGTTGAGACTGCAAATTTTACTGAGACGTGTCTTTATGTTTTAATCATTAATTTATAACGTAGAGGTTGCGACGCTCTTATTTTATGCGAGCATCGAGAGTACGAAAGTAGGTAAAGTAAAATATACAGCCCTAAATCTAACCACGAAACATACAGTGGAGCATAGGGTCATAATAATACAGGGTGTATACAGACTCATCACAAAGACGTTAACCAAGCATTCTGTAATCAAACTAAGTAACTTTACGCAAAAATTATTATTGGGAAGCGCCTTTTTTTTGGGTGAAAAATCATGTTTTGTGGTAGAACTCAATGTAACGCACTCAAATGCTGCTGATGGATGGATTCAATAGTATGGGGGTTGTGGAGGTGTTTAAAATCTTACATTCAAAACACGTATTAAAACAAAATTGGTAAAAAGTTTGAACTTTGACCCCCAATATCTCCGTAAATAGAAGGTTCCCAGGTGTGGTGTAGAATAACAAATGATTGAAATGATGGGGAAAACAAATACCTTCCGGCGTCGTTAAGAGGTTTTTTACACCCTATAAAGCGTATTTAATTGCTACCATGTCATTATGAATATCTGGCTATCTGATCTATGCACTTTTAAAGGTGTAAGGGTGTACTTCTTGTGAAAAGGTGCACAGATGTGCGGTCCGTGTGTAGCGGGCTTGTTTTCGACGATCTGCTAGTTTTCACACATCCCTTGCCCACATCCTTCCCATGTTTTGTATTTTACCTTGCTCCGCTGAGCCGTTTTCACTAGAGCTGCGCTGAGCGAGGTTACGTAAATGAAATGATTCTATTGGCCTAAACAAATACATGCCTTGCTTGTCATCCTCGCACGTCTCTGGTGGAAATTCAGCCTTAAAGGGTCGTTTCAGTGACACTTAAAGATTAGTTACTAACAATCTGAACCAAAAACACAAAAGAATAGAATTAAATTTAGTCTTATTCTTTTTTATTATGGTTATACTTAGTTATATTGTTAACATTACGCTAAATTATAGTTTGTGCAACAATAGTTTCTTGCTAAATGGCTTTTCGTCGATTGCCTCACTATAAACGTTTGTTAGCTGTAAGCCACCCAAATATAATAATAATCTTCTATCTATCTTCTATCTATATCTATACTTATAATAAATCTGTAGAGAGGTCAATTCTGTACATGAAATATATTTACAAAATAACTATCGGGGGGTGATTAGTGATCGATACTGATGCCAAAAATGCAATCAGTAAAATTTTTGTCTGTCTGTCTGTCTGTCTTTCTGTCTGTCTGTCTGTCTGTATGTTATTTATAGAAAAAAAAACTACTCGACGGATTTTAACGAAACTTGGTACAATTATTCTACATACTCCTGAGCAGGTAATAGTATACTTTTCATCACGCTACCATTAATAGGAGCAGAGCAGTGAAAGGAAATGTTGGGAAAACGGGAGAAGTTACTTGGTTTTTTTAGCTTCCGTCGCGTGTGCAGCCTTAATGGTTAAAGCTACATAGAAATCATGTATAACGGAAATATTCCACATAAAATTATATAAAAAATATCCCAAGACAGCATATGTCTATCTTTTATAGTTGACTCACAATAACACGTGTAACTCCCGATAGCTTAGCAGTTCGGAGAATAAATGTGAATGTAAGTTTGTTTGTTGCGCTTTCACGCGACAACTACTGAACGGATTTGGATGAAATTTTGCACACAGATAGTTTATAACCTGGATTAAAACATAGGATACTTTTTATCCCGGCAGTAAGATTCCATGGGACAATAATCAAACTTCACGCGGGCGAAGCCGCTGGCAGAAGCTAGTAATAAAATAAATGCTAAAAATTGTTTTTAAAATATTTATTTAATTTGAGTGATCATAAATCAAGGTACTTATGTTTACCTGTCTAATATTTAAGCTAAACATTGCTTTTAAAATTTTCTCTTCTCGCCAGAGAAGAGAGAAGTTTAAAAGGGTGGGTGGCAGGCAATAGTTAGTTTTTAAAACTGACATGGTCACTTACAGCTGTTTTCTATAACTTACTTAAATATAACTATGTATATGTTTTTCTAAATAATTTTTCCCTCGACAACTTTACGTTTGCATCCTTAGATACTCGATGACAGTCATACTTCAGCTAGGGTGAAAGTTCTCATCTAGGTGCATGAAATAAGCCGGGACACGATAAAGCTGCTGTAAACCAAAATGTTCTAGTTACCATTTCAAATTTCTAAATCTACGTCCATAGACGGCCGTGTCCTAAAACTGCATAACCTCTCTAAAGCTTAGAAACCTTCAAATATAATACAGTGACTTTTGACTCATTTCAATTTTAGAGTATTTGCACCAAGGTTTTATATCAGTTTGTCCTTGTTTGAATAAAATTAAATTGAACTTTCGGACATGTGTCAAAATTATATGCAGTTTAAATCAAAAGCACTAAGGAGTATTGATATCTACATCGAAGCAAATCACAGCCAAAATAACTGTCTACCAGTTTTTAACCCCGTTAGGGGATGAATTTTAATAAAATACGAAACATGTCTGCCATCAATTCTGTCAAAAAAGCTTTATGAAAAATTTGAAGTAGATTGAGCCAAGAAATCATGTTGCCCTATATAAACTTTGCCCTCTTTTTTCACCCCCTTAGGGCTAGAATGCCTAAGTCATACAAAGAACACACCCTCCAACTGTCAGGTCTCTACGATCAGCGGTTTAGGCTGTGCGTTGATCCATCAGTCATTCAGGACAAAGCATTTGATGTGTATAGATATGGGCTATTATAGCTTATTTAATTATAATTATTTGTAATTTGTTAAACAATTCATTTCACTGACTACGGATATAACCACTACCAATAATTCTTAAAATGTGCATTCACTACACTGTAATCCTGATCTAAGTCCTCGCCGTTCCTTCCTTTGTTATAAACCTGCATTGAATTAAAGTCTTTGAATAAAAACTTGTTTCGGGTTTCGCGTTTTGGTCTCTTGTTGTTCTTTCTCTGCATTTGCTTGTAAGGCAGTGGGTACCGAGGTAGCTTCTTCGCTGGTTTACCACCATATTTCTTCATCTTCTTCTGTTGGTTAGGTCTAGTCGTCATTTCTGCGTTTCGAGAAGAATATTCATCATCATTGTCAACGTCATACTTTGGTACCATTGTCGGTTTCGAGCTCACCTTAGCAACATACAGCTTCTTCATCTTAGATTTACTGTTTTTCTTTATAATCTTCTGTATGGTTCTCTTTGGTGATTTTTTTAATGGTTTCTTCGTGTTTTTCATCTCATCGTAGTAACTTTTCAACGCTGGTAGCCTGATCATGTTTTCAGCTTTGTCTATGTAGGTGTTGTTGTAGGAATTCTGTAACAAAATAGTAAAAATAAATGCACAGTCTTAAAACATTGCGGAAGCGTAGGTATGCAAAATAGCAAAAAAAAAAAAAACAAGGCGGCAACAATTTCAAAGATGCAATTCGCGAAACAAAAGAATAAGGTAACGTGACAAGGGATTGGACGCGTATGTGAGTATAATGTACTAGACTATCTTACAGCTGAGAGACCATGACATCAGAAGACTTCAGAGTGGGCATGACTGTTGAGCGTGGTGTGCTAAGGCGATGCTAAAACGACACCGCTCATTTGTGCGGTCGGCGGTGTCGTGCATTAGGTATTAACAGATCTCAGACAAGGCAAAGCGACGAGAAATCCAAGGAAGCCACAACCGAGAAGTGGTGTCCTGTGATAACCACCTAAGTTGCTCTCGCTACTGACAGCTCGTGGCATCGCATGTAGCCACGTGAGTCGTTTGATATATGTATGTATGTTGCATCGGCAAATGTTGGGTCCACGGCCTTAAGTTTCAAAACATAACATTGAAATGGAAACTCTTAAGTGCGTAACAGCCGGTTAGGAGCTTGACGAGTTAAGTCGCGAACAAAATTCTGTCATTACAAAGGCCCTCAGTTACGTTAATTAATTAAAATACATCTTATTTTCTCAGAAACGCGGCTAATTGGACGATTATTAGATACAGAAGGCACTTTTCCGGATTTTAATAACAGACGAGAAACAATCTTTGTTAGAAACCCCGTGAAATGTTTTTGAGAAATGGTAAAAACAATTCGACAGGGGCAATTTTAATCACATATTCTTTTCTTAATAGCAAGTTTGGAATTCTATTTAGATAGTATATTGTGAGTTTATAAAAATTCGAAAGAATTATGGTCGACAATGAGTTTTACACTGTAATGGAAGCGTATTCATGGTAAGAAGAAGAACAGGACATTTTTTAACACACACACACACATACAAACAAAGAAAAAATAGAGCGGCACCAAATACACAAGCAAACGAATTACGTAGGTATATCATAAAATTATGGCACCTAGGTTGAATAGTCCTTCACGATTCTTTATATTTGTTTAGCGTCCTCAACATTATGTTAGGAGATTATTAAGGTTAAAATGTTATTTATTTTTCACTCTTGAGTTTTTGTTTCCGTCGGTTATTTTTTTTTTTTTTGTTAATATGTTTTTTTTCTCACTCCTAGTTCATTTCATAAAAAAAAATCACACACAGTTTCACAAAGTGACATGTTATTAGCGTTTGGCTTAACGCTACCGAAAGGCCAATCTGGTAAGACAGGCTCTGTAGAAAAGCGCTTGCAGCTTTTCCCGGTTTTCTCCTTGATTTCCTACAGAAACAGTGATTAGGAAAAAAGAAAACAAAAAAAGCCAGTGAAATCTATCATGAAACAATTGCAAAACCCAAAGTAAAGTCGAAAAACAGAAGATCTGTTAGAACAAAATAGGAAATAAATTAATATTAATTACTCCTTTTTGGGGCTTCCAATGATGGTGATGCCAAAGGCGGTACTCGGTCGATTTCATCCTTCCCTATGAGAAAAAAATGGATTACAAACAGAGTAACCGGAACCTCATACAAACAAGCGTAAGCCAATGAAACGATTAAAAGAGTGCGAAAGGTAATGTTAATAGCCATGCAAAGCGATTCTTTTGCAGCGCAACTGTTGCCAAACTGAAAAGGGTCCCGTCTACAAAGTTTCTGACGAAAATTATTGTTTAACTTACTTTTGTGCCAATGGCTGCCTTATCTTCTGTGTCATCCTTTGAATTGTACTGAAATAAATAAAAATATTTTGTCACTTTTTTTTTTATAATTTGAACTGACCAATTGTTTTGGAATCGGTGCGTTTTTTTTATTTATTTTTTTCTCAGTAGTGTTTGGTGGCCTATTTCATGAGATTTAAGGTAGAAGCGCCAAGGTAGCCGGCAAAATTAAAATTTTCAAACGTTATTTGAAAGCTAGTAAGTATGATGTAGAACAAAAAAATGATCGCTATGACGGGGAAAACAAGTGCCTTTCGGATTCGTTAAGAGGTGTTTTACCCTTTAGTACCTAACAATAGTACACGACATAATGAAATGCTCATGTTAGCGTATTACATAATACGATTACAGCAGGTATTGCGTTGAAATAGCTTCCACATCAGTTGTATAACATACATACATTTGTATTAGCGAACATTTGTTTTAATGTTAAATGTGATATACGAGTATAATTTTGGAGTAAAGCTGTGTCGTAATGTAAGTATGAGCACTGAATGAATGTAAACCTAGGATAATACCTGTGCTTCAAAACAATCATCATGAGCCTAGCTTTTTCTCAAGTATATTGGGGTCGGCTTCCAGTCTAACCGGATACTGCTGAATACCAGTATTTTACATGGAGTGACTGCCTATATGACCATGACCTCCACAACTTAGTAAGTACTGGGTAATTAATGCGATACCCCTTGGTAAGACTGGTTGTCAGACATTCGAGCTACTGACTACCTTTTTTTTCAGAAGGGAAATAATCAAATGACACTGTTTTAAGTTTTCACGGTTGAATAATCACGGAAGATATCCCGTAAGTGACAATATAAGTTTACAGTTTTTTAGTAATATCTGTTCCCAAATCAATATTTTGAAAAGACAATAATATGAAGACGAGATATGAGGAATTTAAAATTTCTATAGACAATTCATTTATCTCTTAACTCTTGTTTAAATCAATGTACATTCAAAATATGTGTTTGAGAACCTATACATTCTGTAATCCAATTAAAATAAATACACACTACCTTAAGAATATGATTGATTTACAAATTATTTTGGTTTTACGTTTGTATGAAATTTGCATGCTCCGCAGGCCTCTTAAATACTATGTTTTGACCACCGTACCAAAAAAGTCAATTTAAGCTCAGGAGGTTCAGCCCAGTCCCGCTCATCGAGTAGTAGACCTTCGTGTCAGCAGTGGACATTATTATAATAGGCATGAAGAAAACATCAACAAATTGCAAACCTATTTAGTTCGTCAGTTAAGACTATTGAAAAGTAATGGACACGTAATTTGAATTTGTAACCGACTTCAAAAAGGAGGAGGTTCTCAATTCGTCGGAACCTTTTTTTTTTTATGTGTGTTCCCCGATTACTCGAAGATGGCTGAAGCGATTTGAATTATTCTTTTTTTGTTTGAAAGGTAATACTTCCCAGGTTGTCCCATAATCATCAAGTCGGGATCTGATAATGGCATCCTGGAGAAATCGAGAGAACTCTTCAAATTTTATAGGCACACTTGATGTGATTTGGGAAGAGTGGTTGTTGTTTTAGGAAGAGTACTTTCTTAAAGTGGTCCCATTTCAATTAGGTGAAGATCTGAAGAAGAACTTCGGAGATAGGCAACGGAACTCCTCAATCAATTATAGCAAATGGACTGGGATTGCTGAAATCTCATGTCTATTGTTTACACCAGTTCATAATATAACATCACGCCTCTACGCTTTGAAGGGGTAATAACAAGTGAACCACAAAAAAGTGAAAAATAACTTTAACTTCAGAAGCCGGTGACAAAAAACTAAGTAAATCGATCAAACAAAGGTCACCGACTTTTGAAGTTAACGTTATTTTTCACTTTTTTGTTTCTTTTTTTTATTTTTGTATATCAATGAATATTGCCAAAGATAACACCGCATCAAAACTCGAAGTGGCTCGTGACGTCAGAACTCGCTAAAAATTATACCAAGTCGTGACGTATTGAGAATTTTGAAAGCGTCGTTTCTTCGTCAATATTGGTTTATGTAACTGAAGAAAAAATACAGGTCAAACATTTGTTGATTATCTAACTGACAGACAATTTTTTTTTATCGTCTTCACTATTTCGTTGTAGAGCATTAACAGAATGCTTTATTAATGCTAGGAAATCGACTATCTTAGTATGAGCATGTAATGAGAAGGGGCAAATTGCATGTGACTAAAATGGAGAGGAAGAGGAACACTAAATAAAAGATGGATGGATTGTGTGAGGATTGATTTGAATAAAAAAGAAATAAATGATGACTGAATGGAAGAAGAAAACGTTTTGCGCCGACTCCAAATAACATGGGACAAAAGCAGAAAGATGACGATGAGAAATAAGATAAAATAAAAGCAACTTACATGTATATCACCAGCATCTATAAAATTGATTAAAACCGAAGAAACAATTAATTGTACGTACATTATAGAGACATGTGACTTAATTAGTGAATGTTCGACTACTAACAAGGAACTTTTATAAACTATCCTAGTCGATAAGTACTGTGAAAACTCTAAACATCATTGTTTCATCCGCCATGTTGAAAAAAAAAGAAAGTGGGTGTTTAAACATGGCGGATGTGACATTAGGTGGTTTCTCTTTTCTGCAGTCATTTACTGCTTTTGTTATATTCTCATAGACTAAACCTTATAAATAGCACAGAAACATAGATTTAAAAACTGTTTATAGTTTAGTAGAGGTGTTTAGAAAAAAAAAACTGTGGTGTGTTTTCAAACAGGGATCGATCTTACCGGAAATGCGAGTTTTTTCGAAAATGTGATGATGGTTGATTTCTTAATTCCATAGACATTGTTGTTTATTAAAGGATTCGAATAATTATAAAGCAGTATTTATTATAAGCATGTTGTTAGCGCTCCACTCAATATGCGAACTTTACCAAATAAAAATCTGAGTTTACCGCTGCTTCTAAAAATAATTCTGTTTATAATCAGTGAAAGAGTTTGTTTAAAATCAATGAAATTAAGTGTCAGGTGAAACAATTCATTTACAGTATAAGTGTGTCAAGAAAAGTAAATCATCTGTTAAAATTCAGAAGAAATAACTACAAGATGAAACATTGCTAATGAAACAAAATAAATTGTTCTTTCTAAATTTGGAAAATGAAAGAAAATAGCGCTTCATTATGAAAAGTGTTCTAAATTGTGTAAAAAGGTTCCATTCATTTAACGTTTACTATTGACATTTTAAGTAAAAACGAACTAGAATGTGTAGACAGCTATAATTGTGCGGTAAAATATGTTCATTGCGAAGTTACAAAAATAAAGATGATTGTAAAGGTAAGTTTACAGTGTTTTTTTTCTGGTTATACCTTTTTAAAGATAGAGACAAACTGGGCAAAAGTATCGATAATATTAGCCCTGGATCAAAGAGTCAGAAGTCAGGGGAAACCCGTGTCTTTGCGTAGCAGGGGAATTATGCAAGCTTATTCATCATCATCATCATAGTCTGGCTCTTATCCTAATTTATTTGGGATCACCGTGGCATGGTTTCTTCTTCCATCACCATTATCATCAATAGCCTATTAATGTTCCTACTGCGGGGACACAGGCCTCCTCTCTATGAGAGGGAATGAAATGGCTAAAATCCACCACGCGGGCCCAGTGCGGAGTTTTATATGTCACATGTCTTTGAATGTTGTAGGTTGGTTCTAGTACCATGTCGGTTTATTCACAATGGTTTTTTCCTTCACCGTTTTGAGAGGAGTGTCGATGAAATTACACAAATTAATGCGCCTGTCTGTGAAACCGCGACTTACTGTCCACAGTCGGGGCCGCCACCACTGGGCCACCGCTGCTCTCCCATACTTCTATAATAACATTTTTGATATAACTAAGAAGAGGTGAATTACCCCCTCCAAATCCAGATCCTGGAAAGACATTTTGCCTACTAATTTTGGGGTTACATTGAAATCAAAATCAAAACATGTAGAGAAATATTTGTGGCCATGCTTTACAAATTGATTGACCATTTAAAAGATCTTATATGTATTTGTATGTATTTGATTTTACTAATGATACACCGCGATTGAATTACCTTGAAAAAATCGAGCATTACCGTGTGCCACGGTAGCCAGCTGATGAACAAAGGGAATCCAAATGTGACCAATGCCTTATTTTGAATCTCAGATAGTTTAAAAACATTGTGTCGGTGGCCTAAAAAAACAAAATATCATTGAGTACTTACGTTCAAAATGATAACACCAAACTTATCATTATAGCGACTTCTAAATTACTAACCACGATTTGGAAGTCCCATTTGAATAATGACGAGAGTTCCCATTAAGATCATATTATGCGCTCATAATGGAAATGTTCATCTTTAATGCATCGAAGTTTATGTGTGAATGCGAAATATTTCGTGCTTCCATAAATTGAATTAAATGATTTTGGGTAGATGTGAGTCCTTAAACTTGCATAGATGTTGATAGGCTGTGAACATACGGTGTAAGGCCCGGATCTCACCATAGCAGAGATGACCGGAGATGAGGGGAGATACATACACACACAACACACACACACACACACATATCCTATCCTCTCCGCTTCGCACATGGTATGTTATTTCGTGGCGGTCCCCTATATTGTTTCGAACGCCACTGTTGCGACACACGCTGTTGCGAATTATTTTTCCACTGCCTCACAGGTTCGAAAGCTCATGGACTCGAATGAAGTAGTCGCGAAAGACGCTGTTTCGAAATACATTTTCACTGCCTCATACGCTCGAATGCTTGTGATTTCGATTTATTTAGTCATAAAGTGTACAGAAAAATATTTAAGCAGTAATTAAATAAAATCAAAAAATTCGGTGTCAAAATCGACATTTAATATTATTATTAACAAAGTAATGTAAATGGTGAAGGAAAACATCGTGAGGAAACCGGCATGTCCTAGAACCAAAAATTCGAAGACATGTGACAACTACCGGACAGACATGTTTTTCGAAACAGCGTCTTTCGCGACTACTTCATTCGAGTCCATGAGCTTTCGAACCTGTGAGGCAGTGGAAAAATAATTCGCAACAGCGTGTGTCGCAACAGTGGCGTTCGAAACAACATAGAGGACTCATTTCGTGGTATGCTGAATACTCCACAAAATTGGGATGATTGAAATTGCTCGTTCTAGACATGAGGCTACGGTTGGAACCAAGGGAGAGGCTATTTAAAGTTTCGGGATCCCGCACAAACTTATTAAAGTTCGCACCAGTGATTCGTACAGTAAGAATACTCAATAATGTCTCTCGGCGTTTGAATATATTTCTTGTTCTTTGGTGAAATTCCGGAGGGTGACACTTAGCATGTTGTTTACTGTATATCTTGTGCTTCTACCCAGACCCGTTAGTTGGGACTGGACAATCAGCCATACATGACTAATTTTGTTAGCTTGGGTTTTACCTGTTAAAACAAATACACCTATGTGGTAATGAATAAAATAAATAAATAAATGATGCTATGGTAGGTGCTCACCCACCAAAGCATCCACTGAAGCTTCGCGAAGATGTGCAAAACGAAGAGGAGGTGATATGTTAGGAGCTAGGGTGTATTTATCGCACGCCACACACAGCACACCGCACCTCACCCCCGATACATCCACTCGATGCAGACCTTGCAGAACCGATTCCTCCGCAAAATCACCGGTGCCCTTATTTCCGTAATGACAGTCTACACGTAGACCTTAAGATCCCTACCGTTCAGCAGTTCATGAAACGCCTTTCCAAGCGTTATTTTGACACTGCTATCAAGCATAGGAACCCCCTGATCGCATCGGCCGCCCGGTACGACCCGAGCTCAGTACGACGTCCACGTCACACCCTAGTCACCCCCGACGATCCTATCACTATCTTGCAAGAGAGTAGGAAAGATACCAGTACAGTTCGTAGAATGTACAAATACAAACCGAAGACCTTCCGACCTCGCCGTAGAGGTCCGGCGCGTAACCCCCGTTCAATCCCTCCCCGACCCTTGCTCGAGCCAGCCCGCGATGCTGAACCTGTAGTAATAAATCAGTCCCTAATTAATGACAACCAGATCCAGCCTGTCCCCTTGCTGCCCCCAACGACGCCCTAAGCCTTATTTGTTGTTTTTGTAAATCAATGAATATTGACAAAGATAAAACGCATCAAAACTCGAGAGTGGGGGGGCCTCGTGACGTCAGAACTCGCTAAAAATTATACCAAAGCGTGACGAATTGAAAATTTTAAAAGCGTCGTATCTTCGTCAATTTTGATTTACGTAACAAAATAAAAAATACGGTTCATATATTTTTTGATAATCTAACAGGCGGACTAAATAGTTTTTTTTTTTTCGTCTGCCCTATTACGAGATATTTCCTGACCTCACTGGTCAACCGTTTCCACTAAAGCTAAGCGGAGACGAGAAATACAAATAACGAAATTCCATTAGTGGTTTACAACACACCTCCGACCTCTACTCTACTCTTGTCTTCGCTTCGGTTGAATCCGGTCCCGAAGAGTCCATGACAGAAACCTTGAATGGAAACAGTTGCCTCAATTTTTGAGGAGAACTGAAATACAAGTGACGAAGGCTTGTTATGCATTTATGGTCATAATCATAGCTGAACAAAATTAATCATACAGACGACATATTTATGTAGCGTTTCATCACAAGACAGAAATTTTTCAACAAAAATAAGAAAATTGAGTCGATGTTTCGAAGATTCCTTTGGTCTTTTTTTAAAAAATACAGACCGCGATTCCAAACATTAATGGAACGGAAATAAAAACTGGCCCTAATTAACGCTTATCAGCATCACAAATAAAAAAGTAATGTCAAAACAATAGACCATGCACCAGCAACTTTTTTTACGATTTCTATATAGAGATTACTGTTCCGATTTCTGTTATTTTTTAACCGACTTCTAAAAAAGCAGGAGGTTCTCAATTCGGATGATTCTATTTTTTTTTTATTTTTTTTTATGTTTGTTCGGGCATAACTTCGTCGCTTGCCAAACCGATTTGAAAAATTATTTTTTTGTTGAAAAGGGTATACTTTCCAAATGGTCCCCATAGCCACCAAGTTGAGATCTGATGATGGAATCTTAGCGA
Organism: Xestia ashworthii; assembly: GCA_950022955.1. Taxonomy (NCBI): domain Eukaryota; kingdom Metazoa; phylum Arthropoda; class Insecta; order Lepidoptera; family Noctuidae; genus Xestia; species Xestia ashworthii. The sequence goes on along the minus strand of OX465570.1, from coordinate 7,526,218 downwards.
AATCGAGGGAACTCTTCAAATTTTATAGGATAACGTACAGCGAGTTTGGTATTTTCTGCAACAAATGAAGCATTTGCGTTTGATAAGAACCATTCTACCAACAGATCTGATGATGAAGCCAAGAGTCACGGAACTCCATAATGAGACAATGTATCCTAGTCATGTTTGGGCTTGCTTTAATTGTAACGGTATGCACTTTTCATGTGTACCACTAAAAAATGAAAAATAAAAACTATTTTGCAAAAAATAAAACCGACTTAAAAAAAAAAAAAAAAAAAGTTAAAAATAACTTTAGCTTCTGAAGTCGGTGCCAAAAAAATTAAATCAATCAAACAAAGGTCACCGACTACGACTAGACAGAGACTATGACAGTCTCTTTTGAAGTCCAGACAACTCTGAGAAGGAACAGCCCCATCTAGTTTAAAAAAAATTACCTGTAAAAGTGTTTTTTAAAAACCTACTTGCTGAATAAACATCATTTATCTTTTAACCTTCCAGCTACTACTGCTCCTGCTGACCTTCAAGATCTCAAGATGCTCGCTGGTCTTTGACAAATGGGACCTGTTTGATATCCGGGAGAAATACTGTAACGCAACGAAGTATTGCCCAGGAGGGGCTCATGTTATGTGCATGTACTACAATCCCGTGAGTCCATCATTACTAACTTAAGAGCAGCGGTGGTGGCCCCGACTTACGAACAGTAAGTCGTGGGTTCGAACCCAGGCAGGCACCATTACTTTGTGTAATTTATTTCATCACCACTGCTCTCAAAAACGGTGAAGCAAAACATCGTGAGGAAACCGGTAAGGTCACACCAGCCGCTTTACTAGTTTCTGTCTCTGCAAACGTCATGCCCCTGCGTGTGCTTCTCTCGCTCACATCCTTCACTATCGCTGCGTTTATTTGTTTACGTTTTTTCAAGTCACTGTCATTAGCTCGATGTATTGTAATTGTTGGCGAATTCTCCATCGCCGAGTCATTCGCTCTTGAATCAGCTGTTAATTGCGTCAATTGCCGATATCGGCACATACTGCAAACCTATAGGGCCACTATTATCTAATAAGACACTGTCCTCCAGACAAGCACATCGCCTTTTATTTATATTAATATTTGGCGTGCAGAAATTGTTCACTAACGATGCACATTTCACATTTTGTACCTCAAACTTAAGCACATCAAACTGTTCTTTGGTTACCATTTTATCTTCCAAATCCTTGCACTTACTTTGTAATATCCAAATGTCTTTCAAAAGGGATGGTATTTAAAAGTACTTCAATTTATTCCCATTTCATTCACCTAATTTTGCCTGTGTTCCACCAAATATACTGAATGTGCACCAAAATATGTTAATTCATTTTTAAACACTGTATATTCTCCTTAAAGCGTAGTCGACGGAACCCCGCTTCGCGGGGCCCCTATTTCCGAGTGCAGGGTTTAAAGGAACCTAACTAACATAACGGGGGGGTGCCCTAAGTCCCGATTATGGGGGCAGAGATACTTTAATATTTGGTGCACGATCAGTATTTTTGGTGCACGATCAGATTTTTGTTGAACACAAAAATATTATCCTTTCAAAAGTCGAGTTGCATCAACATGATCAAAGGTCACAGGTGGAAGTTTATGTAACTCCTTGGCCACAAATATAGGGAATAAGTCCGGATCCGTTGCTTTCATTAGATATACTATGTCATCTAAATCTCTGGACATTTTCTTCTTGCCGTCTTTTCGACGAATTGGCATCTTCTTCGATGTGGCAAGCGATTCAAATAGCAGTGTTTTCGCATTCACAATATCATCAGCTGTGAAGGAGGATGTACACAACTGATGAATGCTCACTTCGTCCATAAAATCCAACACATTTCTTAGAAACGCCAAAAGTTCGTTAATCACAACATTGCAATTTACACTTTTTACAGTTTTTGACGACATTGTTCTCTCGATGAGTCACTTGTCACTTCGGCAAGCAACACGCGTCCGTGCTCAGTTGAGACAGACCCGAGACGGTTAAGCCGTGCTTGCCTAGGTTGGTTTTTAGGTAGGTGACAGGACAGTCAAAGGTCTGCAAATGACAGCCGAAGCCAACGACTTAACGTGCTTTCCGAGGCAGGGAGGAAACGCGGTATGTAATGGGTAGTCACCTATCTAAAAACCAACCGAGGCAAGCACGGCTTAACCCAAAAGATCACCTCGAGCAGCTGTTTATATTTAAGCACGGGCACCTCAATTATGCGTTGATCCTATGGCAAAATAGGAAATTCACCTTCGTACACAGTGACAGGCACAACTAACGTACCAACAAATGGTAACCACCAAAGATTTTTTTCATCGGTATTTTGTTTTAAATCTGCTGGTTCCTACAAAAGTGCGAAATATATTAACCAGCTATTCCGACTCACGTGCTATTCCAGACTATAATCCATTTCTTTGTCAAACAAACCTCTGTTGGGGATTGTTGTTTAAAAAAATTAAATTATATTAAATTATTATTATTTTTTTTTTTTGTTTTTTTTTTTCATTAATTATTTTATTATTATTTTTATTTTTTTATTTTTTTTTTAATTATATTTTATTATTTTTTTATTTATTATTATTTTTTTTATTGTTTACTTTTCCAAAAATCCCCACCGGGCTAAGATCATTAAAACAGTGGGGATTTGTGGAAAAAAAAGTAATGATCCCAACTGGTAGGGATTTGTCGGTGGGGATTTCTGGAATAATTCAATCATTCAGATCCGTTCAGCCGATCTGCAAGATTAAGTAACAAACATACACACCCATCCAAACTTTCGCATTTGTAATAGTAGTAAGACTTGTGAGCTCGTGGCTAAATAATAACAGCCGCTCGGGCGAATCTTTAAGATAAGCCGTGTTTGCCTAGGTTGGTCTGTAGATGGGTGACCATTACATACCGAGTTTGTTCCGTGCCTCGGGAAGCACGTTAGTTGTTGGTCCCGGCTGTCATTTGTTCATCTTTGGCTGTCGTTACCTACAGGTAGTCAGTGGACCAAAAACATTCTGACAACCAGTCTTGCCAAGTGGTATCGTATTACCCAGTGTTCGATTCAATATCAAACATAAACATATGTTGTAACTGATTTAACAATCGATTTTATTTTAGTCAATTTTAATTGTCTGTGGTCACAGCATTTTTATTGTACACCCAGTATTTCGACCCGAATGGCGCAACGGTAATGAGCCTGCTTTACGTTCTTCGTCCCCTCCTTCCCTCCACACCGCGTGAATTGACTATCATCGCATGCATTTCACGAAAAATAATACGTTTTATTGTAAGCAGTATGTTCGTTTGACAATAATTCGAGAGATTACAATATTACGTGTTTGACAATTTTACGGTGACATATACATAGAGCGATGCATAGCTTTGCACAGGCTTCACTTTATTGTTCGCAGCGCTATATCTTGGTTTTTTTTTTGGTCTAGTCTGGGAAGAAGATCTGGCAGAACACCTATATTATGTCTTATAATTATCAATTACGTTAGAAGAACCAGACTTTATACAATAATGGTGTAAGTTAATATAAAGATACATCTCAATTAAATTATTGACACATTTCAGCTAGCGCATGCCAACAATAAAACATTTAAAAAAAGCTTTACATTCAGGCCCAGTTACAACTTTTAAGTTTTGAACGTTATTCTCTAGCTTTTCTTCTCACGAATATTGTTAAAATAGTATTTATTTTATTTTTACAGAAAAAAGTGTTTGGACCAACTTGCCTCAATCCACAGAACGTCACCATGACCACTACTATAGCGGGTCATCTGCTTGATGTATCCAACACGTAAGTTTCGTGATGAATTATGTATTTTCAAACTCATTTTATGCCTAGCCTCTACCCAACTATGTTGGGGTCGGCTTTCAATCCAACCGAATACCAGTTTTTTGCATGGAGCAACTGCCTATCTGACCCCCATAACCCAGTTAGTACTGGGTAATACGATACCCCTTGGTAGGACTGGTTCTGGTTGTCAGATTTTCGTGCCACTGACTACTTGTTACGATTGTCAATGATCTACAAATGACAGCCAGAACCAACGGCTTAACGTGCTTTCCGAGGCACTGAGGAAACTCGGTATGTAATGGGTGGTCATCCACAGATCGACCTAGGCAAGCGCTCGTTTTGCTTAGTTCTTTAGGTTAGTTAAATGATGCTACATGGAGAAGGAGATGCGGGGTCGGAGTCCGACGCCGCATCGAGTGAGGTGAGCGCTGCGGGAGGCTCAGGGAGCACTATAAGTTCTTCCGTAAACGGCCCAGGCAGGACGGCGACCAATCGTCGTCCTCGGAGGAGGAGCAGATTGCTTCTGCTCGCAAGATCCCCACCAGCAAGCGAGAGGATCCGAGGCAAGAGGGGGGGGGGGGGGTCTCTGCCTCCGAGAGGTCGGCAAGACTGGCCGAGGAGGGGCGCCACCCGGGTATGACTGCCCGCGGGTCTGTCAGCAAGGCGGGTGCATCTGGCGGCTCCGAGGCGGAGCACAAGGCCAGGTTCACAAAGGAGGTGAAAGCGACCATTATTACTGACTGTGGCCCTGAAAGTTTAGACATCGTTGAAACTCAAGGCCATACCCACGACTTCCGCCTCCGTCATGGCAGCAGCGGAGGCTAATTTTGCGGGGCCTCCTTCGCCAGAGGGAGACGAAGTGGCCAAGCTGCGGGTGGACGTGGCCCGCCTGACGGTCGCAATGGAGCTTCTCCAGGAGAAGAATGCCAAGCTCCAAGCGGACCTGGCCAGTCTACGGGAGCCTGGCCCCCGCGTGGCACCTCAAAGTGGGGTGGCTCAGGCGCAGAGCATAAGCCAACCTGTGCCGGTGGAGAACCAGGTCCTGTAGCTGGTTCGAAAGGAGCTGGCTTCCTTCCAGGCGCAGTTCTCCGTCCTGGAGGGGATTGTTCTGCGCCCTCCCCTGGGCGCAAACAAGGCGGTCGCGGGCACGAGCAGCGTCTCGTGTGCGGCTGTTGCATCCGCTCCGGGGCCATCCAGTCAGCCCCGGCCTGTCTCTCATGCCCCCTGTAAAACCGACTACGGCCAAACAGGCGGCGGTGCCGGCTGGGAAGAAGATGGCAGCCCAAAAGAAGGGCAAGGCAGCTGCACAGGTGGCGACTGTGCCAGCGCCAGCGCCTGCGGCACGTCAATCGCCGGCGCCGCCACCGCCCCCCCAGCCTACTACACCTCCCACGGCTGAAGCCGGATGGCAGGTGGCTTGGGAGAAGCAGAGGGGGCGAAAGGCGGCCAAAAAGGCGCGCAAAAAGGAGCGGCAGCGCCAGAACAAGGCGAAAAAGATCGCGGCTAGGCTTCGCGCCCTAAACACCGCAGCTGTAGTGATAACACTACAGTCGGAGGCGGAAAAGAAGGGCGTGGCCTACCGCGACCTGCTGGCGAAGGCAAAGGCGACGGTTAATCTCGGGGAGCTCGGAATCGCCGGGGGCCTCCAGCTCAAAGTCACAGCAACGGGGGCTCGTATGCTGGAGATCCCCGGTGAAACCAGCGGCTCGTCCGCTGACGCTCTGGCTGAAAAACTAAGAGCGTCCCTAAACGCTGACGAGGCCCGAGGGTCCAGTCCCGTCAGGTGCGCAGACCTGCTCATTATGGGTCTGGACGACTCGGTCACCGAGGAGGAGTTGGTGGCCTATTTTTTTGTAGTTTTTCTTGTTTATCTCTCTTAACTTTATATATTTTGCTATATGTATGTATGTATGTATGTAATTATTTTATTCTTATATATTTTAGTTATAAATAATTTCTAGCCTTTTTTTTCTGTTATTGCACCTACTGTGTATTATCTCTGCATCACCCTAAGGTAGACTGGTAGAAAATGGCATTAAGTCCGCCTTTGTACAGTTTTAATTGTGCATTATGTTGTAATAAATAAATAAGATATCACTGACTGTGTATCAGAGTTGTTAAAGTTAAATTCTAGTGATATCATATTGTGTGCTTTTCCCTATTTTGAAAATTTGAGTACTTAAAAGAAAAAACAATTATATACATATGTTAAATAACCATGTACATTTCTAGTAGGGCACTATAGATTGACATACTTATATTATCTGGATATCAACACTGTTGTTGGTAAACTTAAGTCGACACGGGGAAAGGTGTCTCTACCTAGTAGATGTAGACACCAAATAGCTCGGCTATAAGCCCATAATATTCACACAGACATAAATAGTAACCGCGCTAATTCGTCTGCGAGTGAGGCTTAGAGAAAGTGTGAGTCAACCTTAAAAAATAGACATGCTATCGCGGGTTTTTTTTTAATGCTTAAGAGGAACAATTCCTTCGTACGTGATTGCTGTGTAACTTTAACCGCGTTATGCAGTGCTTGCAACGGAAGCAAAGAAAAAGGAATAAATCTTTGTTTTTGGGAAATTTTTCATTGATGCTCCGCTCCTATTGGTGATGTTAGCCTTCCTTGATAAACGGGCTGTCCAACACTAAAATATGTTTTTAACTCGAACCACCATTTCCTGAAATTAGCGCGTTCAACCAAACAAACAAACTCTTCAGCTTTATTATATTAATGTTATTAATGTTTGCATTAATCGCTCATATATTCTACTTATGGTTTTCCAAATAAGGGCTTCCCTCGAAAGCTTGCCCATGCTGGCTCACTGGAGACGGCTGCACACATAGGTGTAAGTCGTATCTATTTTGTATATAGTGTGCTTTTTTTTTACAAACATTAGGTTAATAGATACATTCTCATCAAGGTGCATGCAATAAGCCGGGACACGATATAGCTGCTGTAAACCGTTGAAGACTTCTTGCAACTGTCTTTTGTCCCCATCGTTGGAGCGTCAATGACAGTCATACTCCTGCCAGGTCTAAAGTTCTCATCGGAGTGTTTCGGCTCATTTAGAGCGAAACACTCCGACGACGACGACGACGATATAGCTGCTGTAAACTTTTAGGCTCTTCTCGCTACTGTCTTTCATCTCCATCGTCAGATCATCGATGAAAGTCGTACTCTAGTTAGGTTAAAGGTTCTCATCAAGTTGCATGAAATGATCCTAAGGGCGCTTTCAATTTACACGTTTCGAGTCGTACAACAAACGCACTGTTTTGGCGCCGCAGCGGTGCGACACGAAACGTCTAAATTGAAAACGCCCTAAACACGATTTTAAAGCTGTTGTAAACTCTTGCGGATCTGTTGCAAGACCAACTGCCTTCCATCTTCATTGACAAACCTTTGGTGACAATTTTGAAACTAAAATGTTTTAATCTTCCATTTCAAATTTCTAACTCTACGTCTCATGAGGCCGTGTCTTAAAAGTGCATAACATCTAAAGCTTTGAAACCTTCAAATATAATACGGTCACTTTCGAGACATTCCAATTTTAGAGTATTAGAACCAAGGTTTTATGTGAGTTCAACCTTTTTGAATAAAATCGGATTGAGTTTTCAAACATGTGTCAAAATAAAATGTAGTTTAAATCAAAAGCTCTGAGTATTGATATCAGCTTCAAAGCAAATCAGCGCCATGGCCAAAATAATTGTTTACCCATTTTTAACCCCGTTAGGGATTCATTTCAATAAAATACGAAACACGTCTTCCATCAATTCTGTTAAAAAGGTTTATGCAAAATTTCAAGTAGATTGGACCAAGGAATCACGTTGTCTCTTACAAACTTTGTCCCCCTTTTTTACCCCCTTAGAGGTTCAATGTTGGAAAATTCTTCTATACCGGATGCTTACATCATATAAAGAACACACCCTGCTAGTTTCAGGTCTCTACGATCAGCGGTTTAGGCTGTGTGTTGATCCATGAGTCACTAAAGCTAAATCAGTCATTAAATCGCTATTTTGTGCGTATTCAATATTCACCTCAAAAATCAAATTTCAAGGAAACTGAGAAATTATATTTATCTTTATTAGATTTGAAGTATATGTAGCAACTTTTAAAGGTTAACACTTCATTGGATTTTATTCTATAGGTGTATGAAGTTAATTAATATTTAACACAAAACCCTCTTTTTTACGTCTCTAGATGTTTTTTTTTTATGCCGAAACAGGTATTTCTTTATTTTTAATAATAAGTATTTACTCTGAGTTTCATGATTCTAGAACAATACAAACTTTACCCCCTTTTCACCCCCTTTTTCCAAAATTTTCCATAATGTCTATAGCCTAAATGTTATTCTGAGTGTATTTAAATAGATTAGTGAAGTTTTCATCAAAATCCGTCCAGCAGTTTTTACGTGATGCGCGGTCAAACAAAAAAACAAAAATTAAAAAAAAAATGGTTTTAATAATGTTCAGTTACTTATTTTAAGACACCCTGGTTGTTTTTTTTTTAAATCTTCAATGTACAGGTTTTTTTGTCTCAACGATTTTATTATATGTATAGATACTGCGACTGTTAGTAATAATACTAATGTACAGGTGACTTTAAATGAATACATATAGCACTAGTGCTATAAATGTTTACAAATGTCGTACGGAGGAGGATCTATGTGTCACCGTGGAGAATTCTCAATTAGGGTATATTAGAGACTAGCTGACAGGCGACTATCTGAGCAACTTCGTCTGCGTACATAAGACACATAAGAGAGAAAACGAAAGCAAAAATATTCCCCGTTTTTGCAACATTTTTCATTCCTGCTCCGCTCCTAATAATCGTAGCGTAATGTTATATAGCCTAAAGCCTTCCTCGATAAATGGACTATCCAACACAAAAAGAATTTTTATATTCGAGACGATAGTTCCTGAGATTAGCGCGTTCAACCAAACAAACAAAGAAACTCTTCTGCTTTATAATATTAAGTATAGATAGGGTCTTGTTGTCTGAGGATGGCACGGGTGTCTTCGGCCTCACTCCAAATATTAATATTAATTTAAACTAGAAAGTGAGACAACAGAAGGTACCATTAACAATATTGTTAATCCTACCAACATGGTATCTTGCACTCAATAAGTTAGTAAAAAAGGGCCTCAGCAGAACACCTTGAAATTATTCTACCAAAACATCCAAGATGTTGATAAAATAACTATCACGAACTTTATATTTAACTAATATTGAATATCATTTTCAGGATACGGAGCAAAATAGTAAAAAACTCGGAAACCGGGAAGGACCGCCGATATCTACCGAGGGGCTACGGCATGTTCCGATTGGTATGTTTTGTACGGAACATTAAAACAATGTGTGTGTTTGTGTGCCTTTTACGGGGAATGAAACATGGACTGGTACTGTTCAATGCAATACTGTATCCAAGAGCAGTGGTGATCCAGTGGTGGCGGCCGCGACTTATGAACAGTAAGTCGTGGATTCGAACCCAGACAGGAGCATTTCTTTGTGTAATTTATTTGATCACCACTGCTCTCAAAACCGTTGAAGGAAAACATCGTGAGGCAACCGGCATGCGGCATGCCCTAGAACCAAAAATTCGAAGACATGTGACTACACTGGGCTTGCATGGTGGATATAGCCTATACGCAAAATACGCCGACGACGATACGACGATACGACGTGGAGATGCGGACAGCAGCCCGTTATTAGCAGTATAGTTTAGCAGCACACACGACACATTATATACATACACATCACAATTTTGTTTGATGTATTGGAATCCTATTGCAAACAACCAGGAAAAAATCCAGACCGTGGTTACTACTGAGACATTTCTGATGGAAAACTCAATAACGAATTGCCCAACCGGTGAATAAAGCCGATTGAGATCATCAAGGCAGACATTGCGGTATTTAAGGCGATCACAGAAGCTAAACGCAATTGTTATAACGCCTGAAAGTATATGATTCACTGCAATAAACAAAACCAGAAAAATATATGATATTTTTCAGGATATATAGTGTTTTGAAAACATATTGCAATTAATTTTAATCGATAAAAAAAATCACTAACTTATCTCTAAAATTTTTTTTAACCATGCTGCTTTTTTGGCAAATAATTCTTCAAGCAATATATTAGCATCATAGTATTTTACATCCAATCAATACATTTTTGTAAATCAGGCTGACGTCACAACCAGACGTAGTGCAAGCTCATTAGAACTTTATTCTAACAGTATTTCAAACGAAGTTTGAACCACCGCAAATAGAGTTAATAATTTAGCCTTACCATTCGGGGAAAACAGTTGTGATGTTATCTATATTTGGCAGTACGCCCATGTACCATACAACTTTGCTCACCCATGTACCATACGACTTTGCTCACCCTTCGAAAAATTTAGGCGAGATGCAGTATTCCAAACAAAAATCCGTTTACATATTTATGCGAATTTAAAGCGAGAGACAAGCTGGGCCCACGTACGCAACGTATGCGATGCAACGTGGGAGAATTGGTGTGCACACTTGTCCCGTGTATGCAACGTAAATTGGCGTCAGACGCGTTTGTAATTTCTCAGAAGGTGCACTAGTGCATCTACAAGTCATGTTTTCTGATTCTGATAGCGAGTTTAGCGAAGTTCTAGAAACACACTGGTCACACGCGTGGGATAGCGTACGATCATCCCCTCCACCTTCCCACGCCGATCTGGACATCGCAGGTCGACGTTGCGTGGAAAGCGTGTGATTGCGTTGCATACGATAAGTGTGTTTCTATTGCATAGTTTTTCATATAAAATCAAGAGTCCAGATATCATAATGCGTTGCATACGTTGCGTACGTGGGCCCAGTTTGTCTCTCGCTTAAAACTTTGGTTAGTTTCAAAGTTTAGTTAGCTATAAACTGCGTAAATTCATAGCCGATTCACTTACTTTTAAAACATTCAAACCTGTTTTGTTTGTAGAAATGGGACAGCGAGTTGGCAACTTATGCGCAAGTGTTAGCCAATCAATGTCTCCTAAGTCATGACTTGTGCAGATCTACTGGTAAGTACCATTTTATGTTGTTATTTCTTCACATTTCCGCTTACCCGGTTAGTAGAGGATCCCCTTAAGAAAACGACCTTCACCAATTTGATAACCAGATGAAAATTACATTTTAACAAATAATAATATATTTTATAACGAGGGACTACACGAAGCCATATGCCCGAGGTGGTTTGACTCCCGAGCTTGCGAGGGAGTCAATCAAAGCCATGATATATTAAGTTGGCGTTTGCGTTTAGTCTCGAGGTGCAACCTGTACTTTTCACTTCGAGTGCGAGAAAAATAGTCATTTAAAACCGAACAAATTTACACTCGTCATAAACTCTGAACTAAGCGGTTATTTTTTTTTTCTATCAGTTCAGTCACAGATTAACAAACTCTCAACATGTTCGCAATGAAGATGATCCACACTCCACAGATAATTAGTACCTACATTACTGCAGCGGCTAGCAACAGAGGCGTTGCACATACTTTTTAAAATCAACAATGCACACAACAATATTTTTTCTCGCTTTGAAATGTTGTTTTTGTTTTCAAACTGTTTTCTATTTGCAAGCCAATTTAAATAAAACCTTTGATAAGTGACTCTTTTGCTACCATGTTTCAGAGTAAAAGATCGTTCCATTCTTAAATTACTTTTTACTCCCTAGGGAGTAAAGTGGTCACTGTAGTCCCGCTTCGTAGGGCTATATTGGCGTAGTTTTGAAGCATGAGAAGTGAAAAATATGTTAGTGAACGTGTATCAATAGGGTTGACATTAAAAAAAAATGTCCATGGCTATGATTAAAAAATATTTCACTCTTCAAAATTTTCACTGACTTGGTTGCCAAACGACTCATAGTCTATGTAGGTAATTTTAATGCGAGTATAGCAGTATAGGGTTGCTCGTGAAAATCTGTTCATAGATAACGGTTGCCAGGTTTTGAAATTAATAAGTTAATTGGTACCGGGTAATACGATACCCCTTGGTAAGACTGGTTGTCATACTTTTTGGGCCACTGACTACCTAACGACTGTCAAAGGTCTACAAATGACAATGAATTTGCTAACACATGTAATATATTATGAAAAATAATCATAATCTTGATTAGGTATATCTCGACATCGGAAATGACAGGCGCTGGTATACGCGTGTTACGGTAAGTGTGATTAATTGAAAATTATTAATAATTACCTACCTTACATCTAAATAATTATATAAAAATCAATTGCTGTTCGTTCGTCTCGCTAAAACTCGAGATCGGCTGGACCGATTTGGCTCATTTTGGTTTTGCATTATTTGTGAAAGTCCAGGGAAGGGTCAATTCAGGGGGGGTTTTTAATTCATTGTTGTATTTAATTTTTATTTAATTTAATGTTTTTATTTTATTTTGTACCATTGACATTCATTAATTTGATCTGACATTTATTTCTGGTATTTTAATTATGTTTGTCATTGAATTAACTTTATTTATTTATTAATCAATCAGCTGACTGTAGATTTGGCAAAAGTGTTTGTATATTATTGGTTTGTGTCTAATATGGGTCAATGACCTGAATGAAATGCTTTTTTTTTTAAAGTAGTAGGTGGGTAGTAGTAGGTAGGTAGTAGTAGGTAGGAGGTAGGTAGTAGTAGGTAGGTAGTAGGTAAGTAGTAGGTGACAGGACAACGTCTGTCGGGTCGGCAAGTTATTAATAATTACCGAAAGTCGAGGTAAAAGCATAGTATAAAAAAGGAGAAGTACGATATCTTCATACAAACGCACCGCGCGCGGCTTGTACGTGTGCGCCATAGTATCTTTACGTCTCCGCACGCACACTCAAACACAATCTCGACCCCTTTCTTACTGCGCCAGTTGAGGCAGTCGAGGCTAACACCGCATAAGGTTCGCACGTCACGGCTTTTTGGCACCGTCAAATAAATGTGTGATAATTGCAGAAGGACTTATTGCTGTGTGTTTGGGTGTCTAAATAATTCATCTATTCCAGAGTTGTTTCTTTCTTACCTGGCCTGTTCAGATTACTTACTGAACAGGAAAGGTAAGCAAGTCGCTTATTCTAGCATATAATTTTTACTTGATGATGAGATATCTACTTATTTTTTTGTATTAGTTTTCTATCAGACAGACGAAGTACTATCTTAAGCCTATCCCACTAGAATGTATTGGGTACTTTTGATCTGTCATATTTTACGGTGACATATACGTTTAGTCATACCGATTTCTCAGTATTGTAGGTAGGTACAGTAATTGAGTACCTACTTACAGTTATAAAGCCGTAATTTAAAATAATTGACGAATTAAAAGTGATAAGCCTGAGACAGGTAAGTAGGTACGGTAGAAAATTATATCGTGGATTGGGCCTGAGATAGCTTACTGTACTTTTTTATACTATGGGAAAAGTGAGAAATTAATCACATTTACCGGTGATTATTAATGTAACTTTGGTACCGATAAATATATTATATAAACGCTGTAAATGCAGATAAAAGCGCGGGTGTTGCAATTCTAACTGCTAATCCACGTACGTACTATGTTTATTTTGCGGTTCATAACTGTCGGAGTGCCCCAATTTTATTACTGAGACTAATTTGACTGTACTAATTTCGTAGGAATTATTGCTGGGAAACGACTTTTGTTTCTGGGTTGAAAAATCATGTTTTGTGGTCAATGAAACGCGCTCAAAACATTGTGTTGATGGATGGATTGAATAGTATGGGGTTCGTAGACATGTAACAAGTAAAAAACGTCAATTACAAACTAGAATTTAAAAAGAAACCTGTCAAAAAGTCGGAACAATGAGCCCGATATCTGCGTTACTAGAAGGTTCCCAGTGTTGGTGTAGAACAAAAAATTGATCGCAATGATGGGGAGAACAAGTGCCTTCCGGCTTCGTTCAGAGGTTTTTTACACGCTTTATAAATAAAATCTTTGTTATGAAACAATGTTTTCAACTAAATGTGATTAAAAGGGTTGTTAGAAATTTGAATACCCACTTAGTTAAAGTACTTAGCATTAGAAAAACACCGTTCGTTAATAGTAGCAAAATAGTTTACTGGATACACATGGAATCAAACATCATAATAGACAAAAAAAAATTAGACATTGTTCAGAGTTCTACATTTCTCTGTATTCAGATAATGAGAGGTTTTCATTTTAAGAATTAAAAAAAAAAATAGTTTCCAAAAACTCTGCAGATGGCGTTGACCCGACTACGTTACTAGTGTCAAAATCAAAACGCTTGGCATGGTTGCCAGCTTAAGGGTTTTGCCCCTAAATTTAGGGAGTAGAATTGTTAAAAGGGACATTTTTAGGGACAAGAATTTTTAGGGGGGGCTCCAAATATTTTTGGCATTTTTTTAAATACTCGTAGTACTTGCTATTAAATTGATAACAAAGCGTGTGTTTGTAGTTTTGTGCATAGAATGACGACGTAGACGGCTGGTCGTAGGCCTCCCCCATGGTATGCCACATCAGTGATCTTCCGCTTTTGCAATCCAGTCGCTTCCAGCCACCTTTTTCATCGGTCTGTCTGGCCGGTAGTCTCCAAACACTGCCTTTGCCAAGCCGTGGCCTCCTTTCAAGGACCCGTCAACTCCATCGACTATCAGTTCTGCCGCAGACGCCCGCCCACTGCCACCTCAGCTTGGACCCGTCAACTCCATCGACTATCAGTTCTGCCGCAGACGCCCGCCCACTGCCACTTCAGCTTGCTACTCTTCTGGACTATTTCAGTCACTTATGAGTTACGAAACAATTTAGGCACTAAACAAGACAAGTACATTTATAAAATTCTATAATTATTTTAGGGGTTCATTTCTTTCCATCTCTTCTAGTGTTTTGCCTCCTCCGGCCAAACAGGTAAACTATTATTAGAATCTAATCTGAGATTGAATAAATTAATCTCTGTTGAATTTTGAACCTAAGAAAATACCTACAATGCTAAACATTGATGAACTTACTTGGTTGTAACACTGATAGTGGTGTTCTTACAAAATCATTTGGTATAAAGTGTGCTGAGCATATGTGCGAATGTCTTTTTATGGTCCTTCCAGGTTTAAAATGTACGATGGCTTGTACCCATTGTGCTTTACGACTTTCATCTTTAGGAAAAAGATGCATGCCTTCATTTTGTACACAAATCCACAAGGCAACGACTTCTCTTCTTTTTCTCTTGGGACATTTTCTTTCTGGCGTGGAAAACCCTAAAAAATACTGGTAAGTATTGTTTTATTTTTCCTTGTTGTTCGTTTCGTTTTACGTTCTCAAAATAACATACAAGTGAAATAATCAAAAAATTATGTCACGTTCCGTTCCTTCCAGTAACGTACCCCGGTCAGCGCCATCTATCCAGCGACTAGGAGAGTTAAAAAAGAAAATCCCTCATTCAAGAATAGAATAAATAAATAAATAAATATTGCTGGACATTACACACAGCACCATCTAGTGCCACACTAAGCAAGGCTTGTGTCGTGGTCACCAGACAGGATATACTACATGACGTATACTTTTTGTTTGTTAATACATATTATTAAACATGTAAACATCCATGACTAGGAAACGACTCAAGGCATTCCGGTCGGGGACAATATGCTATCGAACCTTCGCTTCGCAGACGACATAGTTCTTTTTGCTTCCGAAGCGAATCGACTAGAACAAATGCTCCAAGACCTGAACACTGCAAGCCTTGAGGTTGGACTGACGATGATATAACTTAATGTTTTTTGCTATTTACGAACTTACTACTTCAGATTGCTTTTATCACATTTAAATAATATGTTAAAATATATATACCTAAATGAAATCTGGCATGAATAAATGTTTAAATGTATATTTTATAGTTTTATAATAATGGCAATACAACAATGTCATTCTAACACAATTGCGAGTCCATTGACCGATCAATGATCGACCATTATTATGAACTAGCTTACCCACGCAACTTCGTCTGCGTCACAAAAGAGAGAAAAACGAAGCAAAAAAAAATACCCGTTTTTGCAACATTTTTCATTCCTGCTCCGCTCCTAATGGTTGTAGCATGATTTTATATAGCCTAAAGACTTCCTCGATAAATGGTCTATCCAACACAAAAATAATTTTTCAATTTGAACCAGTAGTTCCTGAGATTAGCGCGTTCAACCAAACAAACAAACTCTTCTGCTTTATAATATTATAAGTATAGATTTAGCAACAATTATGGAAAAAAATAAAAATGTTAATGAAATGGTAATGTTAATATCTGGAAAATTAGTGTCACAATGGTCTATACCATTGTGACACTAATAACCCTCCCTAAGCCATGTATGCGGCACTGAGTCGTAGGCTCTCTTATAGAGTCTATCTATATCTACATGTCGACAGATTATTGTTGTTGATGATTATTGTTATTATCTATTTATTAATACAAATAAAATACCTCAACTGCCTCGTGGTCACAAGCAGGACTGCAGAGCATGAGGTTCTGAGCTCGATTCCTGGGCCGTTGTATTATAATTACTTTGTTTCAAAAATGCAAAAAAATATCATAACAATCTGTCTGTCTTTTATAGAAAGATTCCCGAATCCCAGCCAAACGACTGGCATCTTGCGATTCTCGTATCCTGATTGGAATATATTATACGACAAGAAGGCTCACCCTGATGGACTGACGAGTAAAAAAATAGATCATGCTGTCGATGACATCATATCGTCTTGGTACTATGGCAAGAATTATGTTGATGCGAGAATGATTCAATATCACCCTGATTTGGGAAGGTAAGTTGAAATTCTTCTATTTGTTTGTAAGTTTGTTGGTTAGTAAGTTTGTATTCTTCAGAATTTTGTAATCTTCAGAACTTCTAATACGATTTAGAAAATTCTTTCACTGATGTGAAGCTACATTTTCTCCGAGTGTTATGGGATGCATTCAAAACGTTCCCTTGGGTTAATTTCCGTGCTTAACGGGAGCTAAGCCGGGAGCAAAAAATAGTAATTCATAAATTGTTTATAGTCCCTCTTGTCAAACTAAAACTTCCATGTAACAATTAATATAAGTTAAAAGTTTCATTGGCAAAATTACCACGTAGAAAACGGGGGGCCACGTGGTGGCTACCGGCCACCGTAGACGCGCGCCTGTGGACGGTGAGCTATGGGCTAGCTAGCCGTCCGTGTGTCGTCTAATGACGACAGGCCGTGTCAACGGAACCATCGTGTTCCACGCGCGCCTCAAAGAGATGTCAGCATAAAGGGAGGGGCCCGCAAGGGCCGAAGCCTGCTGGGGCTGCGGGACTGTTCGAAAGAGACCGTGGCCCCGGAACATAAACGGCGAGGAAAGAACATGGATGGGTTTTAATCAGTAAAAGTCTGACACTCCCTCCCGCTCCGCCCAGAGTGGGAGAAGTAATTTGATGATTTCCCATGAGAAAAAAAAATTATAAAAAATAAGGATGTTAAAGGACCCTTCGCGACCGTCAACAAAGCATTTTGTACATCAAACTAAGTAACTAACAGGGGACGACATAAGGTTGATTGCGAGGTTTTAGGGGATTTTTCAAATAAAATGGCACGACTGTTTCATAGCTCTGTATTGGGGCAACTAAAGTACGTAATACGATCAGACATACCACTCACCATATGGACCCTATGTCCTTTTACAAAAACAATTAATTGGGCTTCAGTTACTAACTTATTATTTGAATTGTAAAACATGCGTAGAGTAACGTAGTTCAAAAAGAGCGGATGGCATCGGGGGGCACGGCAGTGTCCCCGCCAAGTCGAGCGCAAAGCAAACACTGCCATACCATTTGTCCAAGTGTCATGTGACAATGGAGATACCTTGTCCTCTAGTCCCAAGCACGTGAGCAGGGACGTACCGCAGGGATCTATCCTTGGCCCACTCCTCTTCATCTTGTACAGTGCTGACATAATTAAATGTTTAATCAACACCAAATTTTAAATGACCTATTCAACGATACCCCACGACGAAAAAAAAAATCACCCTACTTCACATGTTAGAGAGCTAGCCTAAAAAATATATTTCCCAAATTATTATGTTTACAGCTTCTCAGTACTAACAGTCTCTGAGCAAAACCCCGCACGAACAGACGGACATGACGAAACTATAAGGGTAACTGTTTGGACTATGGAACCCTAAAAAAACAGTGTTAAAATAAAGTTTTTTTAAAGCGGTTCAATTACATATTTCATTTAGAAACGGGGTATTTTCGGATAGGTACCCCTGGGTAGGAGTCCAATTTATTTTTATGACGTTCTATTTGGAACAACCAGTCTTCATCTGTCATTTAATAACAGATACGCTACAGAAACACTGAACAACTTTTAGTGTTTTTCACTTACTATTTATTATATTTAAAATTTCTTGACGTTACAAATATAGTATTCTGTAACTCATATTTTTATGAAAAGATCCTATCTCCAAGTTACACTTACACTTTCTAAAATTATTTTTGTAACCCCCGACGCAAAACAACGGGGTGTTATAAGTTTAACGTATCTGTGTGTGTGTGTGTGTGGCATCGTAGCTGCCGAACGGATAAACCAATGTTGATTCAGTTTCTTTTGTTTGAAAGGTGAATTAGTTGGGAGTGTTCTTAGCTATGTTTGATGAAAATCAGTCCAAGATGGCCGCCGCCACAAAATGGCGGATTACATATTTATTCAACAATTCCCTCAATGAACGGGCTTGTAGTCAAGCAAATAATTTACACTTCGTCCAAAAAAAATATACATTGAAATTATGACTCTATGTGTTTTTTAAATATTAAATGAATGTTACTTGTTAACTTTAAATTTTGGAGAGTGTAAACATGTTGGCACTCGTGACTGTACACACGTGTGTCCATAGACAAAATCGTATCCGTAGAACCAGACTTAAAAGAAATAATAATTTAAGAGAAATAATCTGTTTTTTTTTCATAATCATCCCCAGATTAACAAACGCCGCTCATGAGACACCTAGGATGTACCTCGCTATGATTCATGGTCCAGCCACGCACATGGGCTGTGGCATGTCCGCGTATTCAGAATACACAATGTATGCTAGTGAAAAGAGCCAGGTTATCCGAAATGTAAGTTAAAAACGCGTGATTTATTGCTAATCTGTTAAATTGATTTAGATCTGTGACGTCCTTAGCTTGCTTCTGAATACTAGTATGTAGGTATTACATGGGCCGACTGCTCTGTTACTTGACAACAAGATACCCCATAGGAGTACTGGGTAGCAGACATTCGGGTTTTTGGTTACTTGTTACCACCGTCAAAGGAATAACAGCTGGGATCAATTGCTTAAAATATTTCAAAGCTTGGAATGTAATGGAAAGGCACCCATGCATAGATCAATCGCGGTAGGCGTGTTTTTTTTTTATAAAATTCACTCGCAGTGGCAACTCGCTAAGGTTGCACTGCTTATCCGGACAAGCATTTTTTATGCTTTCAAGTCGATCCCTACGGCTGTTACCTTGTGACTGGGGATGGTAGCATCGCTTTTTTTGTTTTAAATTAAAAAGTGCCGCAAGTTCTAACCTAACCTAGATAATTCACCAAAAATAAAGGGGGTCGACGGGAAGCACGAAAGTAGCTGTCGTATATAATCGAATAAGTGTTTTGCTAATTGAAATAAATGAGTTTGAGTTAGGCCATTTTATCCTATCCAACAAAGTAAACTTATATTGTCACTTAGTATCTTCCGTTATTGTTTTGAGCTTCCGATACTGGCGCTGTTGCAATGATCGTGGGTTGTACTCAACACGCGATCTCTCAACTTAATACTCATGGAAGATATCCCGGATGTGTCAATATAAGTTTAGTTTTAAGCCATGAAAGCTTAAAACAGTGTATAACCAACTAAATGTATTACTGTTTCCACGCAGTTCTTGCAATTGGTATGCAACTTCTCGGCCGGTGCTCACAAGGGAACACAAGTATACGAGACAAGAGCTCCAAAACCTGGCACGGGCTACAGCGCTAATAGCGGGTGCCCGCCTGGATCTCAGGAAGACTCCGACTGGCTCTGCATTGAGGCGACGCCGCCGCCGCCGAAGCCGCCTCCACCGCCTCCACCCCCGCCTCCACCCCCGCCTCCACCCCCGCCGCCGCCGCCGCCGCCGAAACCGAAGCCAGCGACTCCACCACCAACACCCAAACCACGTGAGATTAACCTAATTTCAACAAAGTTCAATTAAAACAGTACGTCCGTACTGCTATAATTGAACCTTGTTGAAATTGCAGCGTGTGCTTGCGCACCGGGTGCATATAACAAACGGAGAGATAGCAGTTTCTGTAACGAAACTAGCTGATGCCCGCGTACAAATTATTTACTAAAACCTTAATCGAGAACCACTCTGTCCATATGATGAAAACAGTATGAAAATCAGTGCATCTACGAGTATTTACTATGTCTATGTTATTGTATTTCAGCTACTAACACTAGAAATAAGTTATTTTTTGGATCACTGTTGCCCGAAAAATAATTATACAGGATGTTAAATTAGTCGCGTGCCATAGCTTAGAGGTAGGTTCAGTATTGATAACGGAACCCAGAAAAAAAAAACGTTAATAAATTATTACTTACTTATCTTATCTGGCGCAACATGTGCAACCCTTACGCTACGACGTTATGTAATTAAAGCATTTGAACAATAAAATAGTTGGATTATATTTCCTTTATCGATACTTAACCTACCCTAAGCACGCGACTACTTTAACACCCTGAATAAAGAATAGGATCATAAGGATAATAATACCACACCTACTCCTTTTTCCAGGCACACTTTGTACTTTTGTGCAATAAATAAAAAAAATAAAAAATCAATAAAAAAATATGCAGATAAATAATAAATAAAAAAATGTCGGATCCGGTTATGAGTACGGACAGGCGAATGAAACTAAAGCGCGCCAGTGTAGTGACATCACACGACCTACTTACCAGTGTACCCCCACCATGGCGTGCTTCTACAGAGTCCTGATGTTAACAGCTCGCAGCGAGGAGGACAGGCTAGGTCTGATCGCAGCAGAGTTAAGAGGTCTTGAAACTGTACCTGGTTTATTTTGCCCAGTGTTAAAGTGTGAAACTGTAATGTCAAGTATCTGTTTGAAAAGGTAACCATGGAGTTTCGTGCACCTGACAATAAACAATGTATCGAATCCAGTGCACAGCACAGCAGTGCAGTGCAGTTTTCGTAGCACGAA
This sequence comes from Xestia ashworthii, assembly GCA_950022955.1. Lineage (NCBI taxonomy): Eukaryota > Metazoa > Arthropoda > Insecta > Lepidoptera > Noctuidae > Xestia > Xestia ashworthii. The sequence goes on along the minus strand of OX465570.1, from coordinate 7,505,206 downwards.
ACCCGTCTTCTGCCCATATAATGCTCGAGCCTAACGAAATTATCTTGATAACCCGACAAATAAATAGATAGACAGAAAAATAAATAAGTAAATTAATAAATAAATGATGCAGTCAAGTTATTTGATGTTGTGTTTTGAACTTTCCCAGCTGTAACAGTTGTAACACCACCTTCGTGTCCCCTGGGTGAAACAAATTCATACTGCGATCCGGCGTTAGTTCTGCTGCCCATATTCCATATCGAGGACGCACCACCGGATAAATTGCACCAATTTGCTGATGAAAATAAAGACCCTCTAATAAATAATTATATTTTGCAAAGGTAAGACTTCAGTTTCTCTTCCATCCTAGGGTCTATCAACGTCGTACGATCTATTTTAACTATTCAAATCATCATCTGCCTAGCATTTCCCCAGTTATGTTGGGGTCGGCTTCCAGCTGAACGGATTCAGGTGAATACTAGTACTTTACATGGAAACTACCTATCTGACCTCCACAACCCAGTTAGTACTGGGTAATGGTGTCGATTCTGTTGTGCACAAACTAAACTTAATTTAGACTATCGCTATCTTTTACTAAAAGGCAGCGCGAGAAAAGGACGGTCATAGCTATGAACTAAGTTAGAGATGTCAAACTAGTTTATGCCTTGCGCTTCACCGTGTTATTAGTCGACATGTTTTTACGTGCACCCTTCAATTGTATGGAAATATTAGTTCGAATTAAATTTGACAGCTCTAAATGACGTCCGTCTCTTTCTCGTTTTATTAGTGAGAAAAAGATAGTAATAGCCTAATTTAAGTTTAATTTGTGCACAACAGAATCGACACCAATATACAACTAACCGGTAACGACTGTCAAAGGTCTATTAACCACTGGGACAAACAGTCGTGCTTTCCGAGGCACGGAGTAAACTCGGTATGTAATGGGTATACCCCATCCATGGACCAACAGGCAAATTCGGCTTTCTCTGAAGATTGACCCGATACGAGCGCTATTATTTTACTTTTAATTTCAAAAATAATAGTTAGTAATCAGTTTCCACTGCTGGAACACAGGTCTCCTTTTCGTGAGAGGCCTTAGTTGAGGAATGTAATCTACCACGCGAGCTCAGTACGGCTTGGTCGATGTCGTGTTTGAATTTTTATTCTAAGATATTATAGTCTCCTTACAATTTTTCTTTTCACCGTTTTGTGGGCAGTACCGATGATTAAAATTACTTAAAAATCTGCCTGGTTTTATACAAGCCCAATAGCTTGGCTTGCCCTTCATGATGGTAGCATTTAGGGAGAATTTTGCTTGCCTAATGGGCTTGGCATATTGCTGCTCAGTCGAGGTCGATACTACCATAATTCAGTCAAATTTAAACCCAACAGAAAAAACTATAGTCTGAAATCAACAAATATTAATGCCATTTCTTAATTTTACAGAGTAAACCAAACGAGAAAAAATGGCAAGCCAGTATTTCGTGCACAATCATCGAACGAGAGGTTTGACATCTTCAATGACTATGGCGCAGAGGTAGTTATTATAGAAATATGTGGTAATATTATTAACATGTTACTGCAACATTCTTAAAACACACTTCATACAAATATTATAAAGGTGAAAGTTTGTACGTGTGCGAGTATGTTTATTACTCTTTCTTTTTGCAATTTGTCAATATCTCTCATTTTGACGATTCGAATAAATAAGATTTCTCTCAGGTCCATGTTTAGTTGATGACTGTTGAAACAATAGTGGCCACTCTTTATAGTGTTGCCAGTAAACATTATTTTAATAATAAATAAAATAATAGTGTCAATACAATGGAGGAACGTGAAATTTTACGACGAAATATTTAATATTGATCAATCTTTAGCAATTTTCTACAAACTTCTCCTCTTTTTTAGAATGCGATCTTTCAACATGGATATGAAATGTCTTCAGTACAACCAACCGCACCACCGTATAAGTAAGTTTTATTAACATTCATATTTTAATGTACGAGTATTTCACGCTAATCGCGAAATTAAATCGTCTATCAGTCTTTTATATTTCGTGCGGGCGAGATGAGAATGTTTCATCGGCATGGTATAAATAAATTCATGGGTGCTGAGACGGGAAGGTGCCAAGATAGGCCTAAACCGGGAACGGGAAAACTTCCCCGCAACACGCTGAACAGCAGCTTATACCTCAGCTACTGCGCCAGCCTGCCGGGGCTGCGGGCCTGTTCGAAAGAGATACCGTGGCCCTGGAACGTAAAGGGCGAGGAAGGAACACGGATGGGTTTTAGTCAGTAAAGGTCTGACACTCCCTCCCACTCCGCCCAGAGTGGGAGAAGTCATTTGATGATTTCCCATCCATCAAAAAAAAAAACTGTGCCAGCCGTCTCGAACATCATCTTTACTCCATCTAAGTAGTGAATAGTAAAGGCATAACTAATAATTTCACCTCTGTTTTTACTTAGTCTTTTGAAACTATATTAGACTGGGTGGGTTTACCTATCAGACTATTATGGAAATGGACAGTTTTTATTATCACTGCGATGAAGTCCGTAAGGTTATGTTTTTAAACTCGGAACTACTGATCTAACAAAATAAAATCATTACTTATTTTACAATTTCTGGAAAACCCCTCAAAAATGACTGTATTACAATTTCATTATATTTTCAGTAACAATACAATTGAGGCCATCTTTGGAAATAGCAGGTTCAACCCAAAGGCACGTGCACGTACATCGCAGGAGTTGCTCGAATTCATCCGCAAGAGAGGCACAGAGGTGACTTTTATTCAACATCTGAAAGGAGCACTAAACAAAAGTAGACAGGGGGCCATCTACGAGCCCACACTGGCCCGCGTGGTAGATTCAAACTCAAAGCATTTATTTATTACAATTGGGTCATTAAGAAACTTTTTACTGACAAAAAGGAAACAAAAATAAATTTTGCGAAGCTACAATAACATAGCATAATAACTTGTTCTTTCTGAAGAGGAATGAGCAAGAAACTCCATGGATAATCGTACAGCCGTAGCTCGATTACTGCCAATTGCCTCTCCTAGAGAGTATGCCTGTCTTTTAGCTCCCACTTCTGATTATGCTTATGCTATTAACATGATTTTGTGAGTGAAGACCAGAAAGCATAGTCGCAGCGTAGTAGTGGAGTAATACTGAAAGCGTATGTGCACGATTCCGGGTTTTTCTTCTAAACTTTCGTTTTTTTGTAGAATGTGCTCAGCTGGCCACATGCAGATAAACAGTCCTCAGTAGAATTTCCAGAATTTAATAAGTGAGTATACAACATTATCCGTCGCTGATTTGTCAACTGATAGATCACCAGTCCGACCGATCCAATTAACCTGAGGACCGATCCTTGAGTGGTGATGATGGGTCGTCCGATCTATCAGTTGACAATGCAGAGAGAAGGCGAAGGCAATACTTAGACATCAAACTTTTATCGTCATTAAGTACTTAGGCTAGTCTAGGCAACGTCGCCCATCTTTAAACCTCCACTATTATTTATTTATTTAACAATTTATCTACACACTATATACAGAGAAAAAGAAAGGAACAGAAAATACATACTACAAAGCTGATGCTTATTTCTAAAGAAATCTCTTCCAGCATACTTGCGAAAGGAGATACTAAAACAGAAATGTAGACATAGACTATGTGATGTTTCTGGTCCTAAAGATAGATAAATAAAGTATTTTGTAGTCTTTACAGAGAACAGCAATCACGGGCACAATTCAATTTGACCCTGGATTTGAGTCCACCGTCATTGCCACCTCCCCCTCCTCGCCGGCCTCCACCTCCTCGCCGGTCTCCAGCTCTTCGACCTTCACCGCCCGCGCATCCTCACCCGCACCATCGCCCACAGCCACCGCCACCCCCACCGCTCTCACCGCCGAGAAAACCACCACCACCACCACCACCACCACCACCTCGCGTAGAAAAGGACTCAACAGCACTACAGACTCATGTCAAACCAAGACCTGCTCCTCAAGACAGAAAAAGGCAACCACGACCGAAACTGCCACCAAAACACCACCAAATGATGAAGGTAATTCTAGATTTTATTTAAGAAATGTCAATGAGAAAAGGAAATAAAATAGAGATCTTAAATCGTTGTCGTTTGACTTTTTTTCTGGTTTTCAAACAAATTCTTCAGTGATCAGAAGTCATCATCTCAAAATGAAATACTCTATAAATATTTGTCACTGTTTAATATTTTCAACCTGCAATATTTAATACCATAGATAAAATGTGTGTGAGCTTGTTTTTAAAATATTTTTTTAAAAACCCATTTTTTTAGAAAGCGAGTATATTCACGCGAGTGGAACAGTTCCAATTGCCCAAATTACCCAAAAGAAGACGTACTGCGACTTCTAAAGTTGTAAAAAAAGATGTTGAACCAAGAAAAGATTTTTCAAATTTAAACCAAGTTGTCAATGATTATTTAAAACGTCATCCAGGATATAGAATAACCAATGGGAATAGCAAAAAAATATACAACAACGAAACTCAGCCAGGGCAAAATAAAAAACCACGTGCAATAGTAAAAGCACAAACAGACGCTGTGGCAATTGAGACTGGTTTGAACAGAGCTGAAGAATCTGTTATAAATTTTAACCAATTTTTAGGTCAAAAAAATAGCAGCAATTATAATGACAAAGACCTCGATACTAAAGATGACAATGATAATAAACTACTATCACTTCTCGATACCTTAGAAAGAGAAGTGAAGCACATAGAACTTGATGGCGATGAAAAACAATTATTTGATGCAAAAATAAGAAAAATATACGGTTCCATCGTAGGCAAAACTGCACAACAAATGTTTCCAAAATCAATTATATTTAGTACCCCAGATCCAGGAGTAGCTGAAATCGATTTTGGGGAAACAAAAAGTACAGACCAACTTGAACCCAATCCGGTAGAAAATGACCAGTTAAAAGTTATAGATGAACCCAAACAAAAGAAACGTTTTAAGATTGACCAGAGAGTTAAACGAGTAAAACATCCAACTCCGTCTGTCAAGGGTCATAAATGGAAGAATAAGTTCATGGATAGTTTTGACCAAAAAAAGTATAATCCCGACGTCTCCAATAATGAAGATAGGAAACTCAGAGACACATCTGGTGATATACAGCACCAACGCATGGATGAGTTAGATCACAAACATAGCAAAAATTTAAATAAAAGGTACAAAGAAAATAATTTAGAGAACGAATACATGGAAGTGCGACTACGTAAATTCGATGAAAACTTTGGTTATCCACGTCACTACAATATAGATCCAAAATATATTGATGACGAACCCAGAAGAAGTAAGATGAAGCACCAGGCTGATCGGGGTATTTTTAGAGAATTCGAACATAATTCACTAGGATCACAAGAAGACATAACACCTAGAAATTACAAATACACAAGACCTAATCAAGGTCCTCGTGATATGGCCTTGATAACCAAAGACAGGGATAAAAGAATAAGAACCGAAAAGAAACATAAGAAAAGAGTTAAAAGCCTCGGTTCACGCAATGAGGACATATTAGGTGTTGAAAGAAGGAAATATTATCAAGAAAAACTAGATACTATTAAAAGAAAGCTCCGTAGTCGGAAGAATGGGAGAAAAAATGATGTAAGTTTAATGTAATACTCGTTAAACTACACTTATTAACAACCCGTAGTTGACCCGCGGGTCGGATTCCAGTCCATTCCTTCTCACTGAGAAGAGGCCTGTGTCCCGACAGTGCGAACATCTATAGAAGTGTAAAAAAGACACAATGAAGGAACACAAGAATGAATGTGTGAATGTTTATGATGTGTCAGAGTGTGTGCTTGTGTGTGGCATACCACAGATTGCAAGGGTGCTACCGTTTCAATAGGTTAGACGACAGTAAAAAACCTATTTAGTCCGTCAGATAGATTTCCAAAAAATAGGATATTTATCTCTTATTTGTTCACGTAAACAAAAATTCAAGACAACACAGTGCTTCGAAAACTCGTGTGACGTCGCATTTTGGTACATTTCCCACTGTCCCACTTACGACCTTTGATGCGTTATATCTTCGTATTTTTTTTTTTAATTTGATAAAACAATAAAACGTATCTATTATTATTCGACAATCTAACTAACGGACTAAACAGAATCATATTTTTTTTAGTCAGTTGTCATCCATGTTATGAACTTCGACGGCACCGGCAATTATTTTCTTTGGTTTCGCGAAATAGTCATTTTGTCAAACCAAAGTGCTCGAGGTGTCCTGTCACTTTAGAAGTAGTCTTTAAGTGATAATGACGTATAAACAAAACATTGACACACACACATCACATCACATTCATTGTCAAGATTCCAACCCAAACAACGACAAACTTTCGTTCCTTATTAGTCAACAGCATGATTTTATACCGTCGATGGCCCTTAAACCGAAACTTTTCCTTTCTGCAAGACCTAACTGATAACAATACATATTCACCGTCATACCCCTTTTATTCGGATGGGATATCATCAAATGACTTCTTCCACTCTGGGCGGAGCGGGAGGGAGTGTCAGACTTTTACTGACTTTTTTCTTAATTTTCATTCCTCACACAATCTAAGAATAACTGGGAATAATAAACCAATGAATAACTTATTTTAAATTTGATTTCAGCCCAACAATGAACAATCCCTACGACATATCACAAACCGGGAAAGCTCAAGAATTAGATCAAAAGATCAAGCAGACAACTTTTACATGCCAGAGAGAGCGAGATTTTTAAGTGGATTCTGATAATGCAAGAATAAGGAATATGCAAGAAATCCAACACTCTTTTTATTTACAAAAAATGCCTTGTATAGGCGCTTAAAAACATAGTGGTAGTGTACCACAAAGTTTGTTTAAGTTTCTAAATCATCACTTATTTAACAATTTATTGTTTTATGTAGCATGTTTCTGGTGAAACGCAACGCACTCTCAAAACACGTCGTCCTCGGTAACGGCGGTAGTGACATCAAAATCTATGTGTCAAAGAAACACTTATATTTGAAATGTAGTTAAAGTTTCACAAAAATTTTATTATAATATCATCATCGCAATTTTTGCTTGAATAAAGCACATACACTTAGTAAAATTACTTTATTAAAGCCAAAAAATAGATATAAACAATTTAAAAATGTGAGAAATGACGTCACACAAATCACGGACGTTTGAACTGTCATAGAAAATTGTAGGATTTTGATATTATTTTTGAGCGACAAGCAGTACCTAGTTGAAATTAACTTTTAATACTTTTCTTGGGTTGATAATAGTGTATTTTAATAATTTAACTGAAGAAAATATTTCATGCATATTCCCTATTAGTAGTTACAGTTACAACAAAACCGAACCCAGACGTTAACTACAACATAATAATGAATACAACTTTAATTCAGGTAGTACCGATTGGTAACTCTGTTCGGGATATTCCTTCGCTGAATTTTTTCAAGCACAATATTCACATAAACAGGGTGTAAACCACCTCATCACAAAGCCGTTAACCAAGCATTCTGTACATCAAATTATGTAACTTTACGTAAAAATTATTGCTGGGAAACAACTTTTTTTGAGGTTATAAATCATGTTTTGTGGTAGAACTCAATGTAACGCTTTTAAAACATTGTGCTGATGGATGGATTGAATAGTACGGGTGTCGTAGATGTGTTAAAAGTCAAAATCTTACAAAAAAAAATGTATTAAAAAAAACTTGTCAGAAAGTTGTAACTTTGACCCCCTATATCTCCGTAACTAGAAGGTTCCGGTATGGTGTAGAACAAAAAATGGCCGCAATGATGGGGAGAACCTTTCGTGAAGGTGTTTTACACCCTTTATAATGTTTTCGATTTAGGTACCCGTTCGACGTTACCGATTGATACCGAACCGATGTTATATGTAACTCCCTCGCGTTAACGTGGTGTCTAAAGTGAATTGATTTATAATGTTAGAATTATTTTTTATTTTCACTATAAATAGCGTCCGTGACGTGGACACGCACTTTTAATGTCGTAGATGTAACCTCACCCTCACGAAGCCAAAAGGCACTTGTTGTCCCCGCAATTGCGATCAGTTATTTGTTCTGGTACTATATCTGGGAGCTTTCTAGTTTCGGACATACTGGAGATCAAAGCTACAACTTTTCCTATTTTTTTTAATACAATTTTATTGTTGAACCGTAACTTTAAATATTGCCATGATTCCTGTATGATTCAAGGTTTTCATCTGAATAATGTTTTGAGCGCGACACTGCGGTTATAAAAGGCTATTACGTTACACTATTTGCAGGGCACGATCGGCAGTGCGGCAGGGAAGTAGCCCGGTCGGGACCACTCTACCATCTGATTTCTTATTACACTTCCCTTTCCCTGCAGGCAGGGCCCGATAAATTGTGTAGTGTAATAAGCGCTTAAACTAACATGCAACCCGTCACCCGTCGTCATATCACAGCAATAATTTTTGCATAGGGCTACTTAGTTTGATGTACAGAATGCTTGATTTTCTGCTTCTGAAAGGTCGGTTTACACCTTGCATTATTATGATTAATTTTTGTTTTAACGATTTTAAAACATAAGCGGTGGCCCAGTGGTGGCGGCCATGACTTACGAACAGTAAGTCGTGGGTTCGAACCCAGACAGGCGCATTACTTTGTGTAATTTATACATCACCGCTGCTCTCAAAACGGTGAAGGAAAACATCGTGAGGAAACCGGCATGTCCTAGAACCAAAAATTCGAAGACATGTGACATCTACCAATCCGCACTGGGCCCGCGTGGTAGATTATAGCCCATTCCCTCTCTATGAGAGGAGGCCGTGTCCCAGCAGTGGGAACATTATAGGCTGATGATGATGATGATGAAAACATAAGATATACAGTAGCTTTAAGGAAAAGTTAAATAAATACAGTTTATGAATACATGTTGGTTTTCTTTGAGCATCCACGCACTTAGTCAGTGGCAATGGGCAGGGCACATTGCTCGTATAACGGATGGCCGATGGGGCCGAAAAGTTCTGGAGTGGCGACCGCGAACCGGAAGACGTTTTGTTGGAAGGCCTCCCACTAGGTGGGCAGATAATCTGGTGAGGGCTGCGGGAATCCGCTAGATACGAATCGCACGGGACCGGTCAATGTGGCTAGACTTGGGGAGGCCTATGTCCAGCAGTGGACGTCAGTCGGCTGAAATGATGACGATGATGATGATGCACTTCTTCTAGTGTCAATTGGCAATCTAAATTATGTCGAACCAGCAGTGCAAGTACGTAGGATTCGAAAGGACTCGATTAGATAAATTTGACAGTTATTCTCGATAAAATGAGTTTTTCACTCCATAAAAAAAAAATACAGACGAATTGAGAACCTCCTCTTTTTAGAAGTCGGTTGAAAACTCATTTTATAGAGAATAACTCAAATTATACCGAATCCTACGTACTTGTAGTGCAGAACTGAGACACAACTGAGTTCGGCACCTTCTCATGCACTGAAAATAAATCAGACTCCCCACTAACTGTGGGTTAAGCTCTATAATTGAAATTAATTTGTGTATCTGTTATTTTGTGTGCAATAAATAATAAAAACCTTTTAATTAGTTGACGATACTTAACATGATGGTGTTGGCGCGACTACTAACGCCATCTATCGACGCACCGAGACTCCACATTTTTTATCGACGAATCAGAGCTCGCCACTGTCGGCGACCAATCACAGCACGTCGTTCAATTAGTTATAAATACCGTTTAATTGTTTTTTATTACCTGATACACACTGTTAGAAATAAGACGATTTTAAATTTAACCAGAAAAAAGTTCAATAAATCAATCATTGAAGAGCACTTGCCTCCCGTTCCTGTACAGATGGGTTCCTTTTTCATTCAAAATAAAATAAAAATGTCAAATCATAATTAATTAAGTACCCATAACAATTCACTTTACAACATTTTTATTGTATTTTAATAAAACCACTCCCATCATGTCTTTAAAGTTTTACCAAAAACCAACATACTCGTACGTAATTTTGGTTTTCCAAAAACAAAGCAAAATGTTTGAAGTAAAGAAGAGACCGAAGCGTCTAAGGAACAAAAAAGAATAAGACATGAACATCAATAAGAGTGGGATAACCAGCAGGAAGTGCTAAATTATTTTTAGAAACAATACCGGAAGAAAACCTGTGAAATTATATAAACATTGCTACTCAAATCACTAAATCAGAAATTCAAAAAAATCATAACAATCAATAGCTACTTTCTACAAAAAAAAACATCGCGCTTAATTACTAAAGCAAAGAATAGGAACAAAATTGATTTCCGCTAGAAAAATAAAAGAGCTTGACTTGCGTGTTTGGAACCGAGTTTCAAACGATAAAGCGACTCATAGGGAAATAACAAAAAATGACGGAAAACACGAAACAAAGGCACTGTTATTCATGCATATCTGAAGTGAACATTTTTGGGAAATAAGTCACAGTTAAAATTGAATGACCCTGAAATTACAACACAGTAGATAAAGATCATAAAATAATAACATTAAAAGGCAGACTGGTAGAAAATGCCCAAGGCATTAAGTCCGCCGTTGTACTGTTTTTACATGTGCATAAAGTTGTAATAAATAAATAAAATAACTCACGAACACTAGTCATTACGAACGAAATTGCTATTAGTGACAAATGCAATAAAAAAATGTACGAATTTATGATAGGACATAATTTTAATTAAACTAAGTGGACCAAAATATTTTCATTTTAGCACTATCAAACGTTGATATGACATGCAGTGTACGTTACTCATACTTGGAGCAAGAATAGAAGGGTTAAGGCTATGAGTGGCTAATAATAAATACGCTAAGCTATCTACCAGCACTTTGAAGTTTTAAAAATGATCTCACATGTAAGTACTCTTCTACCACTTAACTATAAACAGAGAAAGTGAAATATACAATGGCATTGTTTCTATCATCGCCTTCATTCCCATGTCCCAATAATTCGGGTCGGTGAAACACGTTTTCTACTTTTATTCTCCGGACTCCGCTGCCCGAATCTTGGGTCTATTGACCTTGTTTCGTTCTGTTTCCTACTGATATGGAAGGAAGGTAATTACTGTTTTTTTCTATTACTCTGCTATACTTTCTGATTAATTTCGTTGCGGGATCCAAGACAGGTAAATTCATTCTCTGGGACTTCGTTGAGCTTCATTGTCTCGGCGCTTTTCTGGTGGTCACCACTGTAGATTCTGGCTTTCAGGAGTTACAGTGGTTTGGGAATAGTGTGGCGGGCTTGTCCAGACTCTTTGGTCTAGTGGTCGCAAGCGCGTCTGGTGAGCATGAGGTCCTGAGTTTGATTCCCGAGTCGAGTAAAGAGATATTGGGTTTTTCTACCAGGAATTTCTCATTGGCAGTCAGAGAGTCTGGGTTTGTGCCCGGTTAATGGCAATAGCTTCGCCCCCTTTAACAAGGGATTTAAACAAAACTGGAAAAAAATGGATGTACTTTTAGGTACACCTTTGCCTAAGCCTTCGGGGATTACAGGCGTGATCAGTAAGCTATTATTATAGCAGAACAGACTGACAGCTACGATTTCGCTCAGTAAAACAGCTAACATTACCTATACCTACATGTAAAAATTACGCTTGCATTTGTGGCAAATTTTTGTGTGATGAGCATGGACATTTGTTCTCCTTGTCATTGCGAGCATTTTTTAGATTTACACCATATCTGGGAACCTTCTAGTTACGGAGATATTGGGGGTCAAAGTTCCAACATTTTGATAAGATTTTTTTTAAATACTTACAAGTTGTTATTGTACGAGTTTACTTTAAACACCTCTACGACCCCGTACTATTCAATCCATCCATCAGCACAATGTTTTAAGTGCATAACATTGAGTTCTACCACAAAACATGATTTTTCACCCCAAAAAAAAGTCGTTTCCCAGCAAAACATTTTGCATAAAGTTACTTAGTTTGATGTACATAACAAAAAACCTGGTTGACGGCTTAGTGATGAGGTTGTTTACACCCTGTAAATAGTATATCCACTACCTGGTGTCTACGACAAAAGCGTCGCTGCTTAGTGTGGCACTAGATGGCGGTGTGTGTAATGTCCAGCCGTATTTATTTCTTTCTTTCTAACAATTTACAGGTTATCCAAATTCTCATCATACAAATGTTATCACGACGTTCACTCGTCGTCGACGCTATGACGCAAAACACCCTTTATGTGTCCAGTTACTGTCCAGAAATGAAAAACTGCTTGGAGGGAACCCATGTGATTTGCCAGTACTTTGATCATGTAAGTTTGATTATGAGTTTAGATCTTCTTCTAACATAGTGTTCTACTATCCGGGGAGTAATGGTATTCTGGTGAGTATTTAGATTTGCAACAGTAAAGTCTCTTACATACCGGATTTCCTCCATGCTCCGGAAAGCACGTTAAGCTATTGGTCCCGGTAATCACTTCTCCATCTTCGACAGTCGTTACAGGTAGTCCGTGGCCCAAAAAATCTGACAACCAGTCACACCAAGTGGTATCGTATTACCCAGTATTAACTGGGTTGTGGAGGTCAGATAGGCAGTCGCTCCATGTAAAATACTGATATTCAGCAGCATCCGATTAGACTGGAAGCCGACCCCAACATAGTTGGGAAAAGGCTAGGCAGATGATGAACAGTAAAGTCCTTTAGAAAGAAGTAAAGTCAGTGATGTATGAACAGTAAAGTCCTTTAGAAAGAAGTAAAGTCAGTGATGTATGAACAGTAAAGTCCTTTAGAAAGAAGTAAAGTCCTTTAAAAAGACAAAGCTGAAATTGTCGCATTAGCGACAATTTCAGCTTTGTGACTGGGATTGGATTGTTCTGATGCGGCAAAAGGCTAAAAAAGCCAGATCTCTCAGGAAAGAAGACAACAACAACTTTCTTCAACATTGGCATTAGCTTTTCGGTAGCTAAACTCAGTCCAGTGCAGTTTTGTCTTTTCAACACACTGGCTCGTAAAGTGAGTCTTATCACATCGTTTTTGGGGCAATAAACCGAACTATAACACACACGTGTATGATAGAATTGTCCCTACTTTAAGTTAGTACCTAACTGCAAATTATGTGCGAGTAAACAGAGCATTTTTAATTTAACCGGGTAATACAGTTCTATTTTTGTAACAACGAAGAGGTTTTATGCCACTGCAAATCCATTTACATAAATGCAATTGTTTTGTTTTCTCCTCGCAAGTGTGTTGAAAAAGTGCGCAGAAATTCGTAGGCAAATCGCTCACTAGTCACTCGGCTTGCTCGCCTACCGCTCGGGCTGCAACTCACAGCCTCGTGTAAAATGAGCAACTTAGCTCACTTGTATCATAATATGCTATTGCCGTAGGGAATGTTACTATGTACCTTCACAATCACGTTCGTCTGTGATTGTGTCCTGCAGGGCTAGATTTTTGTTATGTGAGGAAATTTTCTAGCTCTTTGTAATTGTTTCATACGATTCGTTTATTCCGCAGCGTCGTCCGACGGGGGTGCATTGTCTCGACTATGTAAAAATATCCATAACTCCTCGAATGGTGCAACAAATACTTGATGAAGTTAATAAGTAAGTGTGTTGGTGTCAAAATCCTTTGTAAATTTTTCGTAACTTTCGAAAAATCACACGTCAGTGGTAAAAATATGGTTTTTTGAATCTGCGGACTATTTTAGACCAGTTCAAAGTCATAGTACTAACTCTGCCATCTTTAATTTTAAACGCCTAAAATTGGTTTAATGTCCATTTCAGGATAAGAATTAATTTAGCTATGGGTAATGAAACCGGAAGAGATGACCAACCCTTACCAAGAGCATATGGAATGATGAAAATGGTATTATTTTACGAATCTATAAAATATCCTACAACACAAATTACTTACAATGAAAGTTTTGCACAGTTCCACCTGCCTAAGCACTTCCTCAATAGATGACCAAAACTTTCGAGAAATTATACATCCAGACAATAGGCTTGTGTCCTAAAAAAATCTAATTAGTCCGTCAGTTAGATTATAAAAAAATATTTGACCCGTATTTTTTCTTTTGTTACATAAACCAAAATTGACGAAGATACGACGCTTTTAAAATTCGCAATACTTCACGCCGTGCTATAGTTTTTAGTGCGTTGTGACGTCACGAGCCCCCACTCCCGAATTTTGATGCGTTTTATCTTTGTCAGTACTCAGAGATTTACAAAAACAAAAAATACGTGTCCATTATTTTCCAATACTCTAACTGACGGACTAATTAGTTTTGCAATTTATTGATGGTGGAAACTAGCCTATTCTATAAGGCCTTGAAGGTTTTCAAAGAGCCTGGAGAAGTGGGAATTGTTTCCAAAAAGTTTCGTATTAGTATAATACAACACGCTTACAACAGCAGTACAAGTACGTAAGATTCGATTAGATAAATTTGACACTTATTCTCGATAAAATGAGTTTTTATGGAGTCAAAAACTCATATTGTCGAGAATAACTGTCAAATTTATCTAATCGAGTCCTATCGAATCCTACGTACTTGCACTGCAGGATTGTCATAGGTTTTTCGACAGCTTATGTCAATCTAATAAACTTTTCGACGCCATTATCGCTGGTAGAGTTCAAACTAGAAGATATTTTTTTAGCGATAAGGCCGCCCATTGTGTCGTCCTATGTGAAATGTTTTCTACTATCATCATCTGCCTAGCCTTTTCCCGACTATGTTTGGGGTCGGCTTCCAGTCTTACCGGATACAGCTGAATACTATTATTTTACACGGCGCGACTGCCTATCTGACCTCCACAACCTAGTTAGTACTGGATAATACGATACCAGAAATGTATTCTGTTATATAAATTGCAATTTGTATTTTGCGCATAATAAAGAGTATCGTATCTATATCTATCTACAGAATGTCAATTTTGTCTGCACACTGAAGAAAAGTGAGACCAACGTCTCTAATCGTATTTGTATGACTGCCCGTTTTGTGCCCTTAAAATTTCTAACATAAATTGTGTTTATTTCAGCGTTGGGATAGTGAACTGGCGACTTTAGCACAAGTATTAGCTGACCAGTGTCTAGGTTTAAAAGAGGATAAATGCAGAGTTACTGGTAAGATATCAACTACCTAAGGGACAGCAACTACCCCCTGAGATCCTTTAGGTTTTGACTACTTCGTGGTAATAGAGGTAGTGATCAGAAACACAATGGCTGAACCTGGGACCTTAGGTTTGTTGCCCATTAAAACACAACAGCCGTTTTATGTGAAAGAGGTTTGAACATCGCCGCGAAGTTGCTTATCGGTTTTTATCGGTTACATTCCGGGGAGTGTGTTTTGAATAGACACTATGTAATTACCCTATCACCATTCTATCCACGAACGAGCAGAGAAACGGCGAAACGTCATCGTTATGTGGTTGAACTTCCACGGACCGACGACTGTCTCGTCGCACAATAAATGTGGAAACATAACATTTATTGTGCCACCCGTCAGTCTGTGAAATTCACTGCCGGCTTCCCTGTTCCTAGATCGTTATAATTTGGATCTATTCAAAGCTCAAGTGATTATTTCTAGATAAGCCTACTCCACCCCATAGGCTGGAACACGCTGCCCTAGAAAAAATCATGCGGCCTGAGCGGCAAATTTAAACTTAGTTGGCAGTGGGCAGGGCACATTGCTCGCAGAACCGATGGCCGATGGAGCCGAAAAGTTCTGGAGTGGCAATCGCGAATCGGAAGACGATGCGTTGGAAGACCTCCCACTAGGTGGACCGATGACCTGGTGAAGGTTGCGGAAATCCGTTTCATGCGAGTCGCACGGGACCGGTCAATGTGGCGACACTTGGGGGAGGCATTATGTCCAGCAGTGGACGTCTTTCTGCTGAAATGATGATGATGATGAGTGGCATGATTCGGCCTGAGCAGCATGATGATCACATTAGGCGTGTTATGGCCAAACGCAAGTCTGTTTAGTATAAAAGAATCGTGCCTTTTTTTTAATTATAAGAAATCATACCTTGATAACAGGACTGAAAACTGCTAACTAAATGTAGGCGTGTCGTCCATCCGCCGATCAATACACGCACATTTCGGCAGTCTGTGCAGTTATTTTATGTTTTCAGACAAATTCCCAAATCCGAGCCAGATTATAACACTGATAAACTTCAACGCCCCTTATTGGGAATACCTCCATGGAAACACTTCAGAACACGGCTTGAACAATGAAAAGATCACGTCTTCCATAGACAAAGCATTTAAGTCTTTGCACACGATCAAAAAGCACATAAGCCCGAATGACATCAAGTATTGCCCATCATTGGAGAGGTAAATGCAGTGATTATTATTTTGATTGATATTAAATAACAACTCATGGAGCTCAAAGACACGATGATCAATACCAAAGAAAGGACATTTGGGTAGGTCTCTTATAGTACTCAAACTGCCAGACAAACGTGGGACAAAAAAACAATAATAATAAAATTATCCAAATGGTCCTCTCATTCACAACAAACAAATAAAATTACTATGTTTCTTCTTTTGGTTGATGACCGTTGAAAAGTGCCTTTAATGGTTATATTTGAAATAAATGTTTGAGTTTGAGTTTGAGCTGCGTCCTAGTCGATACGGTGAGGCTTGTATCCAGTATCTGATTTTTATGAAATTCCTCTTTATTGAAATAGTAACAACGACAGAGAGTCTGATTCAATGACAATAGTACCGCGTACGTTACCAAAGGCGCAGCTTGTACCCAATACTTGGCGAAACGATGACCTGATAAAGTTTAAGAAGATCTGCTGGATGCTAGAGGCAATGAGAAATCCAACAGAGGTCATACAGCTTACTTACGCTTTAGGGAAGCCTTTCTGTGATAGTGATAAAATCCCTATAAGGTTTTTGTAAAAATGTTCTGATTTAAAAGAGTGTCTATGGAGTTTCTTGCCCGTTCTTCTACATAGGGAATGGGCAACTACAGTACTTTCACAGTTTTAACGTCTTGTGACTGAGACTGTAGCTAGATTTAATTTTCATCTTTGTTTCGACAATTCAAATTGCCTCTAACTGAAATGAATGCTTAGATTTTTTTTTTGACAACCTGTTTTTGTTTCACCAGACTTACAGACAAGGGATCTAGGAGTTACTTGAAGCTCATCCGTGGTAAAGCAACACACATTGGATGTGGCATGTCAGCTTACACGAGATATCAATTCACGGGTAGCGGGTCTCAACATATCTATAATGTAAGTGTTATTCACCGTATTATGACCACCTTCATCATCCTACCTTTATACCTATTAATTTATTAGGAGACCAAGCAACATTCCTATTATCTTCCACTCATATAAGTAACACTATAAATAGTCAGCATATTTCTAGCTTTAACATCTTTCTTACCTTTATCTTAACAAACTTTTTTCTTTATCGTGTGGTTAATTCCTAACCTGGTGTCACCGCCTCAGACTTGACTTGACATGTCGTCAGGAAGTATCTCTCAGGCATGCTGGTTTCCTCAAGATGTTCAAGTAACTGTTTACAATATGTACATGAATCCGAAAAATCAGACGTGCGTGCCTTTGGTTCGAACTCGAGTCCTATGATTTGGCAGTCCAACTGTCACACCACAAGGCTATCACTGCTATTGAGTTATCTTAAAGCTGCATTCTTCAATCCATTCATAGATTCTCCGGGTAGACCAAAAAATCTCTTAGAATCAAACAATTCACATTGATAGGTAACATAGGTTTGAAAACCCGAATGGTTAGTGCTAGTGAGGCCGCCTTACGTTCTTAGGGTCCCGTGTTCGAATCCCGGTAGGAGCAAATATTTTTGTGATGAGCATAGACATTTGTTTTCGAGTCATGGATGGTTATACGTATAATAAGTATGTATTTACAAACACAAAAGTATATATGTAGTATATCAACATCAACTATCTGGTGTCCGCAATAATACACAAGCCTTGCTTAGTGTGGCACTAGGCAAGGCTTGTGTATTATTTATAGGTATTCGAAAGTTTCATTTTGATATCTTTCATTTCATTTGAATCACATTTGTATCAAGTCGCATAATTACGGTTAAGACTGGATACCCTCTTGATAGCGCTACGTTCGATCCCGCGGTACTCAATTAATGCAGCCCACCGTATATTATATATTTACAGAGTGTTTCGATAATTTACAGAGTATTCAACTAGTCTGCAACGTCTCAGACAGACCCCTACTAGCAGAACCAGTATACACCACGGATCCACCTATCCCAAATACTGGTTTCACTGACAAATGCGGCTGTCCTGAAGGATACAGCGACTCGACGGGCTGCCTCTGTGAAAAAGACACCCATGGAAATATTGAAAGTCAGTATTAGTTTTGTAACTCAACAAATGTTGGATAAAACAGCTAAACTGAAGTGGGAGTACTGACTACGTAGCACTCGGAGAGGTGGGCACAGAATGTAATTACTCACTGGAGACCTGATCAGGAAAATCACCGCCGAGGTGTAACGATCTGATTATGTTTGCGAAGCGGACATTGCTAGAGATCGTACAATATATATATATATATATTTGTTAGCCTGTGCTATCCCACTACTGGGCAAAGGCCTCCCCTAATTAATTCCATAAGCTCCATGTGCTCTTTGCCGGTGCCGCCCCGGACCAACGGCAACGCTCGCGGTACGCGTCCAAATCGTCTCGCCACCTTTTTCTGGGTCGGCCTCGGCGGCACCGGCCGTCTTTCGGCAACCATCGCGTGGAGACTTTTGTCCAACGGTCATCGTGCATATGACTGACGTGACCAGCCCAATCTCATTTAAGCCTAGCAGCCTTCATGCCAATGTCCACTGTGCTCGTTTTGGAACGCAGCGTAGTGTACACAAGCGAACAGTAAACAATATGTTAAAAACCCTTTCCTATGCGAAACGGGCCTATAATACGTAGGTACACCATTGACATAGCCAAATTAAATAAAATAGAAACATCAAATATTAATTAAAGTAACAATATTAATATAACAATATTATAATACGTAGATACACCATTGACATGGCAAAAATAAATAAAATAGGAAACATCAAATATTAACTAGAGAAACAATATTAATGAATTTTAAAATGCATGGTTTTTGTCCCCAATTACCACCGTTTCCGCCATACCATGGACGCAGGTGGTTATATTATACATATATAAATAACATATTTAATAATTTTTCTACAAAATTTGGGTACGATTCCTAGGTCAGGAAAAGTGTGTGTTTTTTTTAATGACATTTTTGGTTTCAGATACAAAAATTCAATGGCGACATTTCAATTTGAATAATGGTACGTAATGATTAGTCAGGAATAGGTGTGTTACCAGAATAAAGTATTATTTAAAATATGTCGATTTTAGTCAACAGCAAATTGTCTATTACTAAAGTTATATACGAATAGTTTTATATAAATCTACACACTTCTGCCTATAGATATAAAACATAGGAGTCAATTTGAGATTAAAACCTTTTTTGCCTTTCCCTTTCCACCAACCGGATAAATACTTGGTTGGGGGAAACGGACCCAAACTAACCACAAAGGCTACTAATGCGATATTTCTTACAATATAGATAACAAAGGACATAGTCAAGCCCATGAAACAGAACCCTGTAACGACTCTAACGAAATGTGCGAAGCTGAAAATTTAGTGGTGCTACCAATATTTCAAATACAGGACGCCCCCGAGAGTTTCGACGAACCAGAGATGAATGCTAAAAATCAATTCGACCGTGTGTGAGTTGTCCATTTATTTTTGATAACAAGTACAAAGGGCATCCATCAGAACATCTCTAAACCAATTCCAGTCATGGTGGTCAAGTTCGGAGGAGATTAGCTTTCGAGAAATACTGTGTAGCTCGTTATGCAGAAGGGCGTGTGCAAGTACATGAGCACTCTCTATTTCCTGACTTACATAATTCAAATCAAATAGTATGGCATTCTGATACAACCAGAACCAGATAGATGATAGACCAGGTGTAGAACTCAAAGGTTCATTCCATCGCAAATACGATGCCATCCAACAGATAAAGCTAAAATATCTCCCGGATCTGTTTATGTTTCAATTATTACCATTCGCCTCAAACTGAAACACGGTAACGCTTTGTGACAATGACTTTAATAAAAACGATCACTGTTTCAAACCAACCAATTATTGTTTTTTTTTTTATATTTCACAGATTTGGCAACTCGAGTTTCATCCCACCATCAATGAAGGAAAATGAAATTCCAGATGGCAAAGTTAATCCAGAGATGGAAAGTTTCAGACGACATTTAGATCGTCATATACAAAGGGCCTCGAGTGAGGAGCGCAAGAAACACTACGACAGTGTTCCTATCAGCAATGAAGACGCAGTTGAACCGTTTCAATATGTGCTCCGTGCTAGTATGGAGGATAATATTGCTGAACACGATCCAAGACCAAACAGTGGTTACGATCCAGATGATGGAATGGAAGAAGAGAAATCTTTCTTGGAGATTCTGGAAAACTTAGAAAACGCAATGAAGAATATTAAACTTGAAGGTGTAGAAAGGGATATATTCGAGTTTAAAATGAGAAAAATTTACGAAGCGGCCTTAAAATCAAGATCCATACGTAGATCTAATGAACTTGAAGATGGATTTCAAAAATTAACTGATTATTTAAGGACTAAGTCTAATGCCGCGGTGAAAGATGAAAGTGTACATAGTGATGAAATATTCAATTTCGTGGATGGAAGAGGCAATGACGACGATGAATTTATCAATTATATAGATGAAAAGTTACTTGAGGTTCTAAATAAAAAACATCATCACAAAGATGACTATATCAGTAAGCATGATAAGAATCTTCCACACGAATTTGAAAGCGATGCATACATTTACCCCCAATACAGAAAACAAGAAAAGATTAGTAACAGTAACAATTTAAATAAATCAAATAAATATATAAGAATTTTGAATATACGCAACTATAAAAGTTTACGTCCACCCTTACGTAAGCCACAATATGATGATGACGGAAAAATAATGAATTACCTAAGACAGAGAAAAATGGCAGTTAATAAGAAAAAAATGGGAATATTTAAAAACTTAGATCGAGACGTCAAAACTTTTGGTATGAGAGCATATTTGCATCCTGGACGTAAAGCGCGGAAATCTTGGAATTCTCCTGGCGTTAGAAATGTACTTGAAGTAAGTATGAGAAATAAAGCTGTACTGGAAATAATTATAGGGCCTAATAATTTACAGGGCTTTACAAGCTCATCTTGTGTTATATTTTGTAATAGGGTAGACGATAAAAAAAAACTAATTGGACTCATAGTCATTAAGATTATCAAAAATTGTCTAACCTTTTTTTTTCGTTAACCAAAATTGTCGAAGATACGACGGTTTTAAAATTCTTGCTCAATAATTCACGCCTTGTTACTATTTTTTGCGGTTTCTGACGTCACGAGGTTACACTCCCGAGTTTTGATGCGTTTTATCTATGTTAATATTTATTGATTTACAAAAACCAAAAGATCGTGTCCATTATTTTCCAATAGTCTACCTGACGAACTAAACAGATTTGCAATTTTTTTAGACTGTTGTCATGCCATTTACCTTCCTTAAACGGTTACGCGGAGGCGAAACCAGCGTTTCAGTGTCTGATGTTATCAGGTGTGAATCCATTGTATCTACTTCAGGGATTCTACCTTCTTATTCTAAGTTTTTAGTAGCAATCCCAATAATTATAATATTCCAATCGAGATTCGAAGGCCAGACTTCATGCTTCAAAAATTGAACCCAATGTTAATACATTCACTCAGCTCAGCAGAAGTTCGTGGATTCAGTAGACAAACGAGGCAGCCGTAACAAAAATGTTTGTCCAGGGCTTGTTATTAACTTTTATTCATTTCTAAACAAAAAAAATCTTTCAGCAGGAAATACTGGCTTAGCATTGCCATTCCTTAAGAGGCCCGCGGAGCATGCGTAGTTCATACCAACGTAATACCAAAATAATTTGTAAATAAAACATATTCTTAAGGGCGAGGAAGGAACATGGATGGGTTTTAGTCAGTAAAAGTCTGACACTCCCTCCCGCTCCGCCCAGAGTGGGAGAAGTCATTTGATGATTTCCCATCCTAAAAAAAAAAAAAAAAAAAAAAAAAAAAAAAAAAAAAAAGGTAGTGTGTATTTATTTTGATTGAATTACAGAATATCTAGGTTCCTAATTTTATGTACCTATATTTTGAATGGATTTAAACTTTTGTATAGAAACTTTAAATTCATCTCGTCTTTATATCATTATTCTTTCAAAATATATACTTGTAAATATTCTGTAATCCAATCGAAATTAAAACACACTACCTCAAAAATATGTTTGTATTTACAAATTATTTTGATAATACGTTTTTATGAACTGCGTATGTTTCGCCGGCTCTTAACACTATTCAATAAGCAATATTCAGTAATTTCAGACCGAGCATGAAAGACCGACGCTGCCACCAACGACACACAAAACTGCAATAATAAAGCTTGAACTTGTCAGCAAAAATGGAAAGCAATATCTGAAGAAAGACAGACTAATATTGTGATTGAGCAAGAGAACAACTATATTAGATTTCAAAGATGTAAATGAAAATAGAAGGCTTACACTTTAACCTTATCTGTGCAGGGGGAAAATACAGAACTAAGATAAATGTACCAAGTTTGACATACCGATACCAGGTACCGCCACCTTGAACAGCACTGCACACATCATCATCTGCCTAGCCTTATCATCAACCGGATGCAGCTGAATACTTGTATTTTACATGGAGCAACTGCCTATCTGACCTCCACAACCCAGTTAGTCTTGGGTAATACGATACCCCTTGGTAAGACTCGTAGTAAGAATTTTGGAGCCACTGACTACCTGTAACGACTGTCAAAGATCTACAAATGATAGTCGGGACCAACCACGGCTTAACGTGCTTTACGAGGCTCGGAAACCCGGTGTGTAATGGGTGTTCCCAACCACAGACCAACCTAGGCAAGCACGGCTTAACCTATAGATTGACCCAAGCGGCTGTTATTATTTAGCCACGGGTTCCTCACCGAACTGCACTCTTATAGTTGTCAAACTATAGACAAACCGACATTCTATGCACAATATCAATGTTGGAAAAGTTAAGAATGTATTAAATTGGGTTATAACTAAAAAGTTAATTATGCCAATCTTGTCTAGGGCCGGAAGTCACGACATTAATAACGACGCTGTCGCAAATTGTCGATCGCTAATTAATAACGAAAAAATTCGGATGCAATGAAGATGCTAGCGAGTAACGCATCTTGGATGTAGAGACTTTGAGAGTGAGTTTTTAAAGTTTTCCTTGACTAAGGAACTTCCAGAAAAACCCGACAGCTATTGTCGGGCCGTGGCCCACCAAGCACAATACCCATCTGTTCGGAAGATTCTCCCTTTTCTAAGAAGAATTGAGGAACTTCACACACTGATCCACATATTCCTAAATTACTCTTTCCTAGTAACAGAAACATAATCATTTTTGATTTTTATGTCGGTGAATATTACAAACATCTTGGTTTTTTTTTGTGTAGCTCTGAAGCAGCTGGTAAAATTGAATGAATGAATAAATATTTGTAAATATATTTGCGTAACGTTGTTCAATAATTGCAAGTAAAACTGTTATAATCTAAGCGTATTCATAATTAATAAATTAGACATTTCTTTTATTAAACGTCTTAGTTATTTCTTCCCACGCCCCCTCTTGTGGGTACAAGAGGCTTGTGACAACTATTACCCCTACAGAGTGATCAAATAAAATGTCTGAAAAATACAACTGAAATTGAAACAGTGAGAGAACGCAAGCAAATAACAGTCGCTAAGCTTTTCAACGGGATTAATAGTAGATTGTACAAGACAGCAAAAATATTTTTACAGTGAGGGCGCTATTTTGAATCCAGAGCGAAGCAAAGATTTCTATATAATAATCCCGAGCTAGAAAGTAATCGCCTGAGGGGAAAATATTTTGCTCTAGTCATAAGCTCTACTTTTTATCTCTATCTATGAGAAAATAAATAAGAGTCATTCCCGTTCCCGTGGGAGTACGGGGATAAAATATAGCCTACGTCACTCAGTAATGACGTGGCCTGGTGGCTTGGCGTGGTAGAACACGACGGAAAAAACGTCGCGAGAGGGCGGCGGGAGGTTCGCAAGTACAGGATCGGATTTGAAGGGTGAATCATCTAAAAATACGGAGAGTTCACAACGACTAGCAGTTAGACATGATGTTAGAATGTTAGGGTCGTCGACGTTCTGACGCATCTCTATACTACCTTGGATCTCTTCTCCTTACTACGGAGCTAACCTAACTCCTTTACTGTGGAGCTGACCTGGCCTGACGCCTGAGAGGTGACCTGGCTTGACGCCATCTCAATATACTACTTAGCGGATCTTCACTTCTATCTGTTGAGCTGATCTTTACGCCTGAGAGCTGACCTGGCCTGACGCCATCTCGATATACTACTAGCGGATCTTCACTTCTATCTGTTGAGCTGATCTTCACGCCTGAGGGCTGACCTGGCCTGACACCATCTCGAAGACCCCCCACCCCCCGAAATCATTTTGGATAAAGACAGAGGAGGCGGGAGAATTATGCAGCCGTTTACATTGTTGAAATCACCATAAATACTAAGAGTGGTACAGGGTTCTTAGGGAGTAATACTATTTACAGTTGTTCTTTAAGGGGCCGTCAGAGCATGCGTTTTTCATACAAACGTAATACCAAAATAATATGAAAATCAAACATATTGTTAAGGTAGTTTGTATTTCGATTGTATTAAGACTATCTATGTTCCCAAATCAATATTTTGAAAGGACAATGATATAAAGACGAGATATGAGGAATTTAAAATTTCTATAGAAAATTTATTTTTTCATAACTCTTGTTTAAATCGGTGTACATTCAAAATATGTGTTTGGGAACCTATATATTCTGTAATCCAATCAAAATAAATACACACTACCTTAAGAATATTTTGGTATTACGTTTGTATGAAATTCGCATGCTATGCAGGCCTCTTAAGGAACTTTAGCCGAGATTGATGAAGGAGAGTACTTTCTCAGAAATCAGTGTCTGCTAAAACATTCAACTGTAAAATTAAGATTAATGTTTAAGAAAAGGAAGGCAACGCTCACTAAAAGGAGGAATGAAATGAAGGCAGTAGAACAATGAGTGTTCCAATGCATGTTTTGAACTGAAATAATGGTGATAACACCTACCTTAGATATGGTTTCAGAAATTAAAGAAATAAAACTAACTAAAACATGAAAACACAAAGCAATAGAAATTGGTGGACATCAGAAGTGCTAAGAGAACAATATTTTGGAAATAAAGTTTGTGCTTGTGAAATAAAACAGATTATAGAAGTTCCAGAAAATAAACCCTGTAAAGCCGACCTAAATATTTTGAAATAACAAATCAACAACATTTTCGCAAAAACTCTAAAACCTAGTAAATAAAATATTTACAAAGGAAAGGCTAATTATTGTCTACTACTAAATTAACAAACAAAACATAATTTGATAAAACGCCGCTTTCTCTGAAAATATGTCACGAAACGTGTTTTATTGTGTTACGAAGAAAATTTAAACAATTCCACTTAATATTGCGACAATCTGAATGATTTCAATAATAATATTATGTCGCTTTTGTACTTGGGAACATAAAACAATGATTTTAAATGTAAGTTTGTCTTTATATTTTTCTACTTTCCGTCTTTCTCTATGTATTTCCTCCTCTCTCTCTCTCTCTCTCCCTGATCGTTTCTCGCTGTCTCTCATTTTTTTCAGAGTTCTGTACCCAAGAGTTTTTTAACGGTACCCATGCTATAAATTAGCTTGTATTATACCCACAGAACAGATAAAAAGATTCTGCTCATCCTGTCTAACCTCTTTATCTGTTCTATGATTATAGCTCTACTCTCTCTCTCTGGCTGGGCTAATGTCCGCAACTCCATGTCCAAACCCATATTTTGAGTAATGATTAGTTTAGTGCTTGCTAGTGGTAGTTTTAACGCTTGATTGACATTGCCAATAAGACGGACATTGTATTGACAACACACGACAAGGACATTACTTTGGATAATGGCCGCACGTCACACTACATTATTTGGTTTTGTTTTGTAATCTCCCATTATTTTACTGGTGCTTTTATTCTGCAAATCAATATGTTGTCTCTCCTAACAACTTTCTTGGTCCACAATGACTTGATGAGTTTTACTATTCCAGGTTTTCCTAATGGTGTTCATTATTATTAAATCAGCGAGATGTTCTTTCGTCATAAATGGGTTAAACCAGGAATCGATCCACATGTCGGATTACTGTCCCAAACAAAAGTACTGCGGAGAAAGCTCTCATGTCGTCTGTATGTTCTACAACAAAGTAAGTAAAAAACATCACGCCTGTAATCCTTGAAGAGTTAAGCAGTAGTGCACTTATTGTACACCAAATAAAAGTCCCATGACATGGGAGCGAGACTTTTATTACTAATCATGCAGAATTCTAGACTACCGAATCCGGATTTTTGCATAATGGCGAATGAAAAAATCTTGATGAAAAAGTCTTTAATACTTTGACCGTAGACCTCTAAGGCAGTCCAACATACCTGCTTACATGAGGATATCTACTGACGTGGAGACGAGCGGAACGCAGAGCATTAGAAACGTGCGGAAATCGACCATCACAGACGAAAGACTCCATTTGCCTAGCCTTATCCCAACTATGTTGCAGTCGTTACCCGTGGTCCCGGTGGGTCGACCCATTACCGGGTCCATGGGTAATTTTAATTCCCCGTGGTTCCATAACATTCGGGATTGTTTCCTGGATTTCTGAATATATAAATAGAAAATACAAATCCAAAATAACAGCATATCATATCCCACCCACCACGGGTAAAACGAGTGAGTGCACAATATGACTACTAGTTTCTTGGTTTTTATTTTTACACCCATCCACAAACCAGCCTAGGCAAGCGCGGCTTAACCTGAAGATTAATCCGAATTGTTAGCTCGAGACAAATGAAGGATTTCAAAGATACTGAACCCTGCTTCGCTTCACTCGTCTCCACTTCAGCGAAAACGCAACCTTACCTTGAAGTCCTGTTAACAATTCGTTACATTTTCTAGAATCAAGAATTTGGTCCTAACTGCGAGAACCCTGTTAAAATTTCGGTCACCCCAAAGATGATACAGAGTATACTAGCAAATGTCAATGAGTAAGTTGTTTTTAAAATCATTTTCATCATATTTTTTGTCCTCATCATCACATTTCATATTATCATCGACATAAACCCGAAGACGTCTAATGCTGGATTTAGGCTCCCTCAAAACACCGTCCCATTGACCGATCCTGTGCAGTTGGCGAAGTATTTAAAAAAATTGGTTTGAAGACTGACTTTGTATTATTGTGCGTAGTGAAGGATTTTGAGAGATTTAAAGCTTGTCCACTTCAAACAGAGCTCTATTTTGTTTAAGTATTACTCATAGCTGCACTCAGACAATAACCGCGTCTATTAGAATGTTATTATGACTACTTATGTATTTTAAACACGCTTTTAATAAATTCACTTGTTAATGTTTAAAAAAAAATAAAGATTTTGACTCACTTCTCGGTTTCCGATTCAGCAATTTTAAAAGTTGATCAATTCCCGGTTTCTAAATTTTGCACCCATGACGTTTAGTTAGGATGAAAATGTATGCTTAGCTTATTGGCGTCATTATAAATTCAATATGCGAGCGTCCGCCACGCTCAAAGATATAGCGGACTAGTTATTTTGTATGTAGCTACTCCCGTAGAATCAATTAAAAGGGTTTACTGAGAAGAATACGAAAAAAAAATTACATTACACACATGAGGTCTATAATTCATACACGAAATCTCATAATATAAAGGGTCATTGCTCTCATCATTATGAACGACCCTGAATCGCGAAAAAAACAGCTGTTACCTACAATATGTTCGCAAAACTCGTCAAAAATGTATGGAACAGCTGATTTTTTTTCGTTATTTAGGGTTTGCTCCCATAGTAAAAGGAAAGTAATTTCGTGTATGAACAGCACCTTTATTTTTTTTACTGCTTAGTTTGTAATTTTTTTTATGTTATTTACCTAACATACGATGTGATACGATGCGTTAGAAGACCTCCCACTAGGTGGACCGATGACCTGGTGAAGGTGGCGGGAATCCGTTGGAAGCGAGTCGCAAGGGACCGGTCAATGTGGCGACACTTGGGGGAGGTCTATGTCCAGCTGTGGACGTGTTACGGCTGAAATGATGATAATGATGATGACCTAACATCACGCCTATAATACGAGAACTGTGTGGCAAAACTGTACCTAATATTCCACCTTTATTTAACCAGTTATGTTTAAGTCTCATGTATTATGTAAGTCTCATAGGTATTGCCATAAAATTTAGTCTCCGTGGCTGCTACGGAGTTATTTCATTTAAACAGTGTGATGGATTACTAAAGTCAAGTTTCTAATATTATAGTATGAGAGGTAAAGTAGCCACTGGCGTTGAACAAGGAAAGGATGGTGAAGTTCTACCGAGAGCCTATGGACTAATGAAATTGGTAAGTTTTCATATAGATGTAGATCATTAGACAGAGGAGCGTGGTGGCCTAGTCAGAACGCTCCCGACATCCGAGTTGTAGACTGACAGGACTGTTGTAGCCATTAAGTCTGATATAGTGGTGGTGGATTGATCAGAGCGGCGCGCAATGATTGTTGACACAACGGTCCTGCATGACGAGAACCTCGTGAAAGCCGAAAAAGATAAACAAATCAAGTATCTCGACTTGGCTCACGAGGTTTTCGACATTTGGGAAGTGGACTCAGCGATCATTGTGACGATAGTTGTAACAGCCCAGGGCTTAATTGCCAAGAGCCTTGATCAATACTTCAGCAGGCTCTTGTTAGGCACCTGGATCAAAGGCTTATAATTCAGAAAGCGGTTCTCGTGGCCACGGCTCATATTGTTAGGAGGTTCCTGTCACTGAAGCCCTGACCGGCGCTGGCTTGGACCCTGTTCCCGATACCAGTGGACAAATTTTTGTTTTTTTTTTATAAGGAATATGTTAAATGTATGATATGCGAAAACGTATAGAAAGGATATGATTACAGGAATGGGACAAAGAATTGGCATTTTTTGCACAAGTTTTGGCAAACCAATGTCTCAGTGGAAGACAAGAATTTTGCAGATCTACTGGTAAGTCTACTGTGTAGGTACTCTTCTGTCTTAGTTCACACCCCCACATTTCAATAAGGAGCTCTTTAACGCCTTCAGGAATAGTAACTGCAATCACACGATGCGTCCTATTAAAACTCTAAAACTCTAGAGGGCGCATCTTTCATCTGTCAAAAATGGAATTCAAATGTCATCATTCACTTGCCTTCTAACCTCACCCATGTCACAATCTTTTTTAATTCTTTTTTAATTATCGATTCTTGGGACTTTTTATTGGCACCATTATATCCTCCAAAGATATAACATGCTCGTTTCGGTGTCACCTGACGATATGGAAGCCGGCTGCGCACGATCACCTGCACGCCTACCCGACGGTCGGGAAGTTTGTCTGACCGTGCCGGATGGCTGGTGTCGCTCGTTGTCGGGCGTGATCTGGAATAGTCGGCACACTACACCAGACGTTAGTATTATATTATCTGTGACCAAACTAAATGCCTAAAAAGCCAGCGCGAAGAGCTGAAATAACTACCTAGGTCGTTGACTGAACCTTTCAAAACACTCAACAAAATAATTATAACGAAAGGAAAGAATAATTTAAAGTATGATTCGAATTCGTCATAATTTAACGAAGAAATTCAACGTTATCCTAAACTTTTTAACAATTTTTTTTTTTTTTTAAGGTAGGTACAATGGAAAAAAATGTAGGTATCTGATGCAATTTGCCATTCTTTGGGAATTTCGGCAATAATATGCACGAAAAATCTTTAATTAACACAAATGGAATACTATTCTCAATATTCCAACAGGTATAATGGGTCTTTTGGATGAATGGATGGATTTTAGACGAAAGATGAGCACTTAACTTTGAGGCGACACGTTGACGCCCTATTCGATGTGATGCTTTGGCTGCACCACTGCTCGAATCCTGGCTGCTTATATTGACCAGGAAGGCAGTCCTCCATACGCTGGAACCCGTGGCTTTTGTTCTTCCACTGGAAGGCTTCAGATCTTGGAGTTCGTTGCCGCTGAGAGCGTGTCGTACTCGTACCAATTTAATTGGAAATTTCTTTATTTCCGCGGATTAATGTTTGTTCCCCTCATGGGCCACCATGTTATATCTTTGGAGGATATAATAGTGCCAATTAAAAGTCCCAAGAATCGATAATTACATAATAATTATATGGAATAAAAAAGATTGTGACATGGGTGAGGTTAGAAGGCAAGTGAATGATGACAATTGAATTCCATTTTTGATAGATGAAAGATGCGCCCTCTAGAGCTTTAGAGTTATAATAGGACGCATCGTGTGATTTCAGTTACTATTCCTGAAGGCGTTAAGGCCTGAACACCATGTCCCTGTTGTTTTAGCTGAAAAATGGCGAAACATACTCTCCAGCAACATATCTGTGTATAAAAATCATAAACCTATCGCAGTGTGCAGCTAAACAGCAGGACAGAGTTCTTTTCAATCTGCTATTTAGGTCCACCGTTGATTATTCTTATCCAGCTGCCATTCGCCGCTTTGCGAAGATCGGCAATTTACCTGAGACTAGCGTATACCTTACCACTTATGCTAGATCATTTTCACCCGTGTTCTCAATCTTTCAGACAGGTTTCCGAACCCTAGCCAGACCATTGCAATCATTCGTTACAAATATCCAGACTGGGAGTACTTACAGCGAAACAATACTGAAAAAGGATTGAATGAAGGCAAACTGCTATTTGCAGTGGACAGATTCCTAAAGAGCACTTATGCATTGAAAAGAACTGCGACAAAAGAAATTATTATGAGTTGCCCACCTTTTCGAGAGTAAGTAATGTTTTTCCTTTTTTAAACTGGCATAATAATATTATAATTATGTAATCTTAAACCAAACATAGTAAAACACGGTGTAGGGACATCAACTCGCAGCACATGATTCTAGACTCCCTAGGACAGATAATTTCAGGAGCTTTTTAATTAAATATCAAAGTGCAAGCAAAACTTCAAAAAGTTAGTTAACAAACTATGTTCCACCTCCTATCCAGCTCTCTTAGCCCAAAAACATGTAGACGATGTGACCGTTGCACTACCACCGGCAACGTGGTGGAAGTTGCAAATTTCTGGGCAAAAAATAAAAATTGTCGTGCTAGCGACACAACACGAAAATGAAACTGTAACATTTTGTACATCATGTCCCTTTCACCCTAAATATCTGCTTCGTTTAACAGTCGAGAGCTTGACTCTAGATAGGCATAGTCCTAGATTCAACTTGAGCTCGAGCACTGTGTTATTAGGTGTTTTCCTATTCGACGGACTGAAATTAACTGATAAAATGTGTGTCATCCCATTGGATAAAACGTGTAAATTTGATTTTATCACGAAATATATTTTTTTATTGCAAGACTTCCAAAAGGCAACTTGAAATATTACCTGAACCTCGTACATGGAAGAGCGACGCACATCGGATGCGGTGTATCTGCATTCTCCAAATACAAAACGAATGGAGGCACTAACTCAGTACAAAACGTAAGTCCTTTAACTACACTATTTGGGGCTAAAAAGTTCTGGAGTGGCCGCGACCTTAAACCGGAAGATGTTGCATTGGAAGGCCTTCCACTAGGTGGATCGATGATCCGGTGGAAGTTGTGTGAATCCACTGGATACCAGTCGAACGGGAGCGGTCAATGTGGCGACGCTTCGGGAGGTCTATTTCCAACAGTGGACGTCTTTCAGCTGAAATGATGAACACTATTTATTTTTCCTGTCTTCAGGGCGGATTCTTTTGTCAAACGACAAGCTATTATTTACTCCTTTCTTTCTTATGATTGTTTCTCCCTCCTTCCATCAACATTTTTATTCATTGACGTAAGTCCTTTGCATCTTAGTTTTAGAGCTCGTGGCTAGTAACAGCCACTCTGGTCGATCTTCAGGTTAAGCCGCGCTTGCCTAGATCGGTTGTGGATGGGTGACCATCCAATTCATACCAAGTTTCCTCCATGCTTCGGTAAGCACGTTAAGCCCCACGTTGTTCCCAGCTGTCATTTGTGGATACAGTCGTTAGAGGTAGTCAGTTACCGAAAAGTCTGACAAACAGTCTTATCAAGAGGTATCGTACTACCCAGCCAGTACTAACTGGTCAGATAAGCAGTCGCTCCATGCAAAATACTGGTATTTAGCTGCATCCGGTTAGACTGTAAGCCGACCTCAACATAGTTAGGGAAAGGCTCGGCTAGATATAGTGGAATTTATTCATCTCAAATCAAATCAAATCATTTATTCTTAGCAAACATGGGTAATAGGTACATAGATGTTCTTTTAGAATAAAGTTCTCCACATTTTGTCGGCGTAAGGGTATGCAAACAATTGGTTCACAATAAAATGACAAATTCAAAATAAGTGGCATGTCAATGGAAAAACAAGGGACATACAATCAAAAATAAAATAAAAAAATGACAGAAATGGTCAGTCATTAAAATATAGACTTATTTATAAATTAATGTCAACATGTTCAAAGTAATAAAAAATATAAATAATGTCAAACGAAATATTAATAACATTATGCCAACTAGAATAACAATAATATGTCAATTAGAGTAACAGTAGGTGTAATCCCACCAAAAACATTCTGTAAAAAACTAGCCAAGTCTCGATGGAGCTGCTTGTTTATCTCTAAAACGTAATGAAATCTAGTCAAAGTCGTGCCAAGTCTAAGGTTCCTTACTGCGATTTCTTTATTATTATAGTTAATGTTGTGTGACTTGGCCGTTGAACATTAATTTTGTTTACACGTAATGTTATATCTGTTGTAACTACAAAATTGACTTGTACCTGTCACCGTAAAATTGTCAAATACGTTATATTGTAATATCTCTAGCGATATTGTAAACTCTCGAATTATTGTCAAATGAACATATTGCTTACAACAAAACGCATTATTTTTCGTGAACTGCATGCGATGGTAGTCAACTCATGCGGTGTGGAGAGAAGGAGGGGTTCCCCTTGCCCAGTGGTACCACTCTCATGAAAAGATACTGTACCATTTCTGAGAAATACCGATTAATATAACCTAACCTTAAAACACTTTATATTCCCCTAAAAAGCGTCCGGCCCCTATTTCCGAGTGCAGGGTTTAAAGGAACCTAACTAACCTAACGGGGGTGTGCCCCAAGTCCCGATTATAGGGGCAGAGATACTTCCGTATGTTCAGTTGACAGTAATTCGAGATATTACAATATCGCTAGAGAGAAACACGTTATATTGTAATATAACGTGTTTGACAATTTTACGGTGACATACCCACTAACGTATAAAAAATGTTCAACGGCCAAGTCACACAACATTAACTATAATAATAAAGAAATCGCAGTAAGGAACCTTAGACTTGGCACGACTTTGACTAGATTTCATTACTTTTAGAGATAAACAAGCAGCTCCATCGAGACTTGGCTAGTTTTTTACAGAATGTTTTTGGTGGGATTTCACTTCTTTTTGTAGAAACGTGGGGCATATTGATTTAATTATTAGATTTTCTTATTTGACACAGTTTTTTTCTTTTTAGGAGTAGTTTTTTACTATTACAAATCTTTCTTTTCATTTTTTTCCGGTTCAGATTCTTGTACAGTAGCAACAGTTTTTCATATTGTCCATTCGCGTTCATTATTTATTCTTTTAGACGGTTTAGACGGTTTAATTTCTGAAAGATCGGCGCGGTATTTTATTCGGTGATCGCTGAAACTGGAGCTTTTATACTCTTGAAGTCAACATTTATGAGGTGCACCCCATGAAGATTGTTTACTCGTGAAAGCGCCACCTAGGCTTGGCCACAAGAGAATATGGAGGTGCCAATGTCCATGAGGGCATTTTTTAGACTTAGACCTTGGCTCTTGTGAATTGTTAGGGCACACGCCACACAGATTGGGAATTGTTCTCTGTACACGTATGCCCGGGGGCATAATACGTGAATCAAATTACTAGCGAATTTTCGAAGTACTGTTTCTTCATAAAATTCCTAACCTATTCAAATCTTCGAATTGTTATAATAACAACCTGCTAACCTTAGCAAACCTCACGAAATAATAAGCGAAATCAATGAAATGCAAATAATCCCTCCTAATCCCTAGCAAACGTTTTCAAGCGCAGTAGAAGAATGTCGTAAACGACTGTAACGCGGCCGGTTGCCACTTCGCCATATAAGGTTATGGGAAAAACAAACGTAAGCGCGTTATAAAATACAGTCAGCGCCATCTAGCGACGTTCGCGGGTATCACCGCCACTCTTAGTCCAATGCATTATATTCTGTCAAAATATTGAGCGCAATTAATCATCATTATCATCATCAGCCTATCAATATTCCCACTTCTGGGACATAGGCCTCCTCTCTATGCGAAATTAATATTTGAGTGTAATTTGTTTTTTTAATTTATGTAATGTTCGAGTAGAATAAAGTTAATCGTTCGACTATTTCTTCTTGTAAACTTGTAAGTATAAGTTTATAAGCCAGTCTAGTCTTATCCAGAGTTTTCCTTTAATTCTATTTATATGCGTATTAAAATCGGGATGTGTTGTGGTGGGCCTTGAAAGAGAAAGGTATACCTGGGAAATATGTAGAGTTAATTCGTGCTATGTACAGTCAATCTTGTACCTACGTCCGGTCAGCTGCTGGCAACACCGATGAGTTCAGTGTGGCTGTAGGTTTGCATCAAGGGTCGGCTTTAAGTCCTTACATCTTCTTGTTGATCATGGACGATTTGACGTCGGACATCCACGAAGAGGCACACTGGTGCATGCTGTTTGCCGATGACATTGTTCTTGTCGGTGAAAATGGACCTGAGACCCAGAGCAGACTGGAGAAATGCAACAGAAATTGGAGAATGTTGGCTTGAATCCGGCTTGAGAATAGCAGAAGTAAAACTGAATACATGTTCTGCGATTTTGGCGGTCTCTCCAGCTCTGGAGCCATAGCGCTAGATGGCGCGACTCGTCCTGTCTGCTCCGACTTCCGGTATCTTGGTTCACTCATGCAAAGCGATGACGAAATAGATCGTAGTGTAAAGCACAGAATTAACACGGGATGGATGAAATGGCGGCAGGTCACGGGAACGATCTGCGACTCCCGCATTCCCCTAAAACATAAGGGGAAGATTTATAAAACAATGGTTAGACTTGCTGTGTTGTATGGATCAGAATGTTGGGCCATAAAAGGAATGAATGAAAGGCATCTGCATGTCGCGGAGATGAGAATGATAAGGGGGATGTGTGGTGTTACGCGAATGGATAAAGTAAGGAATGAGTATATTAGAGGAAGTCTGAAAGTGGCGCCGGTGACTGAAAAGTTGTGTGGTAATCGGTTGCCGTGGTATGGGCATGTGATGCGGAGGAATGAGGAAAATGTCGTGAAAAAAGTTTAGAGTATGAATGTGGATGGGTATTTGAGTAGAGGAAGACCAAAGAAACGATGGATGGACTGTGTTAAGAAGGATATGGTAAGAAAATTAGAAGTCGGTTAAGAAGTGTCTGATGAGATGACGAAAAATAGAGGAGTATGGAAGAAGAAGACATGCTGCGCCGACCCCAAATAAATTGGGATAAGGGCAAGAGAATGATGACGCGTATTAAAAGCAGAAGGGGAGGCATTCGCCCAGCAGTGGAACGCTATAGGCTAGATTAAATTAGAAGATGTGTGATTTTTGCAGTGACAGTCGATTTTTTTTATGTACCCATAGTAGAAGAGGGCATTACCATATATCTATACTAATATACTAATTATGTATGTATGTTACCGTAAAATTGTCAAATACGTTGTATTGTAATATCTCTAGCGATATTGTAAAATCTCGAAATATTGTCAAATGAACATACTGCTTACAACAAAACGCATTATTTTTAGTGATATG
Source organism: Xestia ashworthii (assembly GCA_950022955.1). Lineage (NCBI taxonomy): Eukaryota > Metazoa > Arthropoda > Insecta > Lepidoptera > Noctuidae > Xestia > Xestia ashworthii. Next base: position 7,469,138 of record OX465570.1, on the reverse strand, counting down.
CATGCGATGGTAGTCAACTTACGCGGTGTTGAGGGAAGGAGGGGTCCCCCTTGCCCAGTGGTACCACTATCATGAAAAGATACTGTACCATTTCTGAGAAATACCGATTATTATAACCTAACCTTAAAACACTTTATATTCCGCTAAAAAGCGTAGTCGACGGAGCCTCGCTTCGCGGGGCCCCTATTTCCGAGTGCAGGGTTTAAAGGAACCTAACTAACCTAACGGGGGGGGGGTGCCCCAAGTCCCGATTATGGGGGCAGAGATACTTCCGTATGTTCAGTTGACAATAATTCGAGAGTTTACAATATCGCTAGAGAGAAACACGTTATATTGTAATATAACGTGTTCGACAATTTACGGTGACATTATACTAATACTAATATATTATATATATAATATTATAAAGTAGAAGAGTTTGTTTGGTTGAACGCGCTAATCTCAGGAACTTCCAGCTCGAATTGAAAAATTATTTTTGCGTTTGATAGTCCATTTATTGAGGAAGGCTATATAGCATCACGCTGTGAATAGGAGCGGAGCAGCATTATGAAATGTTTCAAGCGGGAAATACACGCGAACGAAGTCGCGGGCAGAAGCTAGTCTCTAATACAGCTGAGACCAGCTGAGGGTTCTTCATCAGATACTTCAGACCTTCGATTTTTGACATCAAATGAAGCGGCCCACCAAGTTGAATATTTTTTGTAAAGGCGGTATGTCGATCTCTCTAATAATTTGGTTGGGCTCTTGTGTTTTCTAATCAGGGTCACCAGGTGCTCCAGATCTTCGATTATCCTAGTTTTTATAGTTTTCCCTTTATGTGGTCATTAAACCCTAACTCTGTACCAAATTTCAGCTCTCTGAGTTTATGGGAAGTACTAGATCTATTTTGATGATCATGAGTGAGTGAGTGAGTGAGTGTCATAAATGCGAAACTTTGCTTTCGCTTAACTTCGGAACTAAATTACCTACAGACTTGAAATTTTGGATTTTAAGTATGTGATTATAGCTTACTGGATGACGAAAATTTCAGGGTTCTGGTCTTATCCAGAGGTTCTCAATTAGGGGCCTGAAAATGCGGCGAAATGGTTCCAGTAAAGGATGGTACGGCAGTGTTTGCTTCGCGCTCGACTTGGCGGGGGCACTGCCGTGCCCCCCGATTTGGCACAACACGTTTAACCATGGCTGGTGTACAAATTAGGTCGAAAGCCCATAATAATTTGAAAAAAAATAAAATGACAAATTAAATAATCTCAGCAAATCAACAATTAACATTAACATTAAATAAGAAAATAGTATTTTATAGTCTTGCGATTCAAAATAAATATTAATTCATTTAGTGAGTATTTTAGAGCTTTACCGGTCAGTACTTTTCTTAACGTTTTCTTAAACTGGCCTGGGCTGGCAGTCTCGACAGAGATAACGACAAAATCGCTAACTTTCAATCACTGATTACTAACGAAAACATTCGGTTGCAATAATTATGCTCACTAGAAACGCGTCTAGGATGTAGAGACTTTCATTATTTGCAAGCATCATTATTGCAACCGAATTTATTCGTTAGTAATTAGCAACCGAAAGTTAACGATTTTGTCGTTATCTCTGTCGAGACTGCCGGGCCTGGGCTGGCAGTCTCGACAGAGATAACGACAAAATCGCTAACTTTTGATCGCTGATTACTAGCGAATAAATTCAGTCGCAATAATTATGCTTGCAAGAAACACATCTTGAATGTAGAGACTTTCATTACTCGCAAGCATAATTATTGCAATCGAGTGTATTCGTTAGTAATCAGCGATCAAAAGTTAGCGATTTTGTCGTTATCTCTGTCGAGACTGCCGGGCCTGGGCTGGCAGTCTCGACAGAGATAACGACAAAATCGCTAACTTTCGATCGCTGATTACTAACGAATATATTCGGTTGCATAATTATGCTTACGATAAACGCATCTAGGATGTAAAGACTTTCATTACTCGGAAGCATCATTATTGGAACCCAATTTATTCGTGAGTAATTAGCAACCGAAAGTTAACGATTTTGTCGTTATCTCTGTCGAGACTGTCGGCCCTGGCCCCGGCAGTCTCGACAGAGATAACGACAAAATCGTTAACTTTTGGTTGCTAATTACTAACGAATAAATTCGGTTGCAATAATGATGCTTGCTAATAATGAAAGTCTCTACATCCTAGACGCGTTTCTCGTAAGCATAATTATTGCAACCGAATTATTTATGTCAGATTTATGTCCTCACATGCAATTGAAATTGTACTGTCATCAGCAAATAATGTCATAGGTTGAGTCGTCGCCTTAGGCAAGTCGTTGATATAAATAATAAACAACGGCGGCCCTAGGACACTGCCTTGAAGAACACCGTATGTGACATTTTTCCTCATGGAGCTGAATGTTTCCTCTTTTTTTGTTTTAGGATTCACTTTAGTAATTACTGTTATCTGTTGTCGATTCGATTGTTTTGTGTACATTCTTTGTCTCCAACAAAGAATGTACATCCTAAATAAATAAATAAATAATTTCGATAATATTTTGAATGAATTCATAGATGGCCATATTCGTGGTTTTATTTTGTCGAAAGCTCTTTTGTTCATTGCACAATTTTTTTTTTTCGAGAAATGAATAAAGTTCGCCGTAAAGACACTTCTCGAAATTTTTTGAAAATATCGGTAATAGTGCAATCGGCCTATAATTAACTATTAACTTTTAAATTCTTTTTTGAACGGTTTTATAACCGATAGTTTAAGATCTTGTGGAAATATTCCAGTTGAAATCGACAAGTTCAGAATATGACTCAGATGAGACAATCCTCACTCACTGCTTTAATTATTTTACTTGATTTACTAAAGAGCCCATATCCAACACTGTTGGTATTTTTAGTTTGTTTATAATTTTATTAATCTGGTAGAGTGATCTTGATCTTCAGTATTTTCAAATATCACCTCATCTTCAGATTATTCTTATAATTCCAGAATGTACAAATTGTGTGCAACATCTCAGACGCACCGAGAACGAATCAGGCGGTGTACAGGGTAGTACCTCCCACTGGAACAGGTTATAGCAAACGTTGTGGTTGTCCTAGAGGATACAAAGAGACCCGCAGCTGCCTCTGCGAAAGGGATCTGAAATATCGTAGGAAAGGTAGGTTCTAACTTTAAAATCTTACTATTATAAATGCAAAAGTTAGTGAGTATAAAGGGTGTAAACCACCTCTTCCCGAAGCCGAAAGGCACTTGTTCTCCCCATCATTGCGATCATTTTTTTTGTTCTACACCATACCTGGGAACTTTCTAGTTACGGAGATATGGGGGGTCAAAGTTACAACTTTTTGACAAGTATTTTTTTAATACAAGTTTTTTTTGTGAGATTTTGACTTTTAACACCTCCATGACCCCCGTACTATTCAATCCATCCACCAGCACAATTTTTTAAGTGCATTACATTGAGTTCTACCACAAAACATGATTTATAACCTCAAAAAAAAAAGTTGTTTCCCAGCAATAATTTTTGCGTAAAGTTACTTAGTTTGATGTACAGAATGCTTGGTTGACGGCTTTGTGATGAGGTGGTTTACACCCTGTATACTCGTACATATAGGGTGACTGGTAATAGTGTACGATACTTAAACACGTGATTATGCTCATGAGTCTAATTATTACCATGAGCATAATCACGTGTTTAAGTATCGTACACTAATTACCAATCAGCCAATATAAAAGAATACCTCTTTCACGCAAAAACACCAAGATGGATATGGGTAAAATTTGGGCGAAATTTAGCTCACAGATAATTATAACATGGATAACCTTCCTTGGGACGGTTACCGAACTCAACTTGGGCGAAGACGCGGACATGGGCTACAAATAACAAAAATATCTAACTGCTGCATTGTGTTGGTCACAAGAAGCGCGACTCCAAAATCGCACTTAAATCATTTTCCTTTGCAAAAGTAAACGATGTTTAGGTAATACACTGAACACTTCTTTCAGACTTTTCATCGCACTCGCACAAAAATTGTTAACTCATTGTACTCGTAAAAATCGTTTACTTATCGTAGGTACTCATATAGACATAAGTGTATAAATATAAATAAAGTCCAGGCACCCCGTACTGTTTAAGCCATCCATCAGCGCAATGTTTTGAGTGCGTTGCATTACATTGAGCAAAACGAAAAAAAAAATGTCTTAAATGTTTTTTCACCCCAATAAAAAAATCGTTTCCCAGCAGTAATTTTTGCGTACATTAATTAGTTTCATTTACGGTCGAACAAGCTATTTGGTTTACAGTTTAACTCACAAACTACATTGTAAAATGTAGATTGATGTAAATATTTCTCCGGCAGGACTCAATCACCAGCCAATGGAAGATTATGAAGAAAATTCCAATAAAGGTCAGCCACGTGCCGTAGATAATGACGAAAAAATAGACGATGTTGTTATTGTAGCATTAAATAACGAGTCAAACCTTGCATTACCACATGATTCTTCAGAAAAGAAAGAACGACAGACCAATGGAATTGATACGCTATCTAGCACTTCAAAGTAAGTTAAGATCAAAGAAAGGTTTAAAACAACTCAGTACACAAAAGCCGGAGGCTGAAGGAACATAATAATTCAGCTGCAAAACATAATTTTATAGTTCTAAAGATTCATCTTTTTATAACGTTCTTATTTTTGTGGAATACTCTTCAAAACTAAACTTAACGTGATAATATATCCAAAATTAGGTACTTTTTGTAACAAAATAAACAATTACTAAACTCGCATATGTATGTGCAATCTTACAGATCTCACAATGCAGAAAATCGCCCTGAAAAAAATCAAAATTGCAATGAAAAAAATCAGAATTTCGATTTATCTGAAGAATTTGCTAAGGTAGGTGAAATTCTCAGTAAAAATTCAGTCATACATAAATAATTTGTAAGAAATAAGATATTTTAGAATGATGGTTTCACTTAAAAACCTTCCAATCATCAAATTTATTTGGAGTCGGCGCATCATGCCTTCCTTTCCCATACTTCTCTATGAGTCGTCAATCGTCATCTTATGAGCCATCCTCTGTCTAGCCATATCACGTTTCACACAGTCCATCTATATAACGATAGATGGACTGTGTGAAACGTGGAGGATGAGAGTAACCTCTCATCTTCCTCTATTTTTTTAACTATCCAAATTCTTACTCAAAACTTTCCTAATGACCTTTTTAATGCAAAACACAACAATACGATTTATTTTATCAGCCAATTAATTTGATAACAGATAACGAATGGATTAGTACCAAACAGTATACATTCGAGTCACGAATGGTCTGATCCAGTCATAATGTTTACTAGTGACACCAAATCTGAATCTAAAAATTACCGGCCTAAACCGGCAAACCCTGCAGATGCATTTGAACAACTCATATTTAATATGCAAATATACGGAGATAAAGCAATCACTGGACATACAGACCCAAAGAAAAACCATGGCGTCAATCACGAACAAGCATTTAATTCAAAACTACTAAATGATCGTGATTCTAAACACAAAAGATTGTTGTCAATATTAAACTCGTTGGAGCTAGAAGTTCAGAATGCAAAGTTTGATAACGATTTGCAGCAATTATTTGATTCAAAGATAAGAAAAATATATAATACCGTCGTAAAGAAAGCCAAAGAAACTCCGCCACCAAAGATACCTTATGAACAACTGAGCGGCATAGGTTTGCATGCACAAGTCGAGACTTTTCTAGAAAATGAAAATAATGTTAATGTAGAAGATGAGATATCTACGTTAAGGAGAATGAATCATCGTTTGCCAAAAGGAAAACATAAAGACCACAAGGTTAATTACGCTGAAAACGATAATTATCTAAAACAAAACTATAATCATATGGCTCAACAATTTGATGAATTTAATGACATTCACAGCATGGATAATATGTATCAAGATAATTCAAAAAAATCTTCGTTGAATGACCATTGGGATAATCACATTAAATTCCATGACCTTTTGAATAATAAACAGATTTATCATCAAAATAACTACAATAATAATCTCTATGATCGTTCCAAAACCAGAAATGAAGAAACATTTGACAATAACGCACGACACACAATTTTCTCAAAAGCAATCGATCACCACATAGATTGTCCAGGACACAGAAGTTTTTTCAATGCCAGAGTGCAATTTAAACAGCCGTTTAATGGAAGAAAATTAAATGAAGTAAGTTCTTTATTTATTTCAATAATTGGTTACGTGTAATTATATTTTTAATTCAGTATGACTGGTATAAGAACTAGTTAAACATGACCATAGCGTAAAATGTATAAATTGTATAAGACCCGACCTAAAGATGATAAATTAAAAGGAGACCTAGAAGATGTCCTTTTGGAACTCCGTCATAGTTCTTGTAATACTGAGATAATACGTTTCCCCTATACATATATGATTCGGCGCGAATGCTGGTTTCAACAGTACCTACTGTTTTTTTTTATATCATCTTCTGCCCAGCCTTTTCCTAATTATTATAGCCACATGTGTGCTATGTATGTTGCTTCAAGTCTAACCAGATGCAGCTGAAAAGCAGTAGTATGGCCTTCATAATACGATATAACTACACCCCTTGGAAATCCTGGTTGTCATACTTTCAGACCACTGACGACTTGCAAGGACTTTCTTTCTTTCTACTTTAATGACACCCATCCACGGACCTTGGCTAGAACTGCTTAACCTGAACAGCTTGACCCGAGCAGGTATTATTTAACCAAGGGCTGTATTTTACTGTAGCTCCATTAGTTCAACATATTAAGTATTTATTTATTTTCAGAACATGGAACTGCATAAAATGCTACGGCAACCAAACTTACTGGACGCGCTAAGAATTTCTAATAAACAGCAGATTCAGACGATATTTCCAAGTGAGAGAGAAATGATCATGTACTAAGCAGTCGACTGCTTGACATAGCCTGCTTCCATCATAAGCTATTCAACTCAATTCTCGGCAACCCTCGTCTAGCTGGTACTGGACACACTGCGAAGAACACCGCTCGACCTAGTCTGAGGATATTCTGTGAAGGGTGAAAATACCGCTTAACAAAGCCGAAATGCACTTGTATTCCCCGTCATTGCGCTCATTTTTTGTTCTACACCATACCTGGGAACCTTCTAGTTACGGAGATATTGGGAGTCAAAGTTCCAACGTTTCCACAAGTTTTTTCAAATACAAGTTTTTATTGTGATATTTTTACTTTATACACCTCTACGACCCCCGTACTATTCAATCCATACATCAATCAACACAATGTTTTAAGTGCGTTACATTGAGTTCTACCTCAAAGCATGATTTTTCACTCCAATAAAATAATTTCCAAGAAATGTTTTTTTGCGTAAAGTTACTTAGTTTGATGGACAGAATGCTTGGTTGATGGGTGGCTGAAGGTGATGAGGTTGTTTACACCCTGTATTACGTTTGCCGATTCGCTGCCTCCGCTCAAGATCACGTCCGCAACGATTATAGATTTATACAACTTGACCGGTCCATTGCCATTCCAAGTTTTTATTTAAAATAAAAATAATGTTGATACTATAATCATGCAAAAGATTGGTGCTGACATCTGTGATTGGCCACTAAAATACTCAGAGGTATTCTTGTAACGAAATATCTGTCGTGGAAGAAGCTATTAATTTATTATTTATTGAAGCTATCTACTTAACACATTGTATTTTATGTATTTTTTTTTAATCTAATTTTATTAATAGTTCTAGTTGTAGTATGTTTATAATGTACATAATCATTTTACTTGAATTAATATACATTCAATTACTTACATTTAATTGAATCAAATGTTTTATTTTTTCTTGCATGCTAAAGGTCTTTATTACGTACGGACTGAGCCGACATCTTCCATGCGGAAATAGTATGAACTTTGGTCCTACGACAAACCGATTCCCTCACGAAGATTTTTTTAACCGTTTTGAGAGCAATACGGTGATTCGCCAGGCCGGTAGCAGCGAGAACCATGGCTTTGATGAAATATGGCACGCTGAACTTTCGTTTGAAGTAGAAATTGTGTTTTTCCTACTCCTCCGCTATTCTTTTCTGATTAATTACATTACGAGATCCAAGACAGTTCTCTGAGACTTTGTCGGGCTTCACTGTCTCGATGCTTTTCTGGTGTTTGCCACTATGGCTTTCAAGGGTTACAGTGGTTTAGAAATAGTGAGGCGGGTTTATCCCATTACAAAAAGGCTGAACGCCGTGTCTTAGGGAACACTTAAATAGGCGTGACGACAATCTGATCAGATAGTGTATTGGAAACTAATGTACAGATATTTTTAGTTTTTGTAAATAAATGAAAATTGACAAAGATAAAACGCATCAAAACGTGGGGGCTCGTGACGTCAGAACTCGCTAAAAATTATACCAAGGCGTGACGTATTGATATAACGGGCTGGTGTCCGCAACTCCACGTCAAAGCGCGTATTTTGCGTATGGGAGTATTATAATATCTGTGGTATGGGCTAATAATCTACTACGCGGGCCCAGTTTTGGTAGATTGTCACATGTCTTCGAAGTTTTGGTTCTTGGACATGCCGGTTTCCTCACGATGTTTTCCTTCACCGTTTTACTTTTTCACATGACCTTCATGTTTCAATTAAAAAACTAATTAGTTTTTACTCCCTAGAGACTAGAGTGGTCACTTTAGTCCCGCTTCGTAGGACTATATTGGCGTACTTTTAGAGCATGAGAAGTGAAAATAATATTATGGCATAAAAAGTTCTGCTGTAAAGAGTAGACCTATCCTCGGCACCGTGCAGCTTGTGAAAATCGTCGCTCTAGGATAATCATATAATCCATGATACCACCTGCCTAGTCTTTTCCCGGATTCCAGGTTAACCGGCTGCAGCTGAATACCAATACCGAGAAACGAAACGTATTAGAAACGTGTGTTAATTGACATAAACATTCACAACAGGTGCAAATTGAAGGGTTTTCTGAAATGACAAAACCACGAGGCGGTAGCACTGGCATTAATTCTAAACATCTATGAAAATACACGAGTTTCTTGTAGTACGATTATTTTGTCATTGACTCAATTATCTTTTAAATCATCTCAGTAAATCATTAATAAAATTTTAATGCCTTAATGTTGTGCTGCTCAAGTGATGCCGCTTATGTTACCTTTTACCGCATAGAAGCTTAATCTTTAGTTTAGTTTAGTTTTCTTTGTCCGAAATCCATATACAGGGTGTAAACCACCTCATCACGAAGCCGTCAACCCAGCATTCTGTACATCAAACTAAGTAACTTTACGCAAAAATTATTGCTAGGAAACCACTTTTTTTTGGGGTCAAAAATCACGTTTTGGGGTATAACTAATGTAACGCACTCAGAACATTATGCTGATGGATGGATTGAATAGTACGGGATACGTGGAGGTATTTAAAGTAAAAATCTTGCAATAAAAACTTGTACTTATTAAAAAAAAAACTTGTCAAAAAGTTGTATCCTTGACCCCCAATATCTCCGTAACTAGAAGGTTCCCAGGTATGATGTAGAACAAAAAAATTATCGCAATGATGGAACAAGTGCCTTTCGGCTTCGTTAAGAGGTGTTTTACACCCTATAGATAGTAAAACAGTCCAAACGCAATGATCGTTAAAAGTTTCACTAGCATTCTATTCAGTACAATTTGACAGTTGTTTATACCAGACGCTACGTAGCGACATCTGAAATCCGAAACCCGCCCCCCCCCCTCCCCCATTCCCCCCCAGTCTCCCTCAATAATGTGTAGTTCCCATGGGTAAATTCTCCACGAAGTGAATTTTCCACAGATTAAAAAAAAAAAAGAAAACAAAATTAACGAACAACATCGGAAAAAATTTAAATTTCGAACTATGGAACTCCGATTGAGCGCTATCGGTTAAAAACCAAAACAAATGTGTATTTTTTTGTCAACATCCCTCGCGTCCAAAAAGAACGAGTAAAAACCGTAGAATGCTACGCGAACGAAAAACCAGTGACCGTCGCCTGTTCTATGTTTGAAAGCTGCAAAATGGCAGCGCCTCAAAACGTTTTAATACTTTTAAGTATAATCGTTTCTGTGTTTTCTAAGAATTTGCATGAGAAACAAGTAAGTGATTTTGATTACGAGTACATTACAAATGATACATATTTCTTTGATGTTAGATAACTATTGAACGATTTACGCCTCCGAACGATAATCCCCTCTCTGTCGCTGTGCGAAGCCCCCCCCCCCCCCGCGCTTTAAGATGTCCAAGGAGGACAGGCTACCCGTCATACTGATTAATCAACTTTCCCAAAGGCACTCACATGGATAAAAAGACAAATTCCCATACAAATAGAGACACCACTCGTATCTCGATATGAGTTTCCTTTGGGCGAGTAGAGTCACTTTCTTAAAGGAAACAGGTAACTCAATCGCCAAAATATTTGTCTTTATCCGTTGTTTAGTCTTCAATAATGATTTGACATAACATAATCAGTCCATTAAAATTCCCAAGGCTCTTCTGTGTGAGAAGTGAATTTTCGATTCTAGACAATCGCTTTCCTGACGAGTTTTTCCTTCACTGTTCTATTATTTTGCATTACCAGTTTATGAATTGATAAAAATCGGCTCACTTATACATTCGTATACTTTCAGCACGATGCGCAGTTGACAATTTGTAATTAATAATAATAATAAATCTTTATTCAGAATCCCAGAAAAGGTTAAATACAATATGAATCTTAAAACTAACAATGAAGGTATAAAATTTAAGATTCCTGTACTAGGATACTCCTGTATCACAGGCTTCAGGAGCTCTTACAATATGCTATATAATGTAGGACAGTAGGTTTTTGTTTCAATCATATTTATAGATATTATAAGTACCTAGTAATTTGTATTGTCTTTTTTTGTTTGCAGACGTTGGAAACCAAAGATAAGGAACTTAAATCTTTTATGACCGTACTCAATAATCAGGATTTTTTCAAGAACTACAGGGTACTGTTTATTTTCTCAATCAATTTTCTTCCTATGATAAAAAAAATACAACATGGGACCTCCCATGCATGTTACATTTTTAACCGACTTCCAAAAGGTTCTCAATTCGTCGGAATCTTTTTTTTTTACTGGTACTCACTTATAAGTTGATTAAAAGAAGTCGAGCTCTGCTCGGGCCAAAATAGAGAGAACGAGTTTCCCAGATATTATATAGTGTCAGAATTTTGTTATAGTAAGTAGTGTAGTAGTGTTATAGTGTCAGAGTTTTTATGCCACTCATGGGCCTCTGACTTGGCTTTATATGCCGTCGAAAAATATCTCTCAGGCATGCTAGTTTCTGCTGGGGTTGCGCTGCCGGGGTTGCGGGACTGTTCGAAAGAGATACCACGGCCCCGGAACGTAAAGGGCGAGGAAGGAACATGGATGGGTTTTAATCAGTAAAAGTCTGACACTCCCCTCCCGCTCCGCCCAGAGTGGGAGAAGTCATTTGATGATTTCCCATCCTAAAAAAAAAAAAAAGGCATGCTAGTTTCCTACTGGCTGACAAAAGAGCACAATTTATTAAAATAGCAATTCATAGAAATCATAAAATTAATTTTCCACTTCTTCCATTTCAGTATGTCCGCCACGTTAAAGCAGTTACAGAAAGTGTTCTAGATCATCTGATAGGTGAAATCAAGCAACAGTACTTAAACGGCAAGTATAACGCAAACAGCCCAATACCGCGGCTCATAAAAAATCTAAACAAAGAATTGAGAAGAAACGAACAACAGAAACTAGCGAAACAAAAGGAGAAAAAGAAGAACGCAACTAAGAAAAAGACTCTAAGAAAGAAGAAACCGAGAATGGCAAATACGACGACAAAGAAAACTGTAGGTTTTATAATGGCATAAAATATAATTGTAATGAGTAGAAAATATAAGATGAGGGAAAAAAAATCAAAGGCGATTCAAAATAATTGGCGTCTAAGTATATTGTAATTTATTTATTAAAAAATAATAAAATCAGGACGTTTATCTTTCCTTTCTATTTTAGTGAGTCAATTTCCATATAGGAAGTATAGTAGCGAGATCCAAGACAATCTATTCGACCGGTAACCGGTTAAACATTTGCTGATCCATCACTGCTTCTTCTTCCTCATCTACTTATGGAGGAGACAAAAATTATAGGTGTAGAAACATCAAGATTAACGCCCAATATCAAAACTCCCCGCTCTACTCGCTCTTCTACTAAATAAGCAATGTGAGCCGACAAAGCCAAGCAAAGGGTTGTCAGTAACTCTTACGTCTCTTCTTCCCCTTTTTATGTAACATCTGGTACTTCAGTGCACCCCTTCAAAAATACCAGCCCTATTCCATGTTTCCGAATATTGTATAACAATTAACTTTTGATGAAGACTGCTCTCTGGGGCAACAAGCTTCTTAATTGGGCCTCGTTAAAAACATGACGCCCAATAGATGCCCATGATGCCCTAACTCTTAAAGGAGAAAACTGAAATACTATGAAGCTTGGTACTTTATTCAAATTGGACTCAACCACAGATAATACTGTATTAATCGGAAGAGAATAAAATATTGTTTAACTTAATTATATCCGAGTCACGTAAATGTCCTGCAAAATAAAGATTTTAATTTTTGAAGTTTTTTATTTTTAGTTCACAATGGAACACAGGTAGGTTTTGGTAACACCATGTTTTACGTTCCTATGCATATTATCGCCGCGCTAATTATTAACTATGAGGATGGATAGTCGTACTGAAACGCATTTTTTTTAATCAAAGTTATAAGAAAGGTTATGTCTACGCTTTGGTTACGCATAGGAAAATAATGCGCATAGGAAAATAATGAGCAAAAGTAATTAAAAATGAAAAATAACTGGTTCCTACCGACATGTCTGTGCTTTGAGCAAATATACTTGAGAATGCATTCAACGTAATTCGGAACGCGCTGCGCTGAATGACATTTGTCAGTGTCACGATACATACCTACGTCCGTGTGACAGTTACATTTGACTGCGTGCGTTCTGTTCGGTGTATTATTCGGTGCATTTGATCTGATCCCATTTTCTCACGACTCCTGCTTGCTTCGTTGTACTCGATTGATTCTGTGAACGAGAACTTACCGGCTCGCTATACTGGACTACGATTTACTTCAAGACTTGGTTTTCGACGATTGGGAAAATCGTGTTTTTGTTTGCTGTACGTGGTACTACACTAACACTATTTGTATTACAATAATTATGTATGTTAGTCTGTAAGGTATATATCTATGGGCCATATATATATGGGTTCCTATATATTTATGTTGTGTCAACCCAATTACTCTTATAAACTGGCACTGCATTTTACATTTCAGATTTTTAACTATGGATTGCTGCAATTCTCATGAACCTCCGCAGCTAATCAGGTACTTTATCATGACCTAGACATGGGTCCTGATATTATTCGTGTCGTTGAAGAATGGAGAAATGAAGAGGTAGTTTGAATAAAAATACCATAATTATTTTGAATTGCCAAGAAAACTACCTTTTTTAGATAGAATATTATTAAGAGAGAATTTTGATGAATAAATACACATTAAAAAAAAATGTTTTATTTTTCTATTTGTCGTCTCCTGCCTATAACAGTCACACAGGACAATACAATTTTTTGATGAATACAACATAATCTGTGCTTGCGTTCCATAAGATTAAAGTTACCACGCTTCCTGACAGGCACTGCTTGACTAGAGCGCACCGCTCGTGCTCTGCTCCCCGCACCGCTGCCTTCAAGGCCAGTTCCTATGCTACGTCTATGCATTGAAACGCACCGCGGCCTTAGGGATGTCTCTTTATTGGATAATTTGGCCTTTTCACTGGCCATAAAATACGGGACCGAAACGTGGTCGCTTACAATGGGCCTTGTCAAAAAGCCACCGAAAGGGCAATGGAGAGGGCTATGCTCGGAGTTTCCTTACGTGATCGAATCAGAAACGAAGACGTCCGCAATAGAACCAAGGTCACCGATGTAGCCCGAAGAATTGCCAAACTTAATTAGCAGTGGGCAGGGCACATTGCTCGCAGAACGGATGGCCGATGGGGCCAAAAAGTTCTGGAATGGTGACCGCGAACCGGAAGACGATGCGTTGGAAGACGTTTGTACCGGCCCTAATTAACATTTGTGAAGATGTGTGAGGGTAGTTGAATAAACGCCTTCACTTTGCTGTCGCGGTACCTCCAATACTTCAGTCGCCCCGCGACCACGGCTGGTGCAATCCGGTCGAAACGTCGGGATTAAATTAAAGGTAAACTCGCGATAAATACCCGTATATCATATGTTTTACAACGTAAATTACTTTTAAAAGCCACTAAACAGTAGGTGCTCCATCAATTTTTCTCATCTCCATTTTCAATTCCTGTGATTGTTGAATAGGTACGTGCTCTATATTCACTCCATATTTCTTGATTACTCTTCACACAAACAATGAAAACAGCCATAAGTAGTAAAATAATAGCTTTAGTAAAACTTGCACTATTTCGTGGAAATTCGGGCCTTTCACCATATACAAAATGTGAATGAAATATCTTAACAATAACAAAGAATCGGTCAGTATGAATATTAAAGTGGCTATATTATAGAATCGACGCCTGTTTTTAACACCAGTTACTTGACGTCCGAAACAACTATGACAAATACTTACTAGCACATTAATGTATAGGTATGATGAAGTTTCTAACTAAATGTAAAAAAGCCATGATTGCAGTCATTAGAAGCATATTAAAAACAAAGGGTATCGCCACATCAAGATAATACATAAAAGAACAATAATTACAGGGATTCATTCCCCAACCAAAAAGGCAATATTTTAAATATTTTCGCCTGGTATCCCCGTTGAAAACTTTGACAATGTCCACGTAAAACATATATGGCTTATGATCAACAACCAGCAGTGCTTCGCTGTACCAAAGAAAATGAACGGAAGAAGGGATTATTGGCGAAATACCATCACTGATAAGGTACAGCGCATCCAATAAGAAGTTGACGAAAATCATATTAAGGAACACAAAGTTTCTGTTATTCCGAAACTTCTTTAGGGCGCACCATGAAATCACTCCATATATAAACGCACTTATTGATATCACAAGCACAATAATTAGAACAGTTAAATCCAAATTATTATTAAATTCCATCTGAATGGCTTTTATGTAATTCAAAGATTCCGTCTGTGTTCTCAAAATCATTGGAATTGTAGTCCGTCATGACGAATTTCACTCTCACAATGAAGTATGACGAATGTCCCTTACAAAATATTGATCGAAGTCACTTTTTGTTAGTCCGAAAAAGTATTTATATATGAACTCTTGGCCTAAACTATGCTGTATGTAACCAAACGCTACAAGACGAACGTAAGAACTAGTTTATGTTATTTTTAAACCAACACATAAACGAAGGATTGATCCTCGCTGGCATAAAACCGGTTAATTTATTAAAGTTTCTTATAAGAAATAATCTCAACCTTGACTAAATGAATTTGATTTAGTAAAGTTTTATACGAGTGAGGAGCTCGTGGCTAAGTAATAACAGCCGCTCGGGCCGATCTTTAGGTTAAGCCATACTTGCCTAGGTTGGTCTGTGGATGGGTGACGACCCTTACATACCGAGTTTCCTCCGTGCCTCGGAAAGCACGTTAAGCTGTTGGTCCCGGGCTCCCGGCTGTCATTTGTCCATCTTTGGCAGTCGTTACAGGAAGTCAGTGGCCCAAATAGTCTGATAACTAGTCTTACCAAGGGGTATCATATTACCCAGTATTAACTGGGTTGTGGAGGTCAGATAGGCAGTCGCTCCATGTAAAATACTGGTATTCAGCTGCATCCGGTTAGACTGGAAGCCGACCCCAACGTAGTTGAGAAAAGGCTAGTCAGATGATGATGAATGTTTTATACGAGTATTTTCAAGTTACTCATCGCAGCGTAGGACAGACTGGATGAGGTGAAAGAAGGACTAGGTGTTGGCCTATGCCAAGCTGTAGGAGCTTTAGGCTGAGTTGATTGATTGCTTGACATCTAAAATATGTTCGATAAATCACAATATATTTGTTTAATCGAAAGTTGCATATTCATCGAAAATAAATGTTGGCACACTTTTTGGTTACTAAATATTTGTGTAGACCTACTAAACTACATAATATAAAGGATGTAAAACACCTCTTAACGAATCCGAAAACCACTTGTTCTTGTACTGATCGCAATGACGGGGGTCATTGCGATCATTTTTTTTTTCTACACCATACCTGGGAACCTTCTAGTTACGGAGATATTGGGAGTCAAAGTTCCTACTTTTTGTCAAGTTTTTTTTTTTTTAAACACAAGTTTCTATTGTAAGATTTTTACTTTAAACGCCTCTACGACCCCGTGCTATTCAATCCATCCATCAGCACAATGTTTTAAGTACGTTACATTGAGTTCTGCCAGCAAACATGATTTTTCACCCTAAAAAAAGTCGTTTCCCAGCAATAATTTTTGCGTAAAGTTACTTAGTTTGTTGTACAGAATGCTTGGTTGACGGCTTCGTGATGAGGTGGTTTACACCCTGTATCTCAAACTATGCTTTACATCCTATACCATCCACTAAACTCTAAAACTTGCAGTCTAAGAGACATCTGCGCTGCTTCCGGCGACGCCGTTAAAATGACAAAGTTTGAGCCCATAAAATATAAATTATGATTTTGCCTGTATATCGATGGTGCCACCGACTTGAAGAAAAACATAGGCAAAAGAGAAAGAAAGTGATTCACTTAGTGACGATTTGGACCGACCGACATTACCTACATTACTTAGACATTCGATTAAAAGCAGTCCTTTATTTTTTGTTTGATGGTTTAGCATTCGATAATGTGGGTTTAGTAGGTAGTTTGTCAAGTAAAATTCTAAGCTGTACCTTCGTCATATCCAAAAGTATGACAACCGGATATTTTTACCACCTACAGTTTGCAACTGGCTGCATACATTAATAGACACCTAGGGATGTTGATCGATGCTTCCCAAAACCAGTCGAACTGGTTTTTGGAAGCCAAAGTTTTCATCAAAGATTTTATATATTTAGAAAAAATATTCTTGTCTTCATCTTTTTGTCTTTTAGTGCGTTGAGTATTAAATTCAGATGTGTCAGGTTAGAAAGGAGTGCCGGGAGATTTATATAATAATAATAAACATTTATTTCAGACTATGTCCATATTTCGTTGGTAACAATATTCTTAAAATACTAATGTTAGTACAAGCAAAACAAATACAACATTTAAATAACAGCATGAAGCCGCACCCACCTTTGCAGCATGGGGGACTCTCCCACCTATCAATGAAAACACCAAGTAATGTGTTGGTACTGCCACGAACGCGAGCAAGTAGGGAGGCGCATCTTTTCCTAACGATAGCGGCAAAGCCATCCACCCGAACCTCAACAAACATCCCTGACGCACTGCATCGCCATGGCAGTCCCAACAGTACTCTGAGTGCATCATTTTGGACACGCAGGTCGCTGTATGACCGCTGCGAATACCTGACCCACAGGCTGCAGGTGTAGAAACTCTGGCAGTATGCTTGCTTTGTATAAGGACGTTACCGTGCAGCTACCGATGTCTAGTGTGCGTGTGTTTTTTTTTATTTCGTAGTAATTGCTGAATTTAGTGGGAATTATACTTACGCCGGGAGCAACAAACACTACGTTACCGTTGTTTGGGTGACAGATCTCGGTGACAAGTAACAGTACAGGAATGGGGGGCCTGCTTTGGGTGGAATCCCAGTGGAGATGTCACAGTTCGTCTTGCGAGATAATTCAAACAGGATTTTTTGTTTTATTTTGAGAGAACCCTTCGATGTTGATGGAGATTACACACAAGCCTGGTTTTGTGAGTGGTCCGTTTCAGAAGTAACTTTTATTTGAAAAGGCTACGGGTGAGAAGAAACCGAGGACGACAGTGACCACAACATGATAACTCATTGTTATAATAATGAGTGGAAAATACAAGATGAAGATAATAAATCAAAGAAAATGGCAGCGAAAACAATATAGATCAAGTAAATAATAAATAATTATAGGTGTTTTAAGAAATGATAAATTATTTAAATAAAAATAAGACTGTGATATATTTCTTTTCTAATTGAATTAATTTTATTCTTATCACTACAAAGCTATGATTACAAGTGACGATCGGCAATCACTAATACGTTTGACATATAAACGCATCAAAACTAGCGAGGTATATCAAAGATCCTTTCTACTCGCTCTTCTATCTTAGTTTAAGCTACAGGTTTTATCTTGCTAGAGAGCAAAGTGCTGTCGAGAAGTCAAACCGCTTCTTCTTTTTCCTCCTCTTTTTATGTTACAGCTGGTACTTCAGTGCACCCCTTTAAAAATACGAGCCCTATTCCATGTGGGGTGTGGTTTTATTTCAACTTTGGTTGATGAACACTGCTCGTGGAGGAGCTCGTCAGTGGCCCCAAAAGTCTGACACCAGTCTTACCAAGTGGTATCGTATTTCCCAGTATTAACTGGGAAAAAATTGTAAAAGTTTTTAAAGCGGATACCCGAAGAAAATATTTAAAAAATAGCATGTTTGCTTGGGGATTACCTTTAATCCCTGTAATCATTTGTGTCTTGTTATGTATTTTCTCGATTTTGAGAACGAGCTATCTTTAACTTCTTTATTAGTAACAGCATTAATATCTGTTTTAACTTTAGTAGTCACCTTTATCATAATATACATTATTGTGCTAGTACATATTTTTCGTAGTTGTTGTAAGCGCGTTCAAACAGCTATGAAAACCTGTCGACGATTCTATACACGGAACAGTAAAAACAGTGGAAAAAGTAAGTCATGCGTGACGCACTTGCTGTTCAAGCGCTCTCATTCTCTAACTAGACTGCGTCAACATAATATTAACGGAAAATAATATTAAACAACTGCCATGCCATTAACAACAGGCGTTCGTTCTAAATCAGTAAGGGCCATAAAAGATGACGGTCTGATTGTCTAAAAACACCTGTCACTGTGACATGTTCCCATACAAAAATGTGTTTTAAACAGCTGTATTTAGATAATGAGACCGTCATCTTTTTGTTGAGCATGGACCTTACTGGTTTAGAACTAACGCCTGTTGTTAATGGCATGGCAGTGGTTTAGGCCAAGCGCATACTGTATACTTGTATCTCATCATCTTCCTATCCTTATTCCATTCTACTTGGTCCGGTGCAACATGTTTTCTTTTCGTATTTACCCCTGTCAGACGTCACGGTGTCATTCACTCTTTTTTCTTTCATATCATTCTGCACAAAATTCATACATCTTTAGGGCCTTATGCCTCTTCATCCTTTAATATTCATAATACATCACTCTTTAAGTCACATGTTTTTCATCACTCCTCGTCACGTATGAATTGGTATGGACCAAGACATAGACAGATTATTTTGGAGCTCAGAAAGCAGGATTGGAGGTACGAACCTCTGGTACTGCAGAAGTATCATTGATGTAGCAGAGATTTTTTTCTGCCCTATGCCACTACAACTGAGAGGTGCAACTTCAGCTTCGCAACACGCCTCCCCGCTTCGTCTCACTTGTAGCATGTCCAATGTGCGTGCGGCGCATCGTCGGAGCGCGTCGTGTGACGTACGGTCGAACAAGCTATTTGGTTTACACTTTACAATGGAATTTGTCGGTTAAACTGTAAACCAAATAGCTTGTTCGACCGTACTACGGATCATTGTAATGCAGGACCCCTCTGCATTGCAACACACCATATGCGCTCTTACTGTAGCAACATTTCCTGGTAATGTTATCTAATGTCTCAGACAAAAAAGTCACCGACGTGAGGGTCTAGACTTGCCAACACTAGTGGCAATCATTTTCGATAAATTTCACCTTTTTACTAGGACTCTTTGTCAAAATAAATAGAGTTTTATGATGCTTGTGGTGAAGCCTGCTGGCCTACCATAACGTCTTACAGCAGGATTGTTTTAATCTAATTCCAGAGTGACAAAGAGATGGCGCTAGAAGTCCTCTATAGCTCCGTCTCTTTCCCACACTGAAATGACTTTAAAACAATCCTGCTTTAAGACGTCATGGTAACCCCATTCGATTATTTAATGTTGTGTCATGCCGCTGCACTGCCCGTACTCGCAGCTAGGCCACGCAATAAATTCCATGTAATAGAAGACGAGTCAACTGTCTTCAGCTGGGCCGGCTGCTACCAAGAAATCCCTAATGGGAAAAATCCAATAAAGCTTTACCGGACCTGGGAATCACAGAAGCCCACTAATGAGATGGCGAGATGACTTAGGTATCTTCCTTAGAAGAAGAAGTAGTACAGAACCAGGAACGAAATAATGGAAATAGGTATTGCCAAGCAGTGGGATACAGCAGGCTATCTATAATTCATTTTGGAACGCAATAAATAACTAATTATTATTATTAAAGCTAGTCATTCATTTTAATGTGTACAATAATATCAACAGGTTTTCTCCTCTTCACTTCATCTGACTCGGAACTATTTGATTCCACCGGGTACGTCTTGACGAACTTCCTTTGGTTACCCCTTTCTTTTTCTCTTTTCTTGTGAATTCTTCTTACGACTTTTTTGGGAACATATGCCTTGTCTTGATGGTCGGTTACGTCTATTCTTTGTTCACGTGGTACATGGAGATGGTCATGCTTAATACCCCTTTTCCTGTTTTTCTTAACTACTCTCTTTCTTTTTTTAGGAGATATCCTGTTTTCTTTCACTTCTGGTTTTGAAATCTCCCAATCTGCTACGTTCTAAAAAAAATATAACTTTAGTAGTTTGCTGATAATGTTCATTAAAATATCACCCAGTAGAAAGGGCTGTCAATCTTACATAATACTCGTAATAACGTATCCTACTTTATTTTTGATGAAAAATATACTTCACACTTTTACTCTAACCCAAGGTTTTTCAACGAATAATGGAGCACAGTCTACTATATTTTACCGTGACAGATCGCGTTCGAATCAAGATACTGCGCTCCAAAAGGAATAAAGCAGATGCCACCTCTGTTCCCTAAAAGCTGCTCAACTTAAGTGGGACTTAGTAGGACATTGGGAAGGTGGTCCAAAGTAGCCCAGAACTGATGCGAAGACAGTTGCGTCTATTGTTGGAAAGTTACATGAGCAAGCAAAGCGAGCTCGATAATCTAGAGCACCTTGACTAGGAGTGTTATGCCGATAATAGTGTTTGAAATAAAGAATATTTCTGGCGTCTTCGACGACCCCCCCAATGACAGTGTACGGTGCGATCGTACCGCCCACACCGCCCTAGGAAGTGGAAAGAGGGAATGGAAGCCTTTGCCCAAGAGTGGCAGAGAGCGAGCTAAAAACATAATGTAAAAAATAAGGTATTGCATACGTAATTCCTTATAAGTATTGGAAAAAACTTAAATTATGTTAAATCAGAACGTTGTTGAACGTACACACGAGTAAAATAAATGTTTCAAGACTGAATGAAACGATGTGACAGGTGAAGTCATGAGGTGTGCCAAAAATACCCAAAAATGTGTATGATGGGAATAAAAACAAATACTCCATACAAATACTTTATTAAAAAAAAAAGTATTTTTTTCTTAAATAAAACTTGGTTCGGTAGCTTTGATTCTGATCTCAGCCTTTGCTACTCTCTTTATTTGTTGTCTCTTTGTGTGACTTTGTTTCGTCTCTTTTTGTGACACTTTCATGTGATTCTTCTTCAATAATGTCTGGTTTCAGTTTTTTAACAACTCGTTTACCCCTTGCTGGTCTCACTTCATTACTAATATCACTGACATCGTGGCCGGCGTCTATCTGTTCTTTAAAAACTTTTATTTTCAGTTTTTGTTCTTGAGTATTAGTAAAATTGGAAATGTTAACTGTTTTATTTAAGTATGTATTCACTGTAGGTTTTCTTTCTCCCTTTACGTTATGACCTGTCATTAGGCTTAGAAAATATCTTACTGCATTCCCAACCGTGCCCTATAAAATAATGGGTGTGAAAATACCCTTAAGAGGATATACGGGTGGTCTATTCTCCATACAAACGCTTTCGCCTGTTTTTGTTACATTGAGTCCTACTGTAAATAACGTCAATTTTCACCCCAAAAAAAACGTCTTGGACAGAATGCTTGGTTGACGGCATTGGTAAAGGTCTGTTTACACCTGTTATATGCAGAGATTTCATCGTTTGTTTTATATATGAATTGGAAAACGGAATCCAAACATAGGTTTTTTTTTACCATTAGTGCAGGTATACAATATAACTATTGCACGCTCAGCCATAAATAAGTAAGCGTGTCATAGTTAAAACATTATTTCAATGACATGTCGCAGCATTTTTTTTTCTGTAGCAGATTGATTACTAATTGAGTGTTTATATATTGTATGTATCAGGTTTCAATTTAACATTTTAAATATCAGTAAATATTTCCTACCTAAAATTAATTAGTAAACGTAGATTATTTTCCTAGTACCGACGTTATGGAAAACTAGCTTTTGTACGCAGTTTCATCTCCAGGGATGTTACAAATTATACGACACAATATGTACTTTCTAATGGGTGTAAAAGTAGCCTTAACAAAGCCGAAATGTACTTTTTCTACCCGTCATTGCGTCGTTCTAGCTAGACTAGAGAAGTTTATAATAAGGATCAAAGTTCCAACTTTTACACAAGTTTCTTTTTAAATACAAGTTTTGTTTTTTTTTTTTTTATTTTACTAGAAATACGTCCACGATGCCCATACTATTCAATGCATTCATCAGCACAGTGTTTTAAGTGCGTTACATTGAGTCCTAAAACGTGTGTACACCCAAAAAAAAATGCCGTTTCTCAGCAATAATTTTTGCGCATTGTTACTTAGTTTGATGTCAATTACACCTGATGTTTATACAGGGTGTAAACAACCTTATTACGAAGCCGTCAACAAAGCATTCTTTACACCAAACTAAATAACTTCATGCAAAAATTATTGTTGAGAAACAACTTTTTTTTTGGATCAAAAATGTCATATTTTGTGATAGAACTCAATGTAACGCACTTAAAACATTGTTCTGATGGATGAATTGACTAGTACGGGCGTCGTAGAGGTGTTTAAAGTAAAAATCTTACAATAAAAACTTGTATTTTAAAAAAAAACTTGTCAATAAGTTGTAACTTTGACCCCCAATATCTCCGTAACTAGAAGGTTCCCAGGTATGGTTTAGAACAAAAAAATGATCCTAATGACGAGAAGAACAAGTGCCTTCCGGCTTCGTGAAGAGATGTTTTACACCCTTTATTACGGGGATTTTTTTATAAATGAGTAGTAATTACCTGAACAGCTTCGAACTGTTTTTCCACGCTGTTGTACCAATTGTTATTTCCAACATTTTGTAATTCGGCATCCACCTGCAAGAAAAGGAAAGTTAGTTTCTTTATATTTAAACTTTTTTCAAGATTTAAATGATAGTGGGAACGAGGTGGCGACACGCTCATATAGCGCTGTCTCTTTCTCACACTGGAGTGACATTAAAATAATACTGCTTTATGACGTCATGGTAACCCTCCTGTGCTGTTTTATGTACGTCTGTTTTAAAATTTCACCAATATTTTCGTTGAAATATCTCATGTTACTGGACCAAAACCAAAAATTTTTCTCAGTAAAAATTTTGTACATTTTGTTAAGTTTTAGAAAAAAAATGTGTATGGCCTTCTAGTGACCGGTTTCTAAGGATGCCATTTCTTACAAGAGATGAAAAGGCTAGAAAGCGGTCACCCCCTCATGATACCATGGCTGAGATGACAACATAATATGTAGATAAGTTTGGAAGTAGAAGACATGCTGCGAAAACCTCTAAAAAAGTGGGATACGGGCAGAAGAAGGAAAGTGAAGGCCTCAGGCTCAGTTGCGGCAGGCAGTAGCTCCACAACTGATAACAGCTGGATGAGAGCTGTGAAGAATCAAGCTGAGGGGCATGCTATTGGAGAGGCCTATGTTCAGCAGAGGGATAAGGGCAGACTGTGAATAGTAATGGCCTCAAGCTCAAGGGTGGCAGGCAGTGGCTTGAGAGTTGGTAGCCGCTGTCGAAAATCAAGCTGAGGGGCGTACAATTGGAGAAGCCTATGTCCAGCGGAGGAATAAATTGCAGAAGGTGGAAAGTAATGGCCACAGGCTCAGTGGTGTCAGGCAGTGGCTGGATAGCTGGTAGGCGCTAAGTGAGAGCTGCGGAGAATCAAGCTTAGTGACGTGCAATTGGAAAGGCCTATGTCCGGTGCCCTTATCCCTCGATAAGGGCAGAAGGTGAAAAGTAATGGCCTCAAGCTCAGGGGTGGTAGGCAGTGGCTGGATAGCTGGTAGTCGCTGAGTAAGAACTGTCGAGAATCAAGCTGAGTGGCGTGCAACTGGAGAGACCTCTGTACATGATAAATTGCAGAGGAATAATTTAACGATTTTTATGGAATGATAATATCACATAGAACGTTACCCACCTCATTGGTATAATGATATTGTACTACTAGAACAGTTAATAAGACAGTTTGAATCGAAAATATACACAAATTCATGGTCAAACGTGTGCTCAGTGTTGTATTTCTTGAAGTACTGTTTGACCTAAGTTTTGTTTTGTTTACTTATTCGTTTCCTGAACAATCGTTGTTTACGATTAACTCGCGGATAAGGACCTTTTTGGTTGAGATTGTTTCATCAATGATGTTTCTAAAGTTGTTTTTTTTATATGGCCACTTACAGTTCAACTCTTTATGGTTGCAAATTTGCAATACTGCTTAAACGGACTTTCCTGTGGTGACCTCAAATGAATTTTAGAAAAACCCCTCAGCTTTTCGCTTTTTTAGTTTAAGGACAAGCTGGATTTAATTATTATTCTTTGGGAAATTTAAAATACAGGTTCAGCGGCATGGGCTTGCTCATCGAGCAAGGGAAGGCGATTTTCGGAAGTGGTCGAAATGCTTTGCTCCATTTTCTTTATTTCCCGTTTAAACCGGTGGCGGTGCTGCGGTGGCTGAATTCGACTGGAAGCAAAAACCGAAGGACATGGTATTGTGCTGCAGCTTGGGGTTGGATTCCAGTCTTACCAGATGTAGCTGAGTACCAGTATTTTACATGGAGCAACCGCCTATCTGACCTCCACAACCTAATTAGTACTGGGTGATTCGGTACCCCTTGGTAAACTGGTTGTCAGACTTTCGGGCTACTGACTACCTGTAACAACTGTCAAAGATCTACAAATGACAGCCGGGATCAAGGGCTTAAAGTGATTCTCCGTAATGTAGATTAATGATCTCGTGAAAGTCGCAGGAATACATTTGATGTGACAAGCACATGATAACCATTGTGTACTCACAATGCTTAACCCGAAAAACTTGTAATGAAGTAGTATGACTATGAACTATGAACCGACAAGGTCTTTAAAAAAAATTTAGGTAGGTATGTGATAAAATCCCAAATGTTCCACGATCTTTGATAGATTTCAAGTTATATTATTTTTTTTAAAAGTACCGTCATTTGTAATCCTTTCCTCTTTGTCCATTCCAATAGCTTTTTTTCGAATTAATAAAATGGTTACTGGTAAAGTCGGTTTACGGACGATAATTTTACGTGATGATAACGTCGTAACGTAAACGAGCGCGTTGCAATGATAATAATACAGTCAAATATCGTGTCGTGAGTAACGTAACACGTACAAAACTGTACATAATGCGAAACATCTTAAAATGGTTGCATTATACCTGAGATGACAGTTCTTTGTAACCATCAAATTTTACTTATCTGTGGTGTTTGAAATTTTGAAATTCTGTCCTTTAATCTAATAGATTGTTGTAGTCTTTGGTTTATTTTGAATTTTTTAATCGATCGGTGAATTTGTATTGTAAGTTGCAATGATTAAGGGGTAAGCGTCAGTGTAGCCCGCTAAATTCAAATTTTGCTGATGTTTTTTGCAATTTGCAGGCCAGTGCTAGGTTGTATGTTGATAAAAATATTGTTCGCGACTGTAAGACGTGTGTAGTGACGTGTGAATTTTGATCATTGAAATACAACCCGTATTGACGATTTCAATGATCATAAATCCTCAGAATCCCAAACTTCCAAGCTCACAAAAGTCTAGGAACGACAATGACGTTAAAAAATCGTTCCTCGACTTATATGAACTTAGAAGTTTGGGATTCTGAGGATTTTAATTCTGTAACTACACATGTTTTACAGTCGCGAACGATATTTTCAACTTCGTAAAACCTACCACTGGCCTGCAAATTGCAAAGAACGTAAGAAAATTTGAATTTTGCGGGCTACCCTGACGCTTTCACCGACTCAAAAAATATAACTATATTAATTCTACCCAAATCTATACTTAATATTATAAAGCAGAAGAGTTTGTTTGTTTGTTTGTTTGGTTGAACGCGCTAATCTCCGGAACTACGGGCTCGAATTGAAAAATTCTTTTTGCGTTGGATAGTCCATGTATCGAGGAAGGCTATAGGCTATATAACATCACGCTATGACCAATAGGAGCGGAGCAGCAATAAGAAATGTTGCAAGCGGGAACAAAGCAGTTTAAACTTCCGTTGAGTAGGCGATGCGTTGCGAACGAAGTCGCGGGCAGAAGCTATGAGGCTATAATTTATCTTGGAAACTTGAACACCTGATGCAGAACCGCAACAGACCAGCTAAACTATAAGAGATACAAAAATGCCACCATAGCAAAAATTGTTCTACATGATGAGCATTTTCTGCTGAGAGTATAAGTTTGAAGATCTGGAACATCTGATGTGGAACTCCAAGAGCCCAGCTACACCATAACACATATAGGAATGACGTCTTAGCAAAAGTTGTTCAATTTTATGAGCACTCTCTGTTGGTTTATAAAAATCGAAGATCTGGAACACCTGTTGTGGAACTCCAAGAGCCCAGCTACACCATAACACATATAGGAATGACGTCTTAGCAAAAGTTGTTCAATCTGATGAGCACTCTCTGTTGACTTATAAAAATCGAAGATCTCGGACACCTGTTGTAGAATTAATTTCCTTTTCCAGTTATCTTCGTGACTCGGCAGCCTACCCGGTAACGCAGGGGAGCAGTTACTTAGATTTCAATTGATCAGGTATCTTCACAACAAAACTATAACCATGCCTAGAAAGAGGTCAAATCTTTCCCAATGTTCCAAAGGAGCTAAAAGATTGAGGATCATAAGATCCCAAGAATCTATCGAAGAGCGTCAGGAGAGACTTGATGCTGTTCGAGAACATCAGGCTGCAACTTGCTCCGTGGAAACCTCTTCGGATCGCGAAGCACGCCTGCGTTCTCAGCGTTTTTACGCATCTACATCCAGGTCTCTAGAGACCAGTGAAGAATAGATGCGCGACTGACCGCTAATCGTGAACGTCATGCATTGTCTTGCGAGTCGGAGCCGATCACGGATAGAGAATTGCGCTTGAGTTTCAAGCGTATCTACGCATCGACTACTAGATCTCTAGAGACAAGTAGGGAACGTGATGCGCGACTGACCGCTGATCGTGAACGTCACGCATTGTCTCGCGAGTCGGAGACGTTCACGGATAGAGAATTGCGCTTGAGTTCTCAGCGTATCTACGCATAGCTTCTTCTAGGTCTTTAGAGACAAGTGCGGAACGTGATGCGCGACTGTCCGCTGATCGTGAGCGAATCCGAAATTTTTACCGATACAGAATCAGGCTTGAGTTTTCAGCGTATTCGCACATCTACTAACAGGTCTTTTGAAACGAGTGATGAACGTGATGCGTGATGCGCGATGCACGTTCATTGAACGAACGTTTGAATTCTGATCGATATCATCTGAAAAACCGGATGTGTCTCAAGATATAGCCGTAGGGCATGGCGACCTGCCGTGTCGACGGCGCGTTCGTGTTCCACGTGCGCCTCAAAGGGAGGGGCCCGCAAAGGTCGAAGCCTGCCGGGGCTGCGGGACTGTTCGAAAGAGATACCGTGGCCCTGGAACGTAAAGGGCGAGGAAGGAACATGGATGGGTTTTAGTCAGTAAAAATCTGACACTCCCTCCCGCTCCGCCCAGAGTTGGAGAAGTTATTTGATTATTTCCCAACCGAAAAAAAAGGGCATGGCGACCTTCCTTGGGTTGATAAGGCACGGAGTGCATTTACGTCTCCTATGATTGAATACGCCACATATTCCGCCATCGGAGGTATGGCTAAAAATTGTACTTTTTGTGAAGCTGTTAAATGGCAAAAAGAAACAAATGGTATGTGTTGCTCAGGTGGGAAAGATCCGTTATTTTCCCGTCCCCGGGTTCTTAGAATTCGACATCAGACGTTTCAGATCTTCGACGACCCCGTTGTCGCTGGCATAAGCAACAGGATCCGCGTACGAAGTCGCGGGCAGAAGCTAGTCATAACCATAATTGCCTATCTGAAAATGAAATAATTTTGAAAATTGTGATCTAGTTCCTGCAAAAACTGATTTTAAAGATGGCTCTATGTTTATCAAATAACACTTTATGATATTATTTAATCTGAAAATTTGGCGGTCTGTTTGGTGTGTAATTGTGTGTAATCAGGGAGGTATGTGTGTGGAATTTGATCGAGGTGCAGTGGCAACACTGCCGCTCGCTCACCTTCGCGCTATTGGTCACTGTTCTAACCTAACCTAACCCAGATGATTCACCAACAATAGAGGGGGTCGGGGAACACGAATGTCACAGGCGTTTATAGTCAGTTTTTTCAATTTAGAACACAAAGTAGTTCGTTTCAAAATTAAATTAAACGTTACTATGGATTTTAAATAATACAATAACTAAATAATAGACTAACTGAATATTATTTCAAATGTGCATTATAGAAAATGTTAATTAAACCATTTATAATTAGGTAAACTGAAATTGTATCAATAATTCATTATATCATTTTCATCATTATATTAAAGAAAAGTATATGAAGTATATTAAATTAGGTCACGTGATCGTTGGAACTTTTGTTACTATATCAAATGGTACGCATCCGACCGACATTGACCCTTGCCAATTCATTCTGCTCGTGTTTCATATTTTCCGTTAAGTTTTATTTAGTTTCCCGATTATTTTATAATTGCAACGACACTGCTTTGTTTATTACTGATTCCGACCCTGCCTACCTTGTACGACACATCGAAGATCGCGTGTGAGCGATCTGACTTGGAATTGTTTTTTGAATTTTATTATGCCAACAGCTTGGATTGGATATAGTCGAAAATACGGATCGTTGCGTGAATAATTGTGGGATTGCAACTAATCACTGGAATACATACCGTAAGACCGCACAACCCTTGGACCTGAAACAATTCCTGCAGTTAAAATAAAATAAACAAAATTTTCTCTTTTAAGGATTACATTTACACATTGTTAGGTGGAGTTTCCTTAGCTTATTTATTTGGCGTTCTTTTGTTGTCATTTCAGATAATTTAATTAGAATAGTATTGCTAACATTTTAAGTAGGTATCAGCGGAAATCAATGACCCGGATACAAATAATAAAATGTCATAATTCTTACAAATAAATAAGGTAGGTAGGTATAACTTTATTTCGACCATTTCGCCCGCGACTTTTTGCGATAACTCAAACTGTATTCATGATATAAACATAATTTGTTGCGTATCGTCATCATCATTATCAACCTATTAATGTTCCCACTGCTGGGACGCAGGCCTCCACTCTACCAGTACAAAGGGAATGGGCTATAGTCTACGATGTGGGCCCAGTGCGGAATGGTAGGTCCGATTATTTTAGGTCTAGGAAATACCGCTTTCCTCACCATTTTCTGTTTTCCTTCACCGTTTTGAGAGCAGTGGTGATAAAATTAGACATAGAAATGCGCCTGTCTGGGTTCGAACCCGCGTCTTACATGTTCGTAAGTCGGGGCCGCCACCACTTAGCTAACGCATAGCCTATAACACCTACAAATAAAGTATATTTCGTTTAAGTTAAAACAATTTAGAATTGGATCATTCGTTCCGGAAATTATCCACCACTTACGAACATACTCGTAATATAAAATTTACCTACTTATAAAATTAGTTGAACATAATGTGTAACCTACATAATAATATAATGTATAGTCTACGAGAACCTAGTTTCAGTCTTGCATAAAATACTGTAAATCAAGCCTTTACTTATTTACAATCAAGTCATTCTTACTATCCATTCAACTTTACCTAAATCAACAAGAATTACCACAAATTGTCAAAACCAGCCCTTAGTTTATTGTCACAGAAAAAACCATCAACAAAAAGGTCAAAGGACCTGAAATAACAGTAAAATATAACAGTCCTAAAATGTTTTCTTATTTTGATCCTTCGCGGTCATTGACAGCCAGATTTCACACCTAACTGGTAATTTTATCCCCATCTCTTTCACACATATACAACTTTCAATGCAAACGACAGAGAAAAGAAATAGAAACGGTACATCTTTCTTATGGTACTGGAGTTCACAGTCAAGGACGAATGCACTCGCTGCGGGAAAGAGACGGAGCTATACCAGTGATAAAGACATCGATGTGGTCTCGAGTTGGACCAAAAAAGATTGTGGAGTCGTTGCTCGCACGCCGAACGCGGTATTCGAATTTTAAACTTCTTTTTTATTGATTGAAAAGTGTTATAGCGTAATAAAAATATACTATTTATATTTTTGCATGTAGTAACATTTTGATTTAGATAATGTATGTACGTGTTTTCACAGTAACCGGTGAATAGTCATGGACTGTCATATCTCAGTGAGAAATCGTGATATCCGATAGTAATTATTTATATAAAGATAATTAATTATTTATTTTTATAACACGTATAGTGATTGTGTGAGTTGGGTGCTTGTAAATACTAGGATATTTAAATAAAGGTATGTCTAAAAATATTAATTATATTAAGTCAAGATAAAATTACTAGATTTTTTGCCGCCACGTAATTTTTTACTGTTATTTTTTTTTTATGCAGCGGCACTTTTTTTTTCCTTAACATTAGTTACCTAATAATCTTAATCAATAGGTACAGTAAAACCAAAAAACCCTTAAAACTTTGGAAGAACATTTCACCATAATTGAAAGAATTACATAGTATACATAATTACTTTATATGTATAAATTTTGTACCAACGCACCTGAGAAGATTTTTAGGATTTTTAACGGTCGACACTAATTTTATTTCACCACATAAACGTATTTTATCGGTAAATAATCATATTTCCGATGGCAAATATCTTGAGAGAAAATCAAATATTAATCATACAAAATAGTAGGTCACTTACACTGCAACCGTTAGCAGAAAAGGCGTATCTTTGGATAAAATCAAACAAAAAGAAGTCTTAAGAGACTGAATACTTTACCTATAATTATGCGTCTGACTTTTGCTTAACCGGACTATCATGGGGGGGGGATTGAGTCTAAGGCCTCCAGCCAGCCAAGGATGTAAGGCCTCCAACACGATTTTTTTGTCTAGATAGGCCCCGTTCCTACTATGTCGTGACGACAGATAATCGTGTACTCGTAGTTATAAGTGTCGTGGCCTGTATATTTAAATGAAGAGGTGTTCACATATAGCACGACACGATTACTGTCGTCCAAAACTTTTGCCAACCAAAAACCAGCGATAAATATTAATCGTCCCGAAATAGCGGAAACGGAGACTTATTTCCCTTGCCCCATTTTACCCAGAAGACCTTCTTTGCTTATGGCGGCAACAAAACCATAGTTCATTTCATGATCCATCCAAGTAATGCTAGGGACATTTATCATCATTATCCCAGAACCACTTACTGCTGAGTAAGAGGCCTCCCCTTTATTCTGCCATAATTTTCAGTTCCGTGAGATTTTCATCCAGATAGTCCCTACATCTTTGACAATATCTTTAGGGACACAGCTGATGATTATGTAAAATGTCATCATCTTAGCCAATAGATGCCCACTGCCGGATCATCAGCTGCCTGGCCTTTCCCCAACTATGTTGAAGTTGGCTTCCAGTCAAACCGGATAACCGGAAACAGCTGAATACCTGTATTTTACATAGAGCGACTGCCTATGTGACCTCCAAAATTCAGTCAGTACTGGATAATACGGTACCTTTTGGTAAGACTGGTTATCACTGCTGTCATTTGCATATCATTGACGACGGTGAAAGATGTACAAATGATGATGTGCAGATGACAGCCGGGACCACGAGGCATGGAGTAAACTCTGTATTTAATCGGTGTTTCTATAAACAATGTACAATGATTAACGATAGATAAATATTTTATACATTGCCTACACGAGCTCGGCATTATATAGAATGAATGAATTAGGATATATGCTTTGCTTTGTCAGAAGAAATGAGGTGTTAAACTTACATTGTCACTTACGGGAATAATCATGGAAGATATCCCGTAAGTGACAACATAAGTTTAGTTTTAAACCGTGAAAGCTTAAAAATTAGGTGTTGTTTGATTTCGCTTACTAAACGGGTCAGGTACAAGTACCGTTACAACCGCAAACCACAGTAAGTTATGGGAACTCGTGAAAAGATGAATGCTAATTTTATGGCAGTTATGCGCATTATTATAATGACTAGAGACCGCATACTCTAGCACGGGTTATGGGTTCTAAAACTGGTACTAAGTACCACTAGTCAAAATCAAAAACACATTTTTTCTTTCACAAAGGCCTAGATGGGCACTTGTAAAACGTCGAAAAAGGTGCACAGG
The DNA here is from genome assembly GCA_950022955.1 of Xestia ashworthii. NCBI lineage: Eukaryota > Metazoa > Arthropoda > Insecta > Lepidoptera > Noctuidae > Xestia > Xestia ashworthii. The sequence continues at coordinate 7,436,441 of OX465570.1, read as the reverse complement.
AGAAATGGAGAAGAACTGGCAAGAAACTCCATGGTTACTCTTAACTCTTTAGTGGGTACCAAAGCAGAACCCATGGTTTTGTCGATCGTTAAAAGACCAAGCATTTATGCATGGTGTAAAAGGACCCTTCATGCACCCCTCGAGCATTCTGTACATCAAAGTAAGTAACTACGCAAAAATTATGGCTGGAAAACGATATTGCTTTTTTTAGATGAAAAAATTACGTTTTACGATAAAACTCAACGTAACGCGCTCGAAACATTGTGCTGATGAATGCATTGAATAGTAAACGAGTCTTGAGGGTAGCTAAAGTTCAGTTATAAAATAATAACCTTATAAAGTAGTATTTTGAAGTTTGACCTCCAATATCTCCGTAACTAAAAAAATCCCAGGTGTGGTCCAGAACAAAAAAAAAACGCAATTGTGAGGAAAACCAGTGACTTCCGGTTTCGTTATGGGCCTTTTTAAATCCTAAGAGGTTATTTTTTTTCAAAAATAGCTTGAGCGTTATAAATACACAAACGCCAACATGAACGCATCTTCTGAGTTCTGGTGTATATTAAATAAACAATTAAAAAATCATTCATTTCAGGCAAGACGACAGATAAAATTCAAAAAAAAACAAAATGAAGAATAACAAATTACATACATTACAACGACTGAAAATGAAATAAAATTAAAGCGGTAATAAGAAAAATTTAAAAAAAAAATAAAAAAATAGATAAAATTACATTATCATTATAATAATTAAAGTTGCATTTAAAATGAAACAAATTAAAAATAATTAAATTAAATATAATATTGACTGATTCATCTATCATCTATGAGCTAAATAAATTCTAAATTTACACGTACAAGTAAGTTATAATATTGTAGAAATCTGTGTGAACGATAAAGTACCTACCTAATTAAGTTTGTAGGGTTCGAATCCGTAAAATACGTAGGTACTAATAAAAGGGCAACGGAATATTCTAATACATGAAGTACCTATCTTTCGTATAATTATTCATTTTTTGGTAATTACTCAAGTGTAAAATGTACTAATTTTGACATAAGCATAATTACTTTTCAATAAATTGAAGTTCTAAGCAAAATGGTAAATTGATGTCAGCAAAATTAAACACGTTTGTAACCATAATACAAATTCTGTAAATGCTGACAGGATCCAAATTGCTTGGGCAAACTATTACGTGCCTAAATGAAAATAATTATTACGTATTTATTATTTATTTATTTAAACGTCATGTACAAGAGTGGTACATAGGTGGACTTAATGCCACAAGGCATTCTCTACCAGTCAACGTTTGGGTCAAATAGGACAGTATTGTGTGTGATAGAGTACAATAAAAATTAAAATAGCCTTTTTAAACATAAATGGGTATACAAATTAATACTTATATGTATATGCATTTAAATAAAATAATATATATTAAAAAAAAAAAAACATACAAATAGATCGATAAACGAGAAACCTTATAATAACTAGTATGACTCCAGTAAAGACTGAGAAGAAAACTATTTAGTCAAGTTTTTTACGTGTTTTTTACTATTTTATAACTAGGAATCCGTGTTGTGTTAGTTTTAAATGAATTTTTCGATACAATGTAAAACAAAATTATGAAATGACCTCTAAATGATAAGTCCTCTCCACATACATTAGGTATCTTACTTTTGCTGTGCCCGACAGGGTCCACGATTGTCTCTAAATATATGTTTACCACCTAAGCCTACATTGTGGAATGCAATAAAGTATTGAGTATTGAGTATTGAGGAAGAAAAGTGACCATTTACTTTTTATGATTGCTTTGTGTTGTGTTTACTTACAGAAATTATACAGACTAATTGATACTGTGCTAATGTGGAGTAAAATCACGAATAGTACCTAATAGTAATGGGTTTAAAAGGACCCTTAGCGAAGCTGAAAGGTACTTTTTCTCCCCGTCATTGCGATCAATTTTTTTTTGCGAAGGACCATACCCTCTAGCTAAAGAGACATTGGATGTCAAAATTCCAACTTTTTCGCAATTTTATTTTTTAATACAAGGTTTAACTTATACCTCCACGACCCGTATTATTCAATGCATCAGCACAATGTTTTGAGTGCGTTACATTGAGCCCTTAAACCGTGACTTTCCACCCCAAAAAAAAAATTCGTTTCGTTTAGTACCTTAGTTTGATGTACAGAATGTTTGGTTCACGGATTCGTGAGACCGTCTGGTACACCTTGTACAGACTAACATTAATTATAATAAAACCGGCAAAGAAAAGCAACCAAAAACTTTCCTGATTTTCATACTAAGCTGTTATTGTAACCAACCGTCGTAAAATTGGCATCTAATAAATTTTTTTATAGTAGGTAATAAAATACCGGAAATATTCATTCATATTCACATCCATATATAGGAAAATATTACAAAAAATAACACTGAATTTTATTTACGGAAAACATACTACCTAACATTTATGTATTTATTCATTTCTAAAATTCTGTTTCTTTTTGAATAAATTATCGTCTTTTGCAAATTTTGCAATTACATTGACCCTTGTGTTGTCTGCCATCAGGGAACCAAATTCTGCAATAATGCTCGCGCCTTTGTACAGTCGCTAAGGCTTCAAGTTACGACAAAACAGCAATCTCATTCGATCTTGAAAAACCATTAACATTAAAATCATGAGCTTGTAGTGAGACGATGTGCTAGCAAGTAGCAACTATATGTATGTGTCGTCGTATGTAAAAAGACTCAACGAACCCTACAAAAAAAATCTGGGCAATGTGTTTTTTCAACCGACTTCCAAAAAGAGGAGGTTATCAATTCGTCTGTATGTTTTTTTTTTTTTTTTTTTTTTTTTTTTTTGTGTTTGTTACCTCATAACTTTCGACTGCGTGAACCGATTTTGATGATTCTTTTTTTATTTGAAAGCTGGTGCTTCCCATGTGGTCCCATTTTAATTAGCTGAAGATCTGATGCTGGTCTTCGGAGATATACAATGGAACTCTTCAAAAATGTACGGCAAATCTGCAGTGATTGCTATTATCGCTTGTAGGTTTATTGTTTATACAACATCATGACGTAATATCACGCCTGTATACTCTGAGGGGGTACGCAGATGTGTACAATACACCCAGATTTCGACAGTGTTTGTTACCTCAGTACTTTCGACTGGGTGAATCGATTTTGATGATTCTTTTTTTAATTTGAAAGCTGGTGCTTCCCGTGTGGTTACATTTTAATTTGCTGAAGATCTGATCCGGATCTTCGGAGATATACAATGGAACTCTTCAAATATACACGGCAAATCTGCAGTAACTGCTGCAATCGCTTGAATGTTTATTGTTTATACAACATCATGACGTAACATCACGCCTGTATGCTCTGAGGGGGTACACAGATGTGTACAATATTCCCAGATTTCGACAGTTAGGTGTATTAAGTTCCATTTATTGGGGATAAGTTTTTATTTTATTTTATTGGCAAGGGCACTTCAAGGGTAGTTTGATGAGAATTTGGTTAGGTTCTGATTATGGGATCCATGACAAAGGAACGGAACTCTTCAATTCTTAGAAGCAAATTACCGATTCTCGGCCAAATGTTTTAAAGGCTATCCGGATATTTGAGTCACGTACCATAACGTCGTTATTAACCGACTTCAAAAAGGAGGAGGTTCTCAATTCAATGTTCCCCGATTACTCGAAGATGACTGGACCGAATTTGTTTTTTAATTGTTTGAAAGGGTATACTTCCCAGAAGGTCCCATAATCATCAAGTCAGGATCCTGATAATGGGATCCTGGAGAAATAGAGAGCTCTTCAAATTTTATAGGCACACCAGAAGCGATTTGGGTAGTTTTTGAAAGAGTAGTTTCTCGGAGTGATCCCATTTAAATTTGGTAAAGATCTGATGAAGAACTTCGGAGATAGGCAACGGAACTCCTCATTAAATGTAGCAAATGTGTGTCTCTTACTGGGATTGCTGAAATCTCATGTCTGTCTATTGTTTACACCAGTTCATAACAAAAAATCACGCTGGTACGCTGTGAAAGGGTATGCACATATTGTGAACCACTAAAAAGTGAAAAATAAAAACTTTTTTGCAAAAAATAAAACCGACTTCACACAAAAAAAGTGAAAAATAACTTTAGCTTCTGAAGTCGGTGACAAAAAAATTAAATCAATCAAACAAAGGTCACCGACTTCAGAAGCTAAAGTTATTTTTCACTTTTTTTGTGTGAAGTCGGTTTTATTTTTTGCAAAAAAGTTTTTATTTTTTTTGGGTTCAAAATCGAGTTTTTTTTGGTAGGACTCAATGTAACGCACTGCTAGATGGATTGAATAGTACGGGGGTCGCGGTCGTGAAGGTGTTAAAATAAAAATCTTATAATGAAAACAGTTTTTTTTAAAAAAAAAGCTTGTGAAAAAGTTGTAACTTTGACCCCCAATATCTCCGTAACTAGAAGGTTCCCAGGTATGGTGTAGAACAAAAAAAATATCACAATGTTGGGAGGACAAGTGCTTTTCGGCTCTTCCGGAGCCTTTTTACACTTTTATGTACCAGTGGGTCTGACTTACTTTATTTTAAAAAAGATGTCAAGGTTGATCCGAGATTGAGATTGAGACCGTGTTGATCCTAGAACGGTAACATCATAAGAAAAAGTCATCAAATAAGAAAAAGTCTGATGATGAGTTTTTCTTATTTCCATTTATCTCTGAGTACCTATACACTGTCTGAACTCTGTGGTCAGTCTTTTCGATAGGACAATAATAGACGCCTCCATTCTAGCCATATCATCCTTCAGACAGTCTATCCATCGCTTCTTTGGTCTTCCTCTAATCTTATAGTCATTTACATTCATACTACATTACAGTTATCTCATTGGAATGTCCCATTCCTTAAAACAAACCAAAATAAAAAAAATAGACTCAAAAACTAACCCAAAAAAAATACTATAACAGTAGCCATCTTTGTGACGTAAGAACAGACATTAACACTAAATGGCAGCGCACAAAAAGAGTGGGCCATGGCGATTATAATACAAGTATCAAGACAGGTGGGTCAATGACTCGCAGCAGGTTATGTGACGTCAGAGATATACCGCTAGGTAGGGTACCGGCACACTCCGTGACACCTAGAAGGTTGTAGTTTTGGTCAGTTGAAGTTTATGGGGCTTATTCATAAACGTAGGTTAAGGGGCCGGCGGAGGATGCGTATTTCATACAAACGTAATACCAAAATTATTTGTAAATCAAACATATTCTTAAGGTAGTCTGTATTTATTTAGATTGAATTACAGAATATCTATGTTCCCAAATATGTTTTTTGAGAGAATAGTGATGCAAAGACGAGTTAAGAGGAATTTAAATTTTCTATAGAAAACTTATTTTTCTTATAACTCTTGTTAAAATCAGTGTCCGATCAAAATATATATTTGGGAACCTAGATATTCTGTAACTCAATCGAAATAAATACACACTACCTTAGGAATATGTTTAATTTACAAATTATTTTGGTATTACGTTTGTATGAAATACGCATGCTCCGCAGGCGTCTTAAAGTTACGAACTATGAAGATGGTCAAAAAGTGTATGGTTGAGCCATCGTTATTCGTTTAGGAAGGAGATTGTAGTTTTGGTCAGTTGAAGTTTATGGGGCTTATTCATAAACGTAGGTTAAAGTTACGAACTATGAAGATGGTCAAAAAGTGTATGGTTAAGTAATCGTTAATCGTTTAGGAAAATCAATGAGAAAATACCACTCATATAATAACTAACTTATGCCCACGACTTCGTCCGCGTGAAATTCGGTCATTGTCTCACGGGATATAAAAAAAAAACAAATCCTGTGTGTTAATCCACGTTATAAACTTTCTCCTGGCGGGGCTGTGGGACTGTTCGAAAGAGATACCGTGGCCCTGGAACATAAAGGGCGAGGAACTGCTTGCACCACAAATAACTAATCATTACGTTTAATTGAAAAATGATTGACGTTCTTTTAACTGACATTCTTATTATTGACAATCTTTTTGTTGACATCCTTATTTATTTACACACAATACATTTTATTAAATAACTGTAATTAAACTAATAAAAATTAACAATTAATTAAATTAGCAATTTTAAACATAATTATATAAATAAGAAACGATTCGGTAGACTATTATTATTATTAGAGACTATTATGATTATTAGATAAATGAGAAAGAAATGATTTTCCTCTCTCTATTTATTTTACTTTAAAAATTGCTGTGCCCGACAGGGTCCATAATTGTTACTATAATTTTATTTACCACCATTTACCACATTATGTTTAAAGCAATAAATGATTTTGATTTGATTTATATTTCATATCAATCACGTTAAATTCAGGTATTTGTATATGGTAATCTTAAATTTTGCACACTAGTTTTAACGAATTGTGTGAGCAACTGTGATAAAACTCGTCAATCTATATATTTCTACAATTCTAGCAAATAAATTTCATTTCATTTCATTTCCAAACGGATTTAAAACATCTGTTTCTGTCAGTCATTTTGAAAGATAATCGAATGGGAGAATTCAGAATAGAGCTAAACGCATGTGATTTTTGGTGCCTGCAAAATAGAAGTCGTTTAACGCCATTTGATTGGCTAAAGCTTGTTTTAATTAATGCTTGAGTATTGAGTTAGGTTCTATAATATCTGCCAGTAAATAATAAGAAATGTATAGTAGAAGACATTTTGCGCCCGCGCTGGCTCCAAATAAATTGGTATAGGTAAATCAGTGATAATGACTGCATCAGCGAGCGGAGTTCGCATAGTTCAATTTCGGGCCATCATCGATCAGTGATGATGAAATGTAGTAGGAAGACGCTAGTATTCTTCAGGAAAATGACCTAGGCTTTGTAAAGGACGGAAACCAATAAAGTAAAGAATAAGTTAATACAATTTAATAAGAAGCGGTTCCTGTTTTTTATGATAAGTTTATTAGAGAAGATCCGGTCTCTGAGGATTCGGTTTATGAAAAAATGAATAAAGTTTTAATATTATAAGACCTAATTAGTCGTTCCGTAACCCTCGAAGCTGTAACAGCTTTTAATTGAGTACTGATTAGATTCTGTGTAAACCAAAATTAGTTTCTCATCTTATGTTACTGTATAAGCAGTCAGTAATGGGAACAAAAGGAAAAGAAAAGAAAGGGAAGAAAAGGAATCATAAAAAATAATTAAACAAAAAAATAAAATAAAAATCAAAACAAAAATGACTAATTCGAATTAAAAAACAAAACTAACAAAAAAAAATTATAACTTGATCTGATTTCTTTTTTAAAAAAAAGAGAACCGACTTCAAAAAACCAATCCACTGAAAAGAACAAAATAATTGAAAAAAATTGAATGCACCTCACTCCTATCCTAATTCAGTCCCTATTCCGTCTTTATTTCAACCCCGTAAAGCAAATTTGTCCAAAAAAGATTAATACTAATAATAAGAAAACTAAAAATTATCTGGGTTTATATGTACCTACTAAGTTTTTGAAGTCGGTGCCAAACCAACAAAAACAAAAAAAAAATGCTGTCAAACAGAGAAAATAATACGATGAACAAACAAAACCAAAAATGTTTCGAAAATAATAATACTAGTGCATTCGAATATTCACAGAAATAACTTACACATGCGGGAACATATTCGTCAAGCTAGGGCAAATGAAACTGAGGAGCAAACTATACTCTGCGCTTGTTGTCCATGCGTGAACATGCTCGTCAGAGTAGAGCCAATGCAACTGATGAGCAAACTTCTCAGCGCTTATCAAAAGTTGTTCGGTCTGATGGGCATTTCCTGTTGACTTATAAAAAATCGAAGATCAGAAACATCTGATGTAAAAATTATTGCAAAGCTATCACTGATTTCACTGTATAAAATAACATAAGCTGGGAGTACCTCCACGCGGTGCGGTAACAGTTTAGGACTGATTTTCGATGACGATGGTATATCATTGCAAATTTGACTCTACTGGCCAAAACTTCCATTTATTATTTTATAGAATAAGTATGCCTTCGGGCTTATGTTATTTAAGTGTTTAATTTCCTTTTCCATTTATCTTCGTGACTCGGTAGCCTACCGGGTAACGCAGGGGAGCAGTCACTAAGATTTTATTGATCAGGTATCTTCACAACAAAACTATAACCATGCCTAGAAAGAGGTCAAATCTTTCCCAATGTTCCAAAGGAGCTAAAAGATTGGGGATCATAAGATCCCAAGAATCTACCGAAGAGCGTCAGGAGAGACTTGATGCTGTTCGAGAACATCAGGCTGCAACTTGCTCCGTGGAAACCTCTTCGGATCGCGAAGCACGCCTGCGTTCTCAGCGTTTTTACGCATCTACATCCAGGTCTCTAGAGACCAGTGAAGAATAGATGCGCGACTGACTGCTGATCGTGAACGTCATGCATTGTCTCGCGAGTCGGAGACGTTTACGGATAGAGAATTGTGCTTGAGTTCTCAGCGTATCTACGCATCTGCTTCTGGGTCTCTAGAGACAAGTGCGGAACGTGATGCGCGACTGTCCGCTGATTGTGAGCGACATGCATTGTCTCGCGAATCGGAAACGTTTACCGATACAGAATCACGCTTGAGTTCTCAGTGTATTCACACATCTATTAACAGGTCTTTTGAAACGAGTGATGAACGTGATGCGCGAATAACTGCTCGCTCGCTGCTCACTCTCCGACGCCTCCGCCGCAGGGTGCTTCAGCTCGTGCGCTGCGAGCTTACAACCTAGCTAGACATGAGTAAAATAGCATGTAAACGAGTGTTAATATTATGTTAAGCAAACCAGTGTTGATATTTTATAAATAAAGTAGTATACATATTATTTAGGATACCAATCTTGGATTTAAAGGGGGGAAAAATGTAGGGTATTTTGATATGTAATGATGTGGGTAGACTTAACTACGAATAAACAGTCAGTATCCTACCTCTGTGTTTAACTGAACGTTCCAAGAACCGAGAATTACCTATTTGCCGATTTGGGTTTCCACGACCTATAAAGACAGAAACTGAATTATTAGGTCCGGATGAAACTTTGGCAAACATAGGCCGGTTTTGCAACCTCAAAACAAAACAAACAAATAAACAATTATAATCCACGTCTACTCGAACTTTGTGTGTTGTTCGTAAACCGCATCAAATCGGTTCAGCCAAACGTGAGATAATCGTGGACAAACATACAATCGTCTTTCAAAATCTACAATCCAAGAAAGAAAAACGGGATCTATGCGGCAACGTCACGGGATATCCATAAGTGTCATACACTTAAACCTTCCTCAGAATGTAACAAACACTTTTCTGAAAACCGCATCAAAATCGGTTCAGCCAAACGCGAGATAATCGCGGACAAACATACAATCGTCTTTCAAAATCTACAATCCAAGAAAGAAAAACGGGATTTATGCGGCAACGTCACGGGATATCCATAAGTGTCATACATTAAAACCTTTCCCAGAGTGTAACAAACACTTTTCCGAAAACAGCATCAAAATCGGTTCAGCCAAACGCGAGATAATCGCGGACAAACATACAATCGTCTTTCAAAATCTACAATCCAAGAAAGAAAAACGGGATCTCTGCGGCAACGTCACGGGATATCCATAAGTGTCACACACTAAAACCTTCCCCAGAATGTAATCAACACTTTTCTGAAAACCGCATCAAAATCGGTTCAGCCAAACGCGAGATAATCGCGGACAAACATACAATCGCCTTTCAAAATCTACAATCCAAGAAAGCAAAACGGGATCTATGCGGCAACGTCACGGGATATCCATTAGTGTCACACACTAAAACCTTCCCCAGAATGTAACCAACACTTTTCTGAAAACCGCATCAAAATCGGTTCAGCCAAACGCGAGATAATCGCGGACAAACATACATACATACATACATACATACATACGGGTCGAACTGAGAACCTCCTTTTTTTGAAGTCGGTTAAAAAAAATATAAAATACGGCATGTGGCAGTACCGGGGCGACCGAGTTCTATTTGGATGAAAATTGAGAAAACGAATTTTCCCAAAAATAAGATTTATCTATATCGACTTTCCGCCCCCGTATGCACCTACATTGTAACTTACACCGAAATCGTAAGAAGCCGTTTCGAGAACGTGGTAAATTACATATTATTATATACAGACATACAAATATCACTCATTGAATAGTATAGTATAGGATAAACTATTCTCACTTAGTTCGTGCCAAAACAAGATAAAAAGATGAGTTTTATAGCAAAAACAAGCAGTCAGCAATGCTTGACCAAACTGCCGATGTCACTAGATCAGCAAAAAATCTGACAATCGTGCAATAATGTAGGAGACATCGGTTGCCGTGGCTATGCGTCACCGTTATGGCATGTATCTTATGGACGTGACGCATCATTTGACATAGTTTGACAGAGCAACGCATAATAACATTTTTTTCCTTTACAATGTCATTGACGTATCTAGGTATAATGGGAGTTACAAGCCGCAAGGCACTTATTCTCCACGTCTGCGTCATTGCGATAATTTTTGTGTTCTGTATCTTATCTGGGAACCTTACGGAAATATAAGAGGCCAAATTTCAACAAATAATTAATGCTCAGTTGACGGCTTTGTTAAGGTTCCGTTTACACCCTGTATCTCGAGGGTTTGAGGTCCCGGACCTTTGGAAGACGTAAAAGGAGCCGAAGTTAACTCGCAGAAGTTATAGTTCGCGATTCATTTTATAATTTACACACAAACTAACACTGACCTGTAAATTACAAAATACGTAAGAAAATGACACATCTAGTACAACTTACTTTTAGTTTAGATCCGTGTTTGCTTGGTTGGTGATTAGCCACTAAATAGATGACTATGTGTTTTGTTGTTGTGATCGCTTACCCTCATATTTTGTTATTTTTTACAATGAACGTAGATTCTGTACGCTCCTAAACATTGTTAAATTTAGTTTCTCAGTAAGTGAATTATTGTTAATTCTTGATGAGGAATAATTAAGTTCTTAAGGCGATTACATGACCTAAACGTGAGTTTTATAATGACTAAAAGTCTATGATTCACTGCTATAAACAAAACCAGAAAAATATATGATATTCTTCAGGATATATGCTAGTATGATAGTGTTTTGAAAACATAATACAATTAATTTGACTCGATAAAAAAAAAAAAAAAATTTATTTCAACCAAAAAAAAACATACTAATATACATCCGATCATTCTGATTATTCGGCAAATAAATCTAAGTACAAGCAATATATTAGAATCATAGTGTTTTAGTTTTTTAGTCCAATTAATAGATTTTTTTTAAATCGATCGAACCACTCATTTCGCAGTATTGGCCCGCAGTAACTGACGTAACAACCACTTGTTTGCAAGCTAATTAGAACTTTATTCTAACAGCATTTCTAACGACGTTTGAACCACCACAAATAGAGTTGCTAATTTAGCTCATCTAGTCGCCTTAAGGGGCGTCCTTTCAAAATATGTATTTGGGAACATAGATATCCAATCAATCAATCAATCAAATATTTATTTTGTGAAACATAGGTATGGTTACAGATAGTATATCGTCTAAAATATGTGCCCTATGTTTTGCCAATATATGGCGTACAAAATGAACATAAACAAACAATTACACTTAAGGGGCCGGCGGAGGATGCGTATTTCATACAAACGTAATACCAAAATTATTTGTAAATCAAACATATTCTTGAGGTAGTCTGTATTTATTTCGATTGAATTACAGAGTATCTATGTTCCCAAATATGTTTTTTGAGAGAATAGTGATGCAAAGACGAGATATGAGGAATTTAAATTTTCTATAGAAAACTTATTTTTCTTATAACTCTTGTTAAAATCAGTGTCCAATCAAAATATACATTTGCGAACCTAGATATTCTGTAATTCAATCGAAATAAATACACACGACCTTAGGAATACGTTTAATTTACAAATTATTTTGGTATTACGTTTGTATGAAATACGCATGCTCCGCAGGCGTCTTAAGGCAGGAATGTCAATAGAATAGATTAGATAACAATAATAATTCAATTTAAAATACATATGTCAGTTAGGTAAACATGTCATAAATTCATAAGTGTTTAATTGGGAAGTCGGAATCGTCATACCTCTGTTTATCAGTAGTAAATTCTGTGATGGAGTAGTAACATCTATCTAAAAGAAATTTAAACAAAGACCTCTTAAATGATCCCAGACACTCTTTATTTCCAATAGCTGCTGGTATACTATTAAATATTTTTGGGGCCATGCCTAGTACACTTATGCCAAAGAATGCGGTTTTATGAGTGGTTACATGAATGGTATTCTGATAACGGCGAGAGCGTAATTTTTCAAATAAATGCAAGTTACAGCGAACAAACACTCCCATTTCATATATGTACATAGACGGTAGAGTGAGCAAACAAAGTTCATTAAACAATGGTTTACAACTAGGTATCAATCGATTTTAATTTGGTAAAAGACCGCAAGCATTTTTTCTGAGCTTTAAAAGCAATGCAAGCAAATATTCTGTAATCCAATCGAAATAAAAACGCACTACCTTAAGAATATATGTTTGATTTACAAATTATTTTGGTATTACGTTTGTATGAACGACGCATGCTCCGCCGGTCCCTTAAACCAGAAAATTTGAATTTTGCGGGCTACAATTCCCAAAATTATATTGAACCAAAAGATTCCACTGCGACTTCGTCCGCAAAAATTGTAGTACTCGTAACTCGGCTAATTTGCATGATATCATTATAATTTTATAGCATATGTTACTCGGTAAAGATGTAGCTTTCTAATGGTGAAAGAATTTTTCTTGAGTTAAATCTTAACAAACACAAAAAAAAAAACAAATCTTTCCTATTTACAATATTATTAGTATAGATAACGGTCAGTAAGCCAGTAGGAATCAAGTCATAAAACGTTGCGAATTACAAAATGTTGAACACCGTTATTCAAGAAGCCATTCCATCGGGCGTACGATGACCAACGCGACGACGCGCGACGCGTACATATTTGGAATACTACTTATTGAATACCGGTGACGCATGCTTGACAATATTGAAAATATTTACGAGAAACCGATAAAAGTTAAAGAAAGTTTTGTTCTTTCTTAGAAATATGATAAAGCTGCTTAGAATGAATAAGCTGTTAACAGGTAGACCAGATAAAAACACAGATAATATAAAATGAGTCAGGGTTTACCAATCTCAGTTTATAATACCAGAGTTAGCTTCAACAAATGATGAAAATATCACTTTCACTCCTCTTGCTCGAAAAGACCGTCCTAATAGCGTACCAGAGGGGCCGTAAAATTGCTCATTATAGCCCTAGGGAAAATAAGCATTTTTTTTTTTAAATTTCGTCGTCGGTGTTCGAAAACGCAAAGTCTTTACTCATAATTCATAAAGAATTGACTTATTACTGTTCCATAAAAAAAAAAAACATTTTATTTTAAAAATGGAACCAAACCCGCCGAACGCCGAACTCTTTGGCAGGATGTATGCGTTGCATTCCAGGTAAAGAAGAAATAAAAAAAAGCATTGACGCGAAATTTTAAGATATTTTCTGTATTATTTATTTGAATTATAAGTAGGATTCCTTTTTATCTCCTACGTTTACCCCACAGACGACACAATTTTATATTCGTCTTCACAGAGAACTGAGATTATGTTGCCGGGAAAAAACATCTCATTAGAACAACAGTACAAATTGTACATTTCATTTTTAATAAAATAAACTATCATATTAAATATGGTTATTTTATTTTCTCGCAATCGTAGTGAAAAGTACGGTGTAACACACGGCGCTAAAATCCCATTATAACTCGGTTCCTATTTACTACCTCGCTAAAGCTCGGTAGTAAAAACTACCTCGTCTATAATGGGTCATTTTAGCCCCTTGTATCACAATGTACTATTGTATTTCTAACAATTCAGAATAATATTGGGGCCTAGTTCAATAATGAAAATTACCCAAGCAAATTCTTCAAACAAGAACGAAGCAACAAAATATATATCTTTAAGAAAGGCGAACACTTTATGATTGATTCGTATTCCGTTATTATTTTGCGTGTATTTCTGTCGCTAACCGTCTTCATCAATTCACTACCTTTATCGGAATTTATTTGTGGTCGGCTATACTTATTCATCAGTACCATCTTCTTTCCTGTCCTTGTCCTAATATTTTACATGTCCATTGTCTCCTGTGTGATGTGATGCGAGTCGCACAGGACCGGGCAATATGTGGCGAGTGACCACACTTGGGAGAGGCCTATTTCCAGCAGTGGACGTCTTTCGGCTGAAATGATGATGAGGATCTTTCCTGTCAACTGTCACGCAATCGTTGCTCACATAGTTCATCCTTCGTTTCTTTGATCTTCCTTTTCCTGCCCATCCGTCAATATATTTAATATTTATATTATTTATATATTTATTTATTTTAATCCCTCCTCTCTTCCTTCTCACAGAGAGGAGACCTGTGTCCCAGCAGTGGGAATATTAATAGGATGAAGATGATAATGACTCTTTTAATAACAGACGATTTGGCCCTCCTCATCACATGTCCAAACCCAGACAATCGATTCTCTTTCAACATTTATGTAACTGACGCAACAACTTTTAAATTTCCTCTAATATACTCATTCCTTACTTTTTCTATTCTGTCACACCACACATCCACCTCAACATTCTCATCTAGGCTACATGCAATCTTCATCCACCTGAAAACTTCATTATCCAAAAAACCGACTCCAAAAAGTGAAAAAAAAACTTTAGCTTCAGAAGTCGGTGACCTTTGTTTGATTGATTTACTTAGTTTTTTGTCACTCTAAAGCTAAAGTGTTTTTTCACTTTTTTGTGTTTTTTGGAGTCGGTTTTGTTTTTTGCAAAAAAGCTTTTTCATTACTCATACTCAGAAAGTAGGTCTGAAGTTGCCTGAGGAGCGGGCTGAATGTAATACTTTTCAGCCCTAGGGAGAATCACTTTCAACTGACAGCTGTCACATTATTAAAAAAAAATCTAGTTCTATTTTCACATTTCTATGGAACCATGTTCCGACTTCTATACAGCCTGTAAATTACAGCGCGATGTAAAATTGAAATAACATAAAATTCAGTATTAATTAAAGAATATAATGATTTTAAATAACTTAGTTATAAATATTTCTTTAAAATAACAAAAATTTGGGCAAAATATTAACTATTTTTTCAGTGACGATAGTGAAAATAAAGGCTGAATAGCCGGCCACAGAAAAAAAAACAAAATAGGCGGGAAAGCGGCAATCCGATCTTCATTTTTTTTTTCGAGTGGTTTCGTGTTTTTTGTTTTTATTTTCCTTGTATTCGTAATGAAAAGCACAGTGTTTACCTCGGGTTAAAGACTTATTTAGTCCCTCGAGCTATTAGCGCCCGCGCTACGCTTGGGCGCCAAACCCCGTCTCGGGACTAAATAAGTTACTTTCACCCCTTGGATAACAATGTACTATTATTTTTCACTTTATAGTGCTTCATTTGTGCTTACCCCTTCACAGCGTAGCGGCGTGATGTTATGTTATGAACTGGTGTAAACAATAGATAGACATGAGATTTCAGCAATCCCAGTCCATTTGCTATCATTTATTGAGGAGTTCCGTTGCCTATCTCCGAAATTCTCCTTCAGATCTTCACCAAATTGAAATGGGACCACTTTAAGAAAGTACCTACTCTTCCAAAAACTACCCAAATCACATAAAGTGTGCCTATAAAATTTGAAGAGTTCTCTCAATTTCTCCGGGATCCCATCATCAGATCCCGACTTGATGATTATGAGACCACCTGAGAAGTATACCCTATCAAACAAAAAAATAATAATTCAAATTGCTCCAGCCATCTTCGAGTAATCGAGGAACACCTCCTCCTTTTTGAAGTCGGTTAAAAATACTTTACCATGCGCTGAGTTCGACTAAATTACTTCTGTGCACGTCTTTCAGAAGATTTCATTTACTTCTGTAATCTTCGTTATCTCTTTTACATCCAAACTTCCATTATATATTTAACCTCACACAATAAGTACCAACTCAGAAGAACCGTTCGGTACCCCGTTTTAATACACAAAGGTACCATTAAGTACTTTCTTCAAATCACTTGGATCTTCCAGTCATCATTCAACATGATTGTCCTGTAATTATAGCTCTCCAACTTGCTTTGAACCTTGGAGTTTCGGAATACGGTTGGTTATCTATTGTGCTTTTGTTCTGGAGGTAGTTATAATACTTATTATAAAGTGGTTTAAGATCTATTGTGTTCTTAGTATAATGGAAAAGACTAGGATTATGGTAGACTATAGCTTTCGCTTTTGGTTTCGCTTGCTTGGTGGTTGTAAACGGTTCTGTTACACATGACATCCGTTCGGTCTCATTTCTAAATACGGTGACTTACCGTGGATTCAGTACATAATTTCAGACACAATATCAAGATCACTAATGTCTTCATTCTATAGATACCTTGGTAACTGAACTTTTGAAATGATTTTAAAATTAATTTTCCTTGAAAATGATTAAAATCAAGAAAAACTCAGTTAAAAGAAGGGACTTATTATCGTCAACCTAAGTTTTTATAGCGCAATTTCACAATTTTCAGGCCTTTTAATTGCCTGAGACGAATGGCTATTTGCACTGCCATTATAAATAGACCTTGGAATTTATCAAATCCAATATGGAAACGAGTAAATGTTTTTCACATTGTTGAGTCGAAATCATGCAACAGATTTTTATTTACAAACAATAAAGTATATAATAAGTAGTATACCAACTATCTGGTGTCCATGACACAAGCCTTGCTTAGTGTGGCACTAGATGGCGCTGTGTGTTAATGTCCAGCGATATTTATTTTTTATTTCATTACATAAATACAGATACTACTTAATAGCACCTGCTACGATTCTTACTATTGTCTTTTTGCTTTTTCGACGTTCATATCTATCTACCTTTAATTTAAAACCTTGCCCATATTATTTGATGTAAGTATACTCATGTTTTTTACAATTCATCAGTGAGAAGTTTACAAACAAAAAGTATAAATGTAGTATATCAACTGTCTGGTGACCACGAAACAAGCCTTCTTAGTGTGGCACTAGATGGCGCTGTATGTAGTAGACACAATAGTAAATGACGCCAGACCGAGTCGGTCAGACTTCACAGACGAAGGGTTCCATACTTTTCTATTCTATCCCATTTTAATCCATTCTATTCATACATCTGGTTATACACGCATGCCAGTTGCGAATGCTACATGTACACTGAGGATGAGGTCCCGAGTTTGATGCCCAGGTTTTGCAAAGTGTTATTGGATTTTTCAAACAGAAAATTTTTAGTAGCAGCCACGGAGTCTGGATTTGTGCCAGGTTGATGGCAATAGGCTCACCCCCTATTACACGGGGCTTAAACAAAACTGGCAAAATGTGGGTGTGCTTTTAGGAACACTGTTCTACCCTTCTGGGATTGCTAGCGTGATGTTATGTAATGTTATCTATACTAATATTATAAAGAGGAAAGATTTTTTATGTTTGTATTTTTGTATGTGACGAATAAACTTAAAAACTACTGAACCGATTTGAAATAATCTTTCTGCAATGGAAAAAAATTATATGCTTTAATTAATACTGAATTTTATGTTAATTCAATTTTACATCGCGCTGTCATTTACAGGTTGTATAGAAGTCGGAACATGGTTCAATAGAAATGTGAAAATAGAACTAGATTTTTTTTAAATAATGTGACAGCTCTCAGTTGAAAGCGATTCTCCCTAGGGCTGAAAAGTATTACTTTAAGCCCGCTCCTCAAGCAACTTCAGACCTACTTTCTGAGTATGAGTAATGAAAAATACTTTATTTAGTGGTCGAGGACGCGAGTGTAACCAGCCTACTGTTCCGAGTTCCCACAGCTGGGAAGACCAGGAGGCCATTTTAAGCTGTAAGCTACCACGCGGGCCCAGTGTGGGTTGGTAGGTGTCGCATGTCTTCTAATATTTTGGTTCTGGGTCGTGCCGATTTCGTCATGTTATATTCATTCGCCGTTTTAAGAGGATGCGAGCATTAGTATCGAAATAACTAAATCACCTAGTAAAAGTTGAGATATTTAGTGAAAATCTATTTGCTTTCCTACGTTAACAACCTAAGCCCAAACAAAAATTATTTTAAATACTGGAATCCGGTCAATCCTAACATTTAAACTTATGTATGTAAGGGTTCGAATCGCTTCACACGACTAACGATCCAGCAAACTTACAATTTCTATTCCTGCATCCGACATTTGATGGAGATTTCACTTTTATATCATTCGATGCAGGTATGTTGGAGAAACACGGGTCTTTTGAAGCGTGACGATCGTACTGTTTTCGCTATCTTTTATTCATAATTATAATGCTGCAGTGGACAGTTTTTTTGGATACCGATAACGTAGCTAGGGCTATCATCTTTCAAATCAAAAGATTATCAGCATCTTCTATTAAACCTTTCCGTCAATTATTTTAGCGTTAATTTCCAGTCTTCTCTCTCTTTTTTTTATTTTGTCTTCCTCTAGAACTTCCTCCAGTCCTTCGCAATCTGCTGAGTTGTTTCTAGCAAACAGCTATATATATAGTAGATCTTGTGGTGACTCCATATGTGACGATTCATCCTGGTCAGTATAATAAGTATGTCTTGCTTTTCTTTTCGCGTTTTTCCTAACTACTGCATATCTATTTCAAATAAATACATAAGTATTCCTTGCCATGTGCAATGTGCATCACTTTGTTTGAAGATAGCTTTGTTTATCTGAAAAAGTCAGTCATTTGTATATCGTGCAGAACTCTGATAAAATCAATCGTGTTTATGATAACCACGACTATTTTCCGCAGCATCCCGCGTGTTTCATCTCTGTATGTAGTACCTACATTGTGAGGTGCCATTATCTATTCGTTTCTGGCTACATTGTGTGGTTTGCACGCAAAGTCATGGGGCGGTGGTTTTATTGCTCAATTGTCCTGCCGTAAACCGTTTAACAATTCTGTAGAAATTTACAAGATTTTGTAGATACACCATCTGATATGCTTCGTTGGTTAAGTGATCGCAAGCGCTTCTGTTGAGGATGTGGTCCTAGTTCGAGAAAGTGCTGTTGTGAGTTTGGATTCAAGAAATCAAAAAAAAACAAAATATTTTAGCCTAGCTTAGATGTGCACTTATAAAACGTCGAAAAAGGTGCACGGTTCGGGTTGGTCGATTCCAAGGAGAAGAACCGGCAAGAAAATCCATTCAACTCCACTTTTTAAATCATTTTATATTACAATATTGTTATTATATGTCACAGCATTAGTACTTTAGTATGGGGGGACAGCGTAGGCCGTATACAAAAAACGTAAAACAAGATAAATATTCAACAAAAGAAAACAAGGGTCTGGGAATCTACTGGGATTTGTATTTAACCCACCACCACTGATTTAAACAAGAGTTATGAGAAAAATAAGTTTTCTATGGAAATTTTAAATTCCTCAATTATCTCGTCTTTATATCATTTTCCTTTCAAAAAACATATTTGGGAACATAGATATTCTGTAACCCAATCGAAAAAAATACACAATACTTTAAGAATATGTTTGACTTAAAAATTATTTTGGTATTATGTTTGTATGAAATACGCATGCTCAGCCGGCCCCTTATGACCGCGTCTTCGCTAAGTTAGTTCGCTCGCATGTAGATCGGTAATAGGTAATTGTCCTACGGGCTCGTAGGTAATACCGGAATAAAAAGTATAATAAACCTGTTAAACCAAGTTGTAAACTATATGTATTCCCATTTTCATGCAAATCCGTTTAGTAGTTTTTGTGTGAAAGAGTTACAAACATCCATCCATACTCGCAAACTTTCGCATGTACAATAGTACGGTCGAACAAGCTAATTGGTATACATTTTACAATGGAATTTGTGGGTTAAACTGTAAACCAAATAGCTTGTTCGACCGTACATAGTAACATTATTGATTGCCTTCATGCCTCGGAAAGCACGTTAGGGCGACTACATGAGCTAAATTAGCAACTAGTTAGATTATAGTTCTAATCAGCTTGCACTACAAATTGGTTGTTACGTCAGTGTCACTGCGAGCCGAATGGTGCGGAATGAGTGGTTTCCATCGATTTACAAAAAAGTCTATGGATCGGACTAAAAAAATAAAACACTATGATGCTAATACAGTGAAACTTGGTTAAGTGAGAAACCTCCATAGCTGGGACTCATTCTGAGGACACTGTAGAATACCTCTGTAAGTGAAACCAATTTGCAGGTCCCTTGAATGTCCCAGTTATCCAGGTTTCACTGTATGTTGCATGTAAAATTATTTGTCAAAAATTTGAATAATCGCATGTTTATGTTTTTACTCGTTAAAAGAAATTTTTAGAGATAAGTTCGTGTTTTTCTATCGAGAATTAATTGTATTGTGTTTTCAAAACACTATCATACTAGCATAACATCATATATTTATCTGGTTTTGTTTATTGCAGTGAATCATATACCTACTTTCAGGCATTATAAAACTCTCATTTAACTCTTGTAGTCGCCTTAAGCCGTTGGTCCCGGCTGTCATTTGAAGACCTTTGACAGTCGTTACAGGTAGTCAGTAGCCCAAAAAGTCTGACAACCTGTCTTACCAAGGGGTATCATATTCGCTAGGCAGATCACGAATAGTAGTAAGATTGTGAAGTAAGATGGGTAGGTAAACTAAGTTGACGCAAGCAAAATGAACCTTACCGCTTGGCCACGCTACATGCTCAAGTGACTGCGGAGAAAACTATGAAAGAAATTGCTTAGAA
Organism: Xestia ashworthii; assembly: GCA_950022955.1. NCBI lineage: Eukaryota > Metazoa > Arthropoda > Insecta > Lepidoptera > Noctuidae > Xestia > Xestia ashworthii. Next base: position 7,415,613 of record OX465570.1, on the reverse strand, counting down.
CATGTCACTAGTTACCGTGACTTGTGACGCGACAGTTGCCACGCGTGTAAGTAGACGCAAGTTGGATTGCCAGTGGTCGTGAACGGAGTGTATGTACCTAAGTAAGTAATAACGTTCGGTCGCACTGCTTACACACAGGCCTCCCCCCAATGAAAAAGAGTGCAAGGGTCATGAAATCCATCACATGCGCCCAGAAAAGGTGGTTTCTTGTTCCATGTCTTAGAGTTTTTAGTCATAGCTTAGAAGATAATTATGCCGCGTGCCGGTTTCCTCTAGATGTTTTCTTTCACCTTTTTGAGAGCAGTGGTCATCAACACCTGTCTAGAATTTTCCCAACGATGCAGCTGAATTCCAGTATTTTATAAGGAGTGAATGTCTATCCCTCCACAATCCAGTTAGTACTGGGTAATACGATTCACTTTGGTAAGACTGGTTGTCAAACTTTCGTGCCACTGACAATCTGTAACGACTGTCAAAAATCTACATTGGACCAACGGCTTACCGTGCTTTCCGAGGCACAGAGGAAACTGGACACGGATATGTAATTGGTGGTCACCCATAGACAGACCCAGCTAGGCAAAGATTGACCCGAGCGGCTGTTATTATTTAGTCACAAGCTCCTGATTTCAGGGCATAAAATAGGTGGTGATAAAATAAATAAAAAAAGTATGTGCCTATCTGGTTTTATTTATCTCGGCCATCAGTGTAACTATAATTGACTCCACAACCACAATATCCTTGATATAGGTCCCCAAAACACGAGGGCAACGTAAAATTTTCCTCTATTGTTCGCTACAGCCATGGATTTCATACATATACCTACCTCTGTTATGGTGACCGTAACTCAAGAATTACGACAGACCGTCATAAACGCGATTTCTAAGCAATAACCATAAAACCTATGTGAATATATATTGTTTATGTATATACTGGAAGTATATTTTGTACTGCAAGTGTTGAATTAATATTTTGGACGTATATAGGGTGTAAAACACCTGTTAACGAAGCCGAAAGGTACTTGTTCTCCCCGTCACTGCGATTATTTTTTTGCTCTATATCATACATGGGAACCTTCTACATAGTTACGGAGATATTGGGGGCAAAAGTTCCAACTTTTTGTCAATATTTTTTTTAATACATTTTTTTATTGTAAGATTAGTACTTTAAATACCTCTACGACCACCGTACTATTCAATTCATCCATCAGCACAATGTTTTAAGCGCGTTACATTGAGTTCTACCCAAAAAAAAAGTAGTTTCCCAGCAATAATTTTTGCGTAAAGTTACTTAGTTCGATGCACAGAATTCTTGGTTGACGGTTTCGTGATGAGGTGGTTTACACCCTGTATATTGGTTCCATCCTTCCATTGCGTATAAACATTACTACTTGTAATAATATGAATGTGTATTTAAACATACAATCACTTCTGTAATCTTCGAAAAGTTAGGCAGAAAAATAGCAGTAGAGAGGAACCCAATCTTTATGCAAGTTTTGATGAAGTCCTATGAAATAGTGGACAAGCCTATCACCATAAATAGGGCACGATTCTAAAACTCCGGGATGCTATTCAGAAATTCCTGACGGAAAACTCAATTTTACTTTGCCTGATCTCGGAATCAAACTCATAAATTCATGCTCAGTATATAGTCCCACTTGCGACCACTTAACTAACGAGGCAATTAGAAATACCTATGAATACCTAGTAGCCTATGATACCTAGAATTAATTTCATCGTCATCGTCCAAAGCCCAACCTATACCCACCCACTGCTTGGTACCGGCCTCTCTTTGTTTGTGCCAAGCTCCATGCTCTTGTGTCAGCCTCATCCAGGGCAGTATCGACATAGATTATATTCTTAAGGTAGTGCGTTTTTATTTCGATTGGGTTACAGAATAGCTACGTTCCCAAATACATATTTTGAAAGAACGCCTCTTAAGGCGACTAGACGAGCTAAATTAGCAACTCTATTTGTGGTGGTTCAAACTTCGTTTGAAATGCTGTTAGAATAAAGTCCTAATCAGCTTGCACTACAAAGTGGTTGTTACGTCAGCCACTGCGGGCCAAATAGCGCAAAATGAGTGGTTTCGATCGATTTACAAAAAACTATTGATTGGATTAAAAAACTAAAACAGTATCATGCTAATATATTGCTTGTAAGAATTATTTGCTAAAAAATCAGAATGATCGCATGCATATTAAGTAGTATGTTTTTTATTGTTTGAAAGATATTTTTAGAGGTAAGTTCGTGATTTCTTTTTATCGAGCCAAATTAATTGTATTATGTTTTCAAAACAGTATCATGCTAGCATAATTATATCCTGAAGAATATCATATATTTTTCTGGTCTTGTTTATAGCAGTGAATCATATACTTTTAGTAATTATAAAACTCGCGTTTAGCTCGTGTAATCGCCTTGACTTTCGATCGCCATTTAAAAATTCGGTTGCAATGACGCTGCTCGCGGGAAACGCAACGGGTTTCTCACAAGCATCATTATTGAAAACATTAATAATGGTATTTCCGCAATGGCAACAATGTCGTCTGCCCATCTCTCTGCCGGACGAACAACACTTTTCTTTCCATTCCTTAGACGCCACTCCGTCACAGCTTTACTCAACCATTCGTTTGAGCCTCCTGACCAGTACACGCTAGAACAATCTAGATTTTCTCATAGGCCTAGATTATGCTATTTGTCTCACTAACTTCTTGTACATATTACATAAGTAATTTATCCACCATCGTCGTAACTTATTCTGAAGTGTTGAGTAATTTGTATTAAAGGAATATTTATGTTTCAAGCCGCAGTTGCATTCGTCATTTACTCCAAACACTTCTTTACTTAGAATTAAGTTTCTAAAAATTTGTAAAATTTGTAATGAATAAAATAGCTGTTATGATTAATTATATTTCCCCATAGCTGCTTACCTACTTGGTTTGAAACGAAGATAATTAAAATTAAATATTTACACAACTGATGAGGGTTCTGCGTATTATTTATTTTAATTTCAAATATATAGTACCTACTTGTTCTCCAAGGACGTTTGTGAACATGGTTAGGTTATTATCTCTTGTTTATTATAATTAATTCCATTTTAATTATTTTGATGTTCAAAACACCTTAGTTTTGGATACAAATGCGACTGAAGAATGTTGTTTTAAATTATTTTTAAGTTATAACATAACACATTTTCTTTTTGCAGAATCATGGCGCGTCTCAGCATACTCATGGTAGTAGCGTGCCAGTTGATCAGCATCCCATACATCAGGACAGCTGATGACAACAACTTTATGGCTGACATAGCATCAACCTTGCTGCAAAACATGATGGCTGAAGGCAATAACAAGAACAATATGGATGGCATGGCGGCTATTGGGAATGTAATTGGGGGTCTGATGCAGGCTCAGGGAGGAGGAGGGAATGGAAACGTTGGTGATATGTTGTCAGGTAAGATAGTTTTCTTTGGAACGCGTCTAGACAAAAACAAGAATTTAGCTAAGCGTCAGTTCACACCGAGACGCGAGTGATTTCGCGATGCGCCGCGTGCCGCCGCCGCGAGACGCATCGCAGTGAAATGTGTGTCTTTTCGTGTAAAGTTATATTTTGAGTATATGCGCGCAGCGTCGCGTCGCCTCGTATTTTGGTGTGAATTGACCCTAAAAAATCACGCTCTAATTACATTCAGGGTTTGCAAGGTAAAATCAACTACTCCTTTTGTTAAAGACTTTGACTTTGAAAGTCGGTTAAAATGTAGCCTATGTTACCCGGGCCATAAAAGCGAATCTATTGACACCTTTATTCATCAAAATCGTATGAATAGTTTAGACGCTACGGTGGAACATACGTAAATACAAACATACATACATACATAGACTGCTAAAATCATAAGCCTTCCTTTTGGCTTCGCCGTAGTCGGGTAAAAAGTACCAAGTGGGCTAACTAATTGTGAAGATAATTTAATTACCTATTTTGGAAGGATGTGACATTTTTTTAAATAAAACTTGTTAGGTTAGGTAGGTAGACAATTAATCCAAAAAATAAATATTGAATATAAATAAATATAGCTGGACATTAACACACAGCGCCACCTAGTGCCACACTAAGCAAAGCTTGTGTCGTGGACACTAGATAGTTGATATACTACATATATACTTTTTGTTTGTAAATACATACTTATTATACATATAAACATCCATGACTCGGAAACAAATGTCCATGCTCATCACACAAACATTTTGCTCCTACCGGGATTCGAACCCAGGACCCTAAGAACGTAAGGCAGCGTCACTACCACTACGCCATTCGGGTCGTCAAAAAAAAATCAGTTTTAATTCGAAAACACTCTGCTAGTACCTAGATTAAACGAAAAATTATTCCAAAAGTATATTGAACGCGAAGCAAGAACGGTTTTAACGTGTCTATCTTTACTATAAGTCATCATCATCATCATCATTCTCCTGCCCTTATCCCAATCTATTTGGGGTTGGCGCAGCATGTCTTCTTCTTCCATACTGCTCTATTTTTCGTCATCTCATCAGTCACTTCTTTTCTTACCATATCCTTCTTAACACAGTCCATCCATCGTTTCTTTGGTCTTCCTCTACTCAAATACCCATCCACATTCATACCCAAAACTTTTTTCACAACATTTTCCTCATTCCTCCGCATCACATGCCCATACCACGACAACCGAGTACCACACAACTTTTCAGTCACCGGCGCCACTTTCAGACTTCCTCTAATATACTCATTCCTCACTTTATCCATTCGCGTAACACCACACATCCCCCTTAGCATTCTCATCTCCGTGACATGCAGATGCCTTTCATTCATCCCTTTATCTTTACTATAAGTAAGTAACGAAATAGAAGGAGTTCGTGGCCAAAATAATAACAGCCGCTCGGGTCGATCTTTAGGTTAAGCAGTGCCTACCTAGGTTGTTCTGTGGATGGGTGGGAAAGCACGTTAAGCTGTACGTCCCGACTGTCATTTGTCCATCTTTGGCAGTCGTTACAGGTAGCCAGTGGCCCAAAAAGTCTGAGAACCAGTCTTATCAAGTGGTGTATTGTATTACCCAGTATGAACTGGGTTGTGGGGGTCAGTTAGGCAGTCGCTCCATGTAAAATACTGGTATTCAGCTGCATCTGGTTAGACTGGAAGTCTACCCCAAAATAGTTGGGAAAACGCTAGGCAGATGAAGTAAGAATCTAAGAAATTAGTTCAAAATTTTTGTTGTGTTTACAACCTTTATTTGGGAGTACAGTGTACCTACCTATTTGAGGAGAACCACTAGCACTTACCTAGTTCCAAAAAACTGTTACTTTGCTCGCAACTGGGATGACTATAAGAACCCATATTGGGTTTTCAAACTCAGAGCACTTATGACACAACGTCTTGTGCCTTCAATCCATACAATAGAATCATCATTAGCATTTCTTATGGAGTTCAATGACCATAATGACCATTTTCGCAAAGCAAATAAACATGCACAAACATGGCGAACTTGGCCAAATAAAGAACGAGCTGAGCGATAGATATTTCTTTTGTTAAATAAATAACTGTCGGTCATAAGCTTGATTTTTCAACCAGGAATTTCTCAGTAGCCGTCAGGTAATCTGGGTTTCTGGAAGAGTATTTCAAAGTGTTGGGCAGTTCACATAGTCGTAACCTTCGAGCTTCCAAAAACCTTCTCCTTGAAATTCTCACACATCGCACTGGTTTTATGTCCACTTCTTACGCTGTCTCAACTATAAAGCTATGGAACGCGCTACCCCTTGGCATTAAAAAAGCTGAAAGCAAAATGGCTTTCAAACGAACAGTTCGGAAGTACCTACTATTTGAAGTCAGGCTAAATTACTCACAAGGTAGTCGTAGTAATTATTATGAGGTTTCTCGTATTTTGAATTTTTTGTAAGCATGTATTAGTTTATTTCATCTTATCTGTAATGTATGTGTATTAGTAGGTATGTATACTATTTATGTATTTCGATTTGTTAACAGAATGGTATTTTTCTCATTGGTTTTTGTACTCTATCGCAATGCTGTCTTATTTGACCCAAAGGTTGACTGGTACAGAATGCCTTGTTTGTGGCATTAAGTCCGCCTATGTACCACTCTTGTACATGAAGTTGAAATAAATAAATTTGTCTGTACTTTAAACATATCTGGCAAAATGTGGGGGTATACCACAGTAGCGAGTGGTCAGTTTTACGTACTTGCACATTTCTTTAGTGTAATTATTATTATTTGTATGTAGAATACTAGCTGTGACAATTTTCAAAAAGAATCCAGTGGGAATCGGGTTGTATGGGACCTTCGCCACTGGTGTACCAGCTATGTCTAAGTCCCATGTAGTAGGGGGCGAGCCTATTGCCATCAACCGGGCACAAATCCTGATTCCATGACTGCTAGGTTCTGCAAACTTCCTGATGGAAATAAACCCGGCTGTTCCACACTTTTTGGAGTGAAAACTTCTTTGCACGTTGAGCACTTTTTGGGTGAACAAAACTCATGGAACTCGCTATCGTCGACGAACGATTTTATAGAACGGTTAAGTCAAAATCAACCTTATACTCGTATCTGCTTAGCCTTTTTTCAACTATGTTGGGGTCGGCTTCCAGTCTAACCGGATGCAGCTGAATACCAGTATTTTACATGGAGCGACTGCCTATCTGACCTCCACAACCCAGAGTATACGGGGTAATACTGGTAAGACTGGTTGTCAAACTTTTTGGGCCACTGACTACCTGTAACGACTGTCAAAGGTCTACAAATGACAGCCGACAACTTAACGTTCTTTCCGAACCACGGAGTAAAACTCGGTATGTAAGGGTGGTCACCCATCCACAGACCAACTTAGGCAAGCACGGCTTAACCTAAAGATCGATCTCGAGCGGCTGTTATTATTTAGTCACGAGCTCCTCCAAATCAACCTTATATAATTAAGATAAAGGGCGGAAAAAAATCTGGCCAAAAAGTTCAAACCCCTTTATTTTGGATGAAGTACTTAGTTTTCACTTCTGGTGTCGCAGTTTTGTAGGAAACAGCTGCTTTTTGTATTTATATTACCTGACATTATAACCTCCATAGCAAAGACAATTTATAAAAGTCACTGCTGCGGAGTTACACGTAAAACAAACCATGAAAGGACAAAATAAAATGTTGACTGAGAAACATTTTCCACGTTATAATTAGAATTAAACACAGAAACTTGAATGTTATTCAGATAACATTATTTTGCTTATCAAACAGTCTCATTATTCGCTGAATAGAAAATAACCTTATTCTAGCAAAATAGTTACGTCTAGGTATACTTAGTTATTTCTTTAGCAAACAATACAAGGACCATTAACACGTAAAGCAAAATTCTCACAATTAATAATGTACCACATCCTAACCAAAGCTATACTTAGTCACGCGTATTCATTTTGTTACGCGAACCTGGTTTCCGGTTTTCCAAACTTGTGACGATTATGTACAGGCTACGGTAGGAACGCGATGATCATATATTCGCGGGACTGATAGGTTTGGTTAAGACGCAGGCAAGAGGTTTATTTCGAACCCATACCTCTCTCACCGAAACCCAAATAACAGCACTACTATATTACTTACTCCTTTCACAGGTCTTGGCAGCTTACTAGGAGGTCAAGATGGCAAAATAGATCCAGCTCTTATAGGATCCGCGATATCCATGTTTGCCCAACAGATGGGAACCACGGAAGCCCCTAAACCAGCTAGAAAGAAACGAGAGAACCCTGAAGGTGACTTGAACTTAGAAAGCATGATGAATCTTGCCTCTGGTCTCCTCGGCAACCAGAACCCTGGAGCTGGGGCAAGAGCAAATAAAGAAGGAGGATTAGACCTAAACAGCATGATGACCCTTGCATCAGGCCTACTCGGGAACCAAAATGGTGCTGCAGGATTTATGCCCGTAATAATGAACGCATTAAACTCATTTTCGGACACAGAAGCCCAAAAACGTGCAGATGATCATAAAGACCATGCGTCGTTCCTACCACCAATGCTGGAAAAGGTCCACTTGTACTGGGATATCTTCATTAACTCAGAATTAGGAAAAACGATTTGGGAGAAGTCTGGATTGAAGAGGACTCTCAAAGCTTTCACTGGTCCTGATGGTAAGATAAGCTTCCAGCAAATGTTCAAGAACTTCGAAAACCATTCGTTCAGAAGGCATTGGATTAAAGCAGCAGCGAAGTATTTGACTGATATGGTGGTACATGTCGCGAAACCAGAGGTTTACACCAGGTAACTAAAGTACTTACATAGTTTAACTCTCTCCAACTGCCCTGGGGTTCTCAATCTTTTACAATACACACATTTTTTTCTCGATGTGGAAATCCTCAATGAATTTCCTCCACCTGAGAGCGGAGGAGTCCGTCAGACGCGTACCTACTGACCAAAACCACACCGGTGTTTCCTCGCATACATGAGTGCAGCGGGATCTAATGCAACTTCCGGTGGCTCAGACTAGTCAAGTCTGACAACTAGTATTACCAAGGGGAATCATATTAGTACTTACTCAGTGCTAACTGGGATGTGAATGCCAGATAGGCAGGTAGCTCCGTGAAGTGCTGGTATTCAGCTCCTTCCGGTAAAACTGGAAGCTGATTCCAACATAGTTGGGAAAAGGCTAGGCGGATGATGACATGACAGTTTATTTTTTAGTCGCTGGTTGGGAACCTGTTCTCAATAATAATTAATTGGTTCGTTAAAAACTTCAGTGGATCATGGTTTACGTCGAACAAATTCACTCCAGACTTTCGAAATACTTGAGAGAACTTAAATTGCTTTAAATGGCGCTGACATTGGTAGTTTAAAACTAACAATTAGGACAGAGCAAAATTAATTGGAGCAGGTTTTGGGAAAGTTAACGGTAACCTTAAATGCAGATTGTTAAAGTCAGTTTTATCAAAAAGGTTTAATTTGACCCTCATATAGACTAACTTTTGGGATAATAATTTAATTTAGAACTCTAGTCGAACCCAATGTCAGTATAAGTTATTCTGTCCTTATGTGGTGCTACACATTCCTTATTTGGCTCCATCCTCTTATCAACCTGAAATCGCCTACTGCTGGGTCTACGCCTCCCCTTTTTTCAGCCACACACAACGGTTCAGTGCATCCCTTATTCAGGTGTTTCCACCGACTTTGACGATGTCGTCCACTAAACGCACTTCAGGGCGGCCCTGGTTTCGTTGGCCTAACCTTGGCCACCACTTGGTCAATCCCTGCTTATGTTAGTACTCAACTAAAAACACAGACAGTGTACATAACAGGTGACCAGTGACCTCACCAATCTGGGTGTACTACTCGTATTAGGTACACCTCTGCCTAAACCTACGGGCATTAAATGTAGTCATTCTATCAGACAGGACAGTACCACAGTTAGAAACTTAAAGTTACATAGTACATACATAGACCAATTGCAGCCATCTTTCACACACCCTCCATCTCTTCCCAGGTACCTGATCTCAGCCCAATACATCACGAACAGCTTCCTCGACTCCCAAGGTATACCGAAGAGCACCCACTTGAACCTGAAGAAACCGGAGCAGTCCATCACGACGCTCCTGAACTATGTGCTAAAACGGTATCTGGATATGGACACCGATGTTGGCGAGTATGTGGTGCCGGCTGTCGAATATGTCAAGGTAAGGGTTCTGAGGATCTGGAAGGAAGTATATTTGAGCTTACTTATCAGGCTGGAGTCCGTGAGTCGTTTGAATCCAGGCAGGCGCATTACTTTGTGTAATTTATTTCATTACCGCTGCTCTCAAAACGGTGCAGGAAAACATCGTGAGGAAACCGGCATGTCCTAGAACCAACAAATTCGAAGACATGTGACATCTACCAATCCGCACTGGGCCCGCGTGGTGAATTATAGCCCATTCCCTCTCATAGAAAGGAGCCTCGTTTCGCAGCAGTGGTAACATTAATAGGCTGATAATGATGATGCATCCCTTCCACAGCTAACCCTCAAAATGGCAGAAACCAAAACCAAGACTATGTCTTCTCGAGGCGACTACAACGCCATCGCCGACCGTCTGACAGACACCCTCAACCTGGAGGTCATCGAACCGGTCCTGAGGGTCTACCGGGCGTACCAGCACTCGGTGAAGGCGCCTCATTGCCAGGAGCACCTCATGTGCTTGGTTAACAGGCACCATGATGGGGACAAGAAGGGTAAGTTGGAGTCATTCTTAAATTATCATCTGCCTAACCTTGTTCAACTATTTGTTCATCCCAATGGCGCAGCGGTAGTGAGGCTGCCTTACGTTTTTGGGGACCCAGGTTTGAATCCCGGTAGGAGCAAATGTTTGTGTGAAGAGCATGGATATTTGTTTCAGAGTCATGGATGTTTATATGTTTAATAAGTATGTATTTACAAAACAATAAATGTATATGTAGTATATCAACTATCTGGTGTCCACCACACAAGCTTTGTTGCTTAGTGTGGCGCTAGATGGCGCGATTTATTTATTTGTATTTATGGGTACGGTTTCCAGTCCAACCGAATAAAGTTGAACATCAGTAAGTATTTAACATGGAGCGACTGCCTTTTTTTTTTTGAATAACAATCTAGCAATAACAATAAAACAGAAAATTTATAATATTATTCTTATCAAAGGAAATTGCGTGACCATTGTAACTCATGCCACATAATAATCAAGCCTAAACATCTTTGTTAAATAGACGGTTTTTTTTTATAATTTCTAACTTGTTTTTCCGGTATTTGTAAATAATAACGTCGTGTAAGCACGATTGCTAAATATTGCCTACACGGTGTAAGGAGATACACCGGGATACCGGTGTAAACTGTTACTATAGTTGCAGCCAGTTAAGAGGCGGAGCGTGCGTCGTTCCTACAAACGTAATACCAAAATAAACATATTCTTAAGAAATGTGTATTTATTTCGATTGGATTACATAATATCTAGATTTCCAAATATATAATATGATTCTAGGATGAAATGGAGAAGAAAAATGTCCTAAGTTTTTTTTTTAATAGGCTTGTATTTGGTATTGTCTCACTACTAGGCAAAGTCCTCCCCCTTATCCTTCCAGGTATGGAAGGATATGGGGGAGGACTTTGCCTCATCTCCTGCGCCACGACGTCAAAAAGTTCAAAAGTTATTGAAAAAAACCATAATTTTAAAGAAAGTTCAATTTAAAAAAAATATAGATACGGTCAGCAACGAAATAGGGAATATGCATGTATTTTTTTCTTCAATTAATTACACTATTATCAACCCAAGAAAAGTATTAAAAGTTTATTTCAACTACTGCTTGTCGCTTAAAAATAATACTAAACTTCTGCAATTTTCTGTGACAGTTCAAACGTCCGTGATTGTCGCGACCATACTTTGACGTCATCTAACAGAATCTACCTTGTTTAAATCTATTTTTTTGGCCTTAATAAAGTCATTTTATTTATTTATTTAAACTTCATGTACAAGAGTGGTACATAGGCGGACTTAATGCCACAAGGCATTCTCTACCAGTCAACCTTTAATAATAATAATTTTACTAATTGTACTTATGTGCTTTATTCAAGCAAAAATTGCGATAACGATATTATAATAAAATCGCAGTGCAACTTTACCTACATTTCAAATAAAAGTTATTTTTTAACATATGAATTTCCAAAAACATGCTACATAAAACAATAAATTGTAAAATAAGTGATGGTTTAGAAACTTAAACAAGTGTACCATAATGTTTCTAAGCGCCAATACAAGACATTTTTAATAAATAAAAAGAGAATTTGTATTTCTTGCATATTCCCTATTCAATTACCTAGCACTTTACTATTTTTAGTAAATTAATGATCAAAAGAAAAAAAAACATGTAAAGTAGATAAGACAATACGCGTAGTAACGAAGATAGCCATAATCTCTAAATTATATTAGAATAGGAACACCAAATTACCTCAAAAACTTGAATTGAACTTTATCTATCTTGTTCCAGGTCTGCCAGGCTTCAAGGCTGGTCTTACGAAGCTGAGCAGTTTAGCAGCATCCGCAGCACTCAGTTTCCAGAACGGAAAAGGATTCTTCGATCTGTACAATGCTATCCAGAATGATGTCAATTGTGAAGTAAGTATAACAAGGAAATCTAGACTGCGTGCTGAAGAATAAAATTGTCTTCAGTCTGAAAATTAAAGGCAATGTGGCAGCTAGATGACAATACTAAGGGGCGAATGTGAGGTTTTCTTTTTGAGAATTAAAAAAAAATAGTTTCCATGAACTCGATAGATGGCGTTGATCCGACTATGTTACTAGGTGCCAAAGCCAAAACGCTTGAAAAAACACACGTCACATACGCTCGTTGACTGACACTTTCGTTTGCATAAGCTTCGGAATATAATCATTAGGTCCAAGTGAAATTATGTGACGTTCTGTACCTTGCAGTAACGTAGTCACACCAACGCCATCTATCCAGCGACTAGGAAAGAGTTGAAAAAGAAAATAACGTATTTCTGTACGAAAATATTGATGCGATTCTCTCGCTCCTCGTGGAGACGGCCCAAAAGAGAGTGTATAGAAAAACGTGACAAGAACGATAATATCGCCGAGAATCTCTCACTAGTGGAGGCAGCCCCTAAGGGCCTATGCACTCGGCCCACGGATACAGTTCCAACTGCTACAGTGGAAACTGTATACGCTGATTCAACATGAAGATTCTGTTATGTTTTTCCAACTAATCTTAATCGTACACAAACTTTTGCACTAAATTGGTTAGAGAAATCATGTATTAACCTCTAAAAAACTGTTTTTGGTTTGCTCAAAATTTGCAATTTAACATTTAGGTATTTATTTTTCCAGGCGGCCTACCCAGCTGACTGCTCAGCGTTCCACGAACACGAGATGAAAGTAACAACAGAAGTATACCACAGTGAATTATAAGCGCTTAGTAAACAAACTGGCCTGACGTTGTCCCAGCAGTGGGACAGTGTGGGTTGATAAAAAAAAAGTAGACAAAATTAATTGATGTTACTAATTTATAATTTATGTATTATCTTCGGTTTATAATCCTCTATACGTTAGCAATGATACCTAGGGGTGGCTAACATAGATACTTTTTTCTTTTTTTCTTCCTCACTTTATTTTTTTCATTTTGCTTTTTTCAACGAGCGTTTATTACATTAATCGACATCATTATTCATTCACGTTCAGCAGTTTCATTAATTAGCATTCATCAATTTGTTCATCACCATCATCAATCAAAACCAATTTTATTTACCGCTCAGCACTCACGATGATCAGCACGCACCGCTCAGCACTCAGTGATGAAACAGCGTATTAACGCTCATCACTTGTCACATTTAAATATGCATTTATAATTTAATAAAATAAACATTTACTCATGTTCATTTTTATCACTATTCATTAAAATCATAAAATACACCTTAATTAATTAAATTTTCATTAAATTCATTCACCAATTTTATCACCACTCATTCGCTAATGTCATCACAAATTCATTCAATTATTTGTTCACTCTTTATTCACTTCATGCTTTTTCACATTTTTACAGACAAAATTCATCAATATAATGTACTTTTTTTTGTAATTAATAGCTACCTTAATGTTACTTAATTAATTTAATATTATATCGTGATACATTGCTTTTATTCAAACTATGTATTTAACTATTATGTTAAGATGTCGTCCAATTTTTTTTATTCATGGAGCATGTAAGGTAGGTATGTCTTTCGGTTAAGACGTTTATATAATTTTTCAAAGAATTTTGTGGTCTTTAGTATTTATTTTTAATTGGTGTAGAAAAAATGAAATAAGTATTCCATTTTTATGATGAAATCAAGCAATAAATTAAAATTTTAGTTTTTTTTTTTTCTTTGAAACCTATGAATGAATCATATAAAATGGAATATTTAAAAATGTACTTATGTAAACATAGTATTATAGTTACTTACTATAAAATTGAAATTAAGTAAAATAATTTTAATTTTTTGCTGGACATGTTGGTGCTAAATCTTTCGTCGCATTTATTATTCCCCTGCCACCTTAATAAACATAAGGATTTCAGGGGTATCTAGATAGATTATAATTTATTAAAATCTCGAATCTATATTTAATACTTTAACATAATAAGTACTTAAACAGCTATAGTTAAAAAAAACTATATTTTAAATGTTTTGTTTCCAAACATTATCTATTGTTACTTTTAGATTATTTTAATTTCTCAAGTCTTCCATTTCACTTTCAATTTAAAATGTAAATAAATACATTCCACATTTATGTAAGATATCAAATAAAACATGACTGAAAACTCGTATTTATTTATTAAAATGGAAGGTACCCATAGTATGCAAATTACAATCATATAAAAACTAAAACAGAGCAAACAATGAGAGTTCAATTTTGGAAAAAGATGCACTTTGATTTAATATCACACTAGCCGATCAACATCAACTATCACTTTACAGATTTTTAGCAAAAAAAAAGAGTATACAAGTAGATACAAATATCGTGAACTTTATCGTGATCTAAAAAATACAACATATTTAGGCAAAAGGACTTTTAAAATTTTTAGACGTACGTGTACGTACTCTTTTCTAAGGATTAAGGACCGACCAGAAAGATTTAAGTCTAATGAGTTTTTTTTTTGTTTCGCCAGTTATGTTTCAAGCCTCATATATTAGGGGGTGAGCCTATTGCCATCAACCAAGCATAAATACCCCTGGAGGTTAAATTCATTTTAATATTTACCATTATATACATACTATGTGCAATCAAAATCACTAAGTAGGTAGGTACAATGGGAATTCTTTTTTTTTTCTCTTCAAAAAATACTAAAAACTTAGGTACAGAAAATATTATAATAGAAACTTACAGGTAATGGCAGCCTATTAAGTAATATAACTAGTTACTAGCTAATTAAAATTAAAACGAAGTTTTAAAAACAAACAATTACTAGCAGGCAATGATATCATGACTAAAAAAGGCGCTAGCAGGTATATTTTTTTTACGATCATACATGATAATAATTTCTAATAAAAATAAATATTTTTTTATTAATATTCTAAAGGCTGGAGTTTATGTGGTATTTTTAGATTGTCAGAAAACATCATCCATCATAAACAGAAATTTAAATCGTCAAAGCATATTATTTCATTTTTTTTACCATTTCACCATTCACATTTTTACCATTTCAATTACTTTGACAACGCTATTTGAATAGTGCTCGTATCTATCGTTCCATGTGGGATGTGTCGTGATACAAAGGAATGGAAGACACTATTGTCAGTGTTAAAATTATAAGTATAGTACGGCGAGCTTATTCAACAATTTAAATATTTGCTTAAACAGAATGAATATTAATCGTTTATTTGATAAATAAGGGCACATTTACAATAAAATATAGTACCTACTCTCTCTCTACTTATTACATATCTCCAAGATTTTCAGTTTAAAATCACCTTTGAAAATAAGTTTCTTGGTCCATTTACGTATAATTAGTTTCATTCTTATAGATAAACCATAAGTACTAATTTAAATTATAATAAATGGAATTATTTTTGATGCTGGCTGTTCAGTTCAAAGCTGTTATTGCCTCAAAAAGTTGATATTAAACATTTTTCCTTTTTTTTTATCAAGATATCTTTTATCTTTCTTTTATAAAAAAACAAAATTGTTGACAGGCTGCAGACCGTCAAACAAATTAAAAATATTTTTTAACTAAAATCTCTAGGTACCTAATAACTTTGGACGGATTTCATTAGACTAGAATAACCGATAAATAATATAATTATTTTTGATTCATAGTGTTATGTGTTCAACAACATTAATATTATTATTTAAAGATAATAATAGAACATCTAATACTTGTATGTTAAGCATAAAGAATTATTATTTTTGTAAAATAGTTATTTCTTAGTCGGGATGTTTTTGCAGACCCACTCCATGCCTTCCTGTAAGCAGAAAGACCAATTACCATACTTTTAGTATAGTTACCATTATCATAATAACAATAAATTTCATACCTACCCTGTTGCCGATACCCACCGGCATTTATATTCTTTTTAAATTTAGTCCACCACCAGTTACAATTTTTTTTATGTATTTTATTTTTTAATTAATATTAAAAAATATAATTAATTTGTAAGAAGATATTTAAGAGAAGTAATAATTTCAAATTATTATTATGAAAAGAGAACATGGACCAACCTTGACTCCGGTACCGTCGGTAGCGACACACGCCTGTATCTGCCATGTACGATCCCTAATGAGATGTAGACCCAGATGCTGGGCTATCTCACTGGCTGGTAAGGCTGTAAAAAAGATTAAAAATCACTTAAAACTATTAGGTAGACTAAACTAATAAATATACACCAAATTAAATAAGTTTTCAAATAGCCATTATTTTAACACTGTAGTTGGTGTCCCACTGCATTTTCATAATAAATTAATTAATTAAAAATAGTGTTATTTACTGTTATTAATTAATTAATAGTTAATTAATAACTATTAATAATATTATATATTATTATATTGTAGTAATTATTAATTAAGCCATTAATAATGGTATGGCGTGACGACTTAGAAGCGTTTGCGATAGATTGGCCTGAGAGAGCCGCACGTAGAGAGGAGTGGAAGACTATGGGGGAGGCCTTTGCCCAGCAGTGGGACAATACAGGCTAATATAAAAAAATAATGGTATACTATCAAACTAAAAATACTTTGTGTGTTTCAATTTAGAATAGACATTGGTTTTAGTTATTTTTATAATAAAGGAAAGTTACAAGGGACACAACAGGATTATGACAGGTGTTACCAAAATACTTGTACTAATAATACCATTCACCTGTAGCCAAGTCTTGCTTATTGGCATACACCAGTAAGGCTACTCCACGCAACTTGTCATCTTCCAGCAGTTCTGCTAACTCCTGGCCTGTCTCCTCTAGTCTTTGGTGATCAGAGCAGTCAACTACGTAGATCTAGAAATGTATCAACCTCATTTTTACTGCGTTAGTTGGAAAACAATTGAATGCTTGAGCCAGTGAAATACTCACTAGGTGTACCTTAGTTCTTATAGCATACCCACATTTCATTGGCTATGTTTAAGTCCCATGTAGCTGGAGCAGGCAACAGGCATGGGCATTGCAGGTAGACACTACCTAATTGCCTACATCATAGGATCTATGGTAAGGTGATGACTAATATATTTTATTTATGTTGTAATTGTTAAAGATAGTTTTATTGGATCTTATCCTGTGTTGGAAGTGACCCACCCTATTGCCATCATCTCGGTACAAATAATGACTTGGGCTGCCACTGACAGTCCTGATGGAAAAACCAAATAGCAATGCCCAATGTGGAAATCAAACCCAAGGTAACTGTAAATATTGTACATGCTGTGGGAAAACTGTAAGCCTTTAATTTGGAAAACAATTTAAGCAATGCTGATAAATGAAAATTCATGAAATGCAGGTCTTAGTCATACATGACTCAGCTTAACTCCTGAAGGCCATAGGTCATCATAATAAGGGGGTCAGTGGGTCGTCTTATTACCTAACATTATTTATTGTTTAAACTAAAAGCTCAATGAATTAAATAAGTACCAACCAAAATATCAGTATTTTCGAAATAATTCCGCCAGTAGGGTCTTATCTTCCTCTGCCCGCCTATATCCCAGACGTTAAGCTTAAAACCATTGGATAACACTGATTTTATGTTAAACCCTGCAGTAGGAGTGACGTGATTCACATCTTCGGAAGCCAGCTGCTTTAGGAGCGTAGTTTTACCAGCATTGTCTAGCCCAAGCAACAGCAGACGTAACTCTTTATCAGGATTAGACCTCAGCTTTTTCAAAATATTCAGTAGGCCCTAGAAATTGTAAGAGTAATCAGCACAACAATAAACATATTTTACCGCAAGAATTGGGTTATTTTGCTCAAAATACCATCATGGAGATAATCTTTGGAAGGTTGACTAGATAAAACTTGTTAAACTTGAGTTATTGTTGGTAAAAAACAATGCTTTTCATCGTAATTAAATTATTTCTTCGCGACTTGCGTGAATTGAAGGAATTTTGTTGACATGTAGCCGTTTCCATAGTAACGTGACGGGCAAACGTTCCGTTCCTAAGATTGAAATATTTTAAAGAGATTACCTCTCTTGTTTCCCAATTTGATATAATTATAAAAATCTATTAATACTAGGTTGTGATTTCGAAAATTACGATAAAAAAAAAACAAAGAAATAACGTACTTAAAAATTATCTTCATAGACGTTTTTAAACGTACACGATCTCGAAAAAGTTTCTGAGGTTAGACGTTTAGAAACGTTGACAAAGATGATTTTTATTCTCAAAGAGGAAAGTAAAATTATTTTATTGATTTATGTGATGAGTTAGTTATATTCTATACAATTTATTGTTTGTTCACTCACTAAAATAATTTTTATACCACTTTGTTACACCAGAAGGATTTGTGCATTATTTAAATCAATTCAAGACCCAAAATCGATAATTAACTGCAAGAACTTTTCGAACGTCATATCATTCGTCAATTTTGCGTTTGCTGTTGTGCGCGCGCACGTGTGTAACTGTACGGCAAGAAAATATAACACAAACATTATTATATTTTACCCAATTATACCAAAATGGGCAAAATAAAGCAAGAACCTATAGAACAAGATGAACAGGGAGATAAAAGCATCAAAACTGAGCCACAAAGTTACGACGACAAAGTCGAACACTGCAGTGTGATTGCAAAGCCCATGGCGCCGAGGAAACTAAGCAAAAAGATTTATAAACTCATCAAGAAGTCTACTTCACACAAAAACTTTATTAGAAACGGGCTAAAGATCGTGCAAAAACAGTTGCGGCTTGGTGAAAAAGGGTAAATAAACATGATCATTTTTAAATTTTGAGGTTAGGTAAATACGCATCGGAATAAACCGCTTGCACAGAATCAATCAGCACAACAGTTCTGACCTTATTACCACGAATAAAAAATAATTATTCATGTCACCATTGGAATTAAAGCTGCAACATTAGTTTCCATCAATATCTTCATTGTTGTTTCACATACCTACTGTTTGGTAAGTAGTGTAAATAACCTGAACGCGTAGACTTGTATCAAAACGCGCTCCTAATATGACCCTGTCTCCAAAAATGCTTCTCAATACTACTTTATTAATTTACTTTAGTACCAAAATATCAAATATTTAAGTATTTTCTAGACCTGCATGAAAAACCAAAAAGGTTAAATTCTAATGCATCCTCTATCCTTTCCAGGCTTGTCTTCTTCGCCGGGGACATATCACCAATAGAAATCATGTGCCACTTACCCGCCGTGTGCGAAGAGAAAGACATCCCTTATTGCTACACTCCAAGCCGCAAAGACATTGGTGCAGCCATGGGAACCATGAGAGGATGCGTGATGGTACTTGTCAAAGAACATGATGATTATAAGGATTTGTATGATGAGGTTAGGGGAGAAATAAAGCTGCTTGGACATCCAATTTAAGTTAGGAATTGTAGATTGGTATTTTGTAGTTATGGGTGATTTTTCTGTGTTGCCAGGAATTATAATGAGTCGTTAGCTTTATATGGTACTTTTAAAACCATACTATTTTACACTGGATAATTGAAAAGGTGGGTTTCCTGCTAACGTTTTTGATGTATGAACTATTGACTTTATTTTTAAGATAAAAGCAAGAAGTAGCTTTGACATGTAAACATTTTCACCAAAACAAAGTTGTATTGTATTGTCAACAATAACTGCAAAATATCTTGTAAGCTACTGCTGGCCTACCAAGTACTGTATTTTCAAGAAATAAGTCACTGATTTTTGCAATACCTGTGAAAAATATCTTGTCTTGTAGTACTTGCAAGGCTGCTTGAAAATCGGATTGATGCAATTTATTTGACACATTTAAGTTGTATGAAAAAGGTGTGTTAACTTTTAAGTATAGGTTAAGTTTAAAATATTGGTATACAAGAAAAATATTGTGCGACAAGTTTTTGTGTACCAATTTTTTTTTAATATAGACAAATTATTCCTATGTTCTTGTTTCATTTAACACGTCTTGCTAGAATGTTATTCTAGTTGTATTTGGTGATTTAGGTAGTTTGTCTACACTTGTGATCAAAGTAAGGAGCCATAGCCAGTCTATATTTTTACTTTACTGCAAATTCAATATTTAATTAAAAAATTGATATGAACTTTACAATCAACAGCCTAAGATATACTTTCCTTTGAAATACTGTCAAGTCTTAGTGAGCAGTCATGTAATAATCTGTACTGTAGTATATTTTATGTGGTAAACAACAGACCTTTGATTTTAGTGAAAAATAAAAGGAATAAAACAACTGCATTTAGTTACACATACATTTAATACACTTATTAAAATCTATGGGTACGTAAAAAATGGCAGATTGTCATTATTACTGACAGTGAAGATTGGCAAAATACAATTACTTTTAATTATGCACTAGGATCACTAAAATATCTAAGCTAGAAGTCTATATTAGCTTTGAGGAGCAGATTTCAGTAAACTTTTAAGTCAAAGGAGAAATGCTGACTATTTTTTTTTAAGTTCAATAATAGGTATTTTTGATGATTTTCTAGTCACAATTTTAAATGAATTGCTAGAAAACATGTTTAGAATGTTCTAGTCAAATATACATTCAATGTCAATGTGCAGTGAAGTCTACTGAAATCGTATCCTAAATAGTAACTAGTAATTGAAGCAGTATTTAATTTAATAGAATAACCCTGCTTTTGAATGAGTGCCCAGTAATGTATGAGATCATAGTAAATATTCAGTAAAATGTTACACTTGCTTGCAAAAAATTTGCCACAGCGTAATAAGAATAGGAGAATAGAATAATGAGGCAACATTTGAGCCATGTTGGATGGATGGATGGCGAAATATGGGTGTGCACCTCTGCCATACCCTATAGGGATCACCGGTGTGAGGTTGTGTTAGTTTGATGAAGAAATTGACTTTGACAATAGACATGTTCAAAGTCCTCTGTCCCCCTTTTTTTTTTTGCAAGCAACTAGCAACTGTATGTAGGTACACAGTTAAGAAAACATAATTCGAGTTACACATTATGTTAAAAATACTGTCCGGTCCGAAAGGGTCATAATATAGGTATCCCAATGATATAATCAAATAAAATAAGAAAAAAACAAGTTAAATAAACTTAATAAAGAATTTTAAAATGCAAGATTTTGTGCCCAAATTACCACTATTCCCAAAGTTATGCTAGATGCATAATTTTGCCGCGCTCACGTTGCGAATTCGCGGCGAGCTCGCTGCGCACTCGCCCCGCTTTCAATTCGCGCGCAACTCGCTAGTGTGGTAAGGCTCTAGTTTCTCGTTCTAGTACATTATTTTTTTTACTTTTTATTTACCTAAATAGAATCAAATCTCGCTACTAAATAACACCTTCACGGATCGGACAAGTTTTTTTAAACATATAATAAACAATTATTATTGGATTTAGGGTGTGTCTGTAAAAATATATTTTTATGTTTTACATAAATAAATAAATAAAATAAAATTCGTTTATTTCAGATAACAGTGATCCATATTTTTAGTATTACACATATGATTACACACATCTTACATTCACGTAGATAGGAATCTGTACCTATGTAAGTAGTGGAAAGTGACGATGACATTTTGTACTTCAAATTCTTAGGACATTATTAACTACAAGTTGTATGTAATTGGATTTGTTTTAAGTACTTACATTAAAATTTATTATAGAGGTAGCTAGTTTTGGTCAAAATGTAAGAGATGGATCAGATTCACACATCAATATTGCCCATTTTCACCAAGATACACCTAAATAAAGCTCAAATCGAAGCCGAAAATTGAAAATACAACCACTTTATTTAGGCATTTATTTAATTTTTGAAAACGGGCAACATTTACGCATGTTCCCAAGTCTTGACCAAAGCGATCGGTTGCGTTAGGACACTACCTAATGAAGGAAATTATCGTGAAGATAGGGAGTCGAAACTGGTCGTTATGCATTGAGCAAGCATGATGCTAAATATTCGTTCTTTATCTAGAGAGAAGGAACAAAGGAATCTCTCCCACTTTTTCTCTCATTTTTACAATTTCCCTAAAACAAATCCAACACTGAACACCCTCTTAATATTACAAAGACGTTAAATCTACGTTAGATGTGTTAAATAAATCGTTTCATCGCGTCTACATTCAAAGCCGTAATCCAATTTCGTTCTTACAACACTCACTTAGGGTTTAAAATTGTTCGCACAACTAATTATAAGCTTAACATACCTAGTCAGGCTTAACACATTCACTGTCCACGAAAAGACACAATAGTTAAACAATCGCTCTGAACCATATGTGGCTCATGGGACTGGAAATGGGTTAAAGAAATAGGGTTCTATGATCGTTGTGCGTGAATTTACATTTGGAAGTGCAAAACTAGCAAAATATTCACAATATTATTAATTAGGGCAGTTTTTGATGCCATTGTATGATAAACCTTATCATCACTACGTTGAGACCACAGTTGTTTTTTTTTTTTATTGTTTATTAAATAAAGAACAAAACAAAATATAAATATAGGAACATCACAAAAACCTCAATAGGTTCGGACATTGATTAACTGAATTCAATAGAATAGATTCAAGTTAGTCGCAAATATTTTGCTAGTAGGGCCACACGCCACACATTTAAGAATTTCAAACAATTTGAAAGTTTTAGCTTATTGTAGCTTTTAATTTTTGCTGTTGACATCATAGGGCACATTTTAAAAGCCATTTAGCCTTTGGCTCAAAACATTAAGACAGCTCTTCAATATTTCTTTAGGGCTCACCCTTCTTAGACAATATTATCACACTCGCAAACAAAATTACGTACCCACTACATTCAACAATCGATATAATTCTCAACACACATCACTTACAATAATATGGTCAGCAAAACAAACCCATTTCCATAAAAAAAATATCAAGGCTATGATTTTAATGTTTCACATAAATAATAATCTTATTCCATTATGCCATTTGAAGAAGATTTATGTAAGTACCTGGTACATATGTATCTACGTAGTTGTGTACATATCTAGATTTCAGGTTGGTTCTACCAAGTTCACTGGTGGTCAACCACTTAATTTTATGGGTAAAATTAGTGGCAAACCATCAGTGAACTCGATAAATACATCTATTATCTTCTAGTAGCAAGATGGCTTACAAAATCAGACTATAATATTCGCACTTCTGGGAACAGCTAATCTGTTCTCTATGATCTGTAAACCACCACGCGAGTAGGGCACAGTGTGGGTTCTCGATCTATTTCTTGGAATTTATGGTTCTCGGACATACCGGTTTCCTCATGGTGTTTCTTTTCACCGTTTTACAAAATGAAGTAATGGTCTGTTTTGCTTACCATACATGACATCTTTGGTATGTTACGAGTGGTTTGACCGTACTGATCACAGTTCTGATTATTACCTATCACAGACTACACCTACCGAGCTCCGTCAAGCAATACTGACACCAACAATAAACACATGCTAGCTTTGGATTTGATTTTGTGGTAAAATAAGTTCTAAGTATGTATGCTATCTTTTGCATATTGACCTTGCCGTCGAGGCCCGTCGCTTGTCACGTCATTTGCTATACCTATGTTTGTTCGTGTATTATGTTTTTTTTTTTAATTAATCCCGGACATTTTCGATTTTGACAAGCGGACGTATGACACTAGACAGATCTACTGCTTGTTACTAACTAGTACAATAACAAGTTGTACAATACGATTTTCTTCTTATTTGAATACCTTTATGAGACTGTTTTTTTTTTAAGAGCCTCAACATATCAAATTGAATACCCCTATAGAAACTAGATTTTATTCATTGGAAGATTCTACTACAAACTCAAATCCAATTCACCATACTCCTAACTAAACAGAACTATAATAATGTAAAATTAAAAGCAATTGAATTCGGCGCCTTACTTACTAAATTACATACTAAAGGAGGACTGTGATGTTTCTAATACGGTGTACAAAAATATTCTGATGAGTAAATAAAATACATACTTAATTTTTAGTTTAGCGTGATAAAATGTTGCCCGGTTAGAAGGATTGCCAGATTTATATATTTTTTTAATTCTCTGTAAACAAAAAGGGGGTTTTTATCCATACGGATATGCCAATCCCATAGACATACATTGAATTAAAAATATTAAAATGAATTTTCCGTGACTTTTATCTGTTTTTCGCGATTAAATTAAACTTTTTGAAATAAAACTGGCTAACCATGAAGTCCATGAATGTATCATTCTGAAATGTTTTATGATTAGTCTCTCTCAAATATCTTAATTAAAACACGTTTGACAATGCTACATAGCAGATTTAGTTTAAAAACTCTCAAAATAATACTGCTATTTTTTAATCCGGCAACCTTCAATGTAGAAATCTGTTCCTTACTGGCAACCCCGACATAAAATGGTATAAACCGTACTCTTTTCATAAAATTCGTTCCTTAAAGACCCTAACATGAACTTCTACAAGCACCAAGCTAACTACCCTCTTATCTGCGCTCATTTTTACTTGCTATTTTATACTTAACGCCTTTGAGTTAAGGTTTAAAATCTTACTAGCAAATTAAAGTGCACTGGGTTTATAAGTTAATTATTATTTAGTGTAAAAAAAGCAATAAATAATATAGAGTAATTGGTATTTTTTAGTATCTTTAAAACGGGCAAAGTGAAAGAAGTCTCTCAATGAGAACTTAAAATCACATTTTTACGAACCAAAACCATAATTAAAATTTCACAAGTATCCATCACTCAGAATCAGGACAACACAGTATTAAAAAAAAACAATGATCTTCGTGCAAAACAGACTTTAAGAGATTGAGCTCAATTTCCTTTACCTTAGCCGCGAGAGCAACGCAATGTATACATTAATGGAAAATAGACTAAAAACTATGTTTAATAAGGTCGAATTTCGCTCTGCGCTTAGTGACCGAACACTGAGGCTGGTGCTTTCATACCATTATTAGAAAAATAAGTGCTTCATTTTAAAATGTACTAATACTATTTTTAAGAAGGAAAATATTCTAAATTAGTCATTAAAATGTGCTAATAAAAGACAAAGATTATAAACTATTTTAAAACGAAGTCCTTTACATTTGGATAAAACATATTGGTTACATAGATTTTTATAAAATCATTTAGTAACTAAAAGCCAATCTGCTACAGATATACTCAAGAATTAGCAAAATACAAGTACATAAGCTTTCAATAGATAATCAAAATACAATGAATATAGTAATACCTACCTTAATTTACCCGAAAACATATTTTAATCAGAGAACTTACTTTCGTACAAAATATTAGAAATCAAATTCTTTTAAGTATACACATTTTTATCTCATCATGGCTAAATTTTAATTGACCATTGACTTACCGTCGTTTTTAATTAGTTTTTAAATGTTTACGCTACTTTACCTCAAACGCATTAAAACGGCAAATAATTCAAGGTTTCAACCTTGAATTATTTGCCGTTATAATGCGTATATTTTATTTATCACAGGTAAAACAAACAAAACATAACTCTTATCCCATATCTATAGTGAAGTTACAGTTATTACTAGAGTTTAAGCCAAGTACTTGGCTTATTCGTCAACTGGCGGCTGTGAATCTCGCGAGTGCTCGCGAGTTGGCACCTTCATATTTTAATTATTTTTCTACAAATGAAAACGGATTGAAATCAATATCTAAAAGAAACCAAGAATTGCTCTTTTAAAGATATTATTAGACTACATTTTATAAGAAGTTTACGTAGCTGACTGTACATCTGACGTATTTTACGTCAAATTTACAAAGCCGCGCGAGCTGACGACAACAAAAAAAAATTCAAATCGTAAGGAACCGCCAGTTGACGAATAAGCCAAGTAATTATTTATGCAACCATTTTAATGCAATAGACAAGAATTTCAACGAAGTAAGAACCGTCAAAGAAAGCAAGACTAATAAGAGTTCTAACTTTTGGTAGTTCTAACTTCAAGCAATTACTAAACTATTATGTAGAATAAAAAACAATAGTATCGACTTTTACTCAAGTAATCACTTTGACTTGTTTATACATTCGGGTGTTAAACACAAATGCGAAAATTCTTAAATCAATTGAATTAGACTTTATTAATGCGCAAAATCTCCTAAAAAATACGATAAAAATGTGTACAACTTAAGACTTACCAAATAACATTTAGAACAGCCAAAGAACCCCTCACAAAAACACCAGCCTCCTAGCTAACTCTTGCCTTGTACAATACATTACATTATAACATTAGTTAGTGCAACGACGACTATTCTAATGAGCAGTGTTTAAGTGTAGACGTGGAAAAGTATCAGTATGGTCAGTATTGTGCTCATGAAACACATGGATACTGGCAGGAGCACCGCAAAACGGAGGGACCTGCAATGTAATAGATAAGGTTACCAACTTTAGCTTTTATGGATTCATTATAAAAACGCAAACAATTGAGGGGTGTCACCTACTCCAATGTATTCGAGTGGTCGATACGTAGTAAATCCATTGATTGAATTTTTTTAGTAAAAAAAGAGCAAAAATAATGGCTATGCAAAGATGAAACTACTCTTCAATAGTTATAGTGAAACATCCAATTGTTTGTACTGATTGTTGCCAGATCTTCTATATTATTTAAAATACCCTAAAAGAGGGAGATCCCGTGACCGCCAGACCTACGTCATTTTATAAAACTGAACTTTTGTTTGTGGAAGTAAGTAAGGTAACAAAGTCGGCTCGCTGTCGCGCCGTGTGTTACCTACACACACACTGACACTTACCTCCAGTAAGGCAGATGTCAGAGCGGCGGCTGGTGCTGGTTGAGTGCGGGATGCGCCCGCAGCGGCGCGTCGGCCGAGCGGCACAGCGCGGTCGTGACGTCAGGCCCCGGCTCGCTGTCGCGCCGTGTGTTACCTACACACACACTGACACTTACCTCCAGTAAGGCAGATGTCAGAGCGGCGGCTGGTGCTGGTTGAGTGCGGGATGCGCCCGCAGCGGCGCGTCGGCCGAGCGGCACAGCGCGGTCGTGACGTCAGGCCCCGGCTCGCTGTCGCGCCGTGTGTTACCTACACACACACTGACACTTACCTCCAGTAAGGCAGATGTCAGAGCGGCGGCTGGTGCTGGTTGAGTGCGGGATGCGCCCGCAGCGGCGCGTCGGCCGAGCGGCACAGCGCGGTCGTGACGTCAGGCCCCGGCTCGCTGTCGCGCCGTGTCTTGCCTAGACACACACTGTTTTTACTCAATCACGTGGTTGTCAAAGTTCTAGAGTGGCGACCGCGAACCGGAAGACGGTGCGTTGGAAGACCTCCCACTAGGTGGACCGATGACCTGGTAAAGGTTGCAGAAATCCGTTGGATGCGAGTCGCACGGGACCGGTCAATGTGGCGACACTTGGGGGAGGTCTATGTCCAGCAGTGGACGTCTTTCGGCTGAAATGATGATGATGATGATGATGTGGTTGTGAGATCAGTGGGAAAATAATTATGTGCTCGGCAAATGAAGGATATTATATTTTGGAAAAAAAAAACAAAAATTTATCAGTAAGTAATTTTTTTTTTCATATTCTTGTTTCGGGACTTTTGTGATTCGGTGAGAGCTGTCAATAATAAAAGTAGAGTTTATGACGTTCGGCTCCAGAACGACCTAAAACTAGATTAAAAGAATTTTTAAATGAATTTATGTTGGTACAACTACAACGCAATGACGTCCCATACTTTTGAGTCCAGTAGGTATTGAAGTTAATACGGAATAGCAGATTCTTTTTCCCCTGTAATGGAGAAAGTTACACCTTTTGATGGTCTGTCAAGGGTGTGAGCTTTAAATATAACCGACCATTTTTGATACAATCTGTGTAGTAAGGGTGAAAAAAAAACTACTGCAGCACTCACTAGTGAAACACAGACAGCCAGTCTGCTGGTTGGCCTGCAGCGACGTGGTGAGTCGCAACTCTTTCTGCTCTTTACTCTGCTCGTTCATACACTTCTGGTAGTAGTCGAACTCTTTCACGTACCTGTAAGGGAGAAAACTATTTCATTCAGGTCTAAAAAGAAAAAAGAACTAGAAATTAAATCAAACCGATGTATAACAATATACAATTTACATGATATAATAGTAGATTGGATGACAAGGGAGCAAAATAATATTTTTGGCGGGGGGTCTATTATGAATCCAGAACGAAGCGAAGGATTCAAAAATAAAATCCCGAGCATAGCAAAGGATTCTAAAAAGAATCCTAAGCGTAGCGAGGGATTCAAAGTACATCGCATGAGGAAAAATATTTTTGCTTTCAAATTATAATACTCTACTTTTCATCTCCTTCTATGATAAAATATTTCTCCCTGTATTTCGTAGGTATTAAGTTTTGTATGACGTTACGCACATTTGACTACTATGTGCATCAGAAATGGATAATGATCCATTGACATGATCCATCACTCCGTTAGAACTGGTAAAAGGGCTGGACTCCCCTAAAACAATATAACAAATAGTGTATGTTACCAGACTGGCGGCCACCGGTTGTCAGAGAGGTAGTCTCGGGAGGGCTGGCTGAGGTGTCGCGCGCGACACACGCGGTCGTACGCGCCACACAGGCGCCACATGCACCAGTCAGCCAGGTTGTGTGCGTTGTGCAACTGGGGCAGGACAAAAGGCTTAAATAGGGTGTACTCAAAAAATTAGTCCGTCAGTTAAATTCTAAAAAAATATGTAACCCGTATTTTTTTTTTTGTTACGTAAACCAAAATTGACGAACATACGACACTTTTAAAATTCTTGATACGTCACGCCGTGGCATAATTCTTAGTGCGTTCTGACGTCACGAGCCCCCACTCCAAAGTTTTGATGCGTTTTATCTTTGTCAATATTCATTGATTTACAAAAACGAAATCTGAGGGACTAAATAGATTTGCAATTTATTAATGGTGGAAAATAGCCTATTGTTGAGGATACACATTACGTAAAAAGCACGTAAGACCAATAGAGATGATTCCTGATTCTGTTGATGGTTAGATTATCGAAAAATATTAGATACTCGTAAGTACGTGTTTTTTGTTTTATCAAATTAATAAAATTTACGCTAGATAAAACGCGTCAAAGATCATGAGTGGGGACTTGTAACGTCACTTTTCGGTAAAAAATGTACTCAAATGTGACGTCACAAGACTTTTCGACGCACTGTGTCGTCTTCATTTTTTGTTAACGTGAAAAAAGAAAAAATATGTGTCCAGTATTTTTTGGAAATCTATGTAACGGATCACTCATATTTTTATTTTGTCATCTACCATAAACTTGCGCTACTAGACTTTGAATAACGATTGTTGTGATGTGGCTGTAATAAACCAAGTTAGGGGTTTATAACAGCCGCACTGCACGAATTTTAAACTGTTTTTTTTTTCAAATAAATCCTATTTTGAAGTGTGCAGTTGTAAATTTATCTTTTTTTAGATTTAGGTCAATGTCAGAAATTGAAGCGGTATTAATCTTATGATACTTACCTTGACAGGCTCCAGTAGGGACAGAGCTATCTCGACGACTTGATCATCATCGCCGCACACTCTGCAAACACAGTAAAGATCATTATATTTTTTCTTTAGACAAATTAAGGTATGAGGTCACATGGAATGAAGATACTTGCGAGGCTTTAACATGCCTCAGACACACTTAAATGTCCTTCTAAGGTGGCAGTGACCACCTATCGACGCGGAATCGAGCTTTAGAGATTTGTGTCCATGCGATAAGAGCCAATAATCTTACGCAATATCGAGAGCATACGTGTCGTCTGAACCGAAACGATGCGAATGATGAATGAATGTCTTTTCTATTCTATTGCATAGCCATCAATTTGTGTCTGACCGGGACAAGCCGGTTTCTCATGAAGCCGTCAACCAAGCATTCTGCACATCAAACTAAGTAACTTTTTACAAAAATTATTGCTTTAAAGCGACTTTTTTTTGGGGTGAAAAATAAAACTCTATGAACCACACTCAAAACATTGTGTTGGTGGATGGATTGAATAGTACGGGGGTAGTGAAGATGTTTAAGTAAAAATCTTACATTAAAAACATATTTAAAAAAAAATGAAATATTGGAACTTTGACCCCCAATATGTCCGTAACTTGAAGGTTCAAGGTGTCGAACAAAAAAATGATCGCAATGACGGGGAGAATACGTGCCTTTTGGTTTCGTCAAGAGACTTTTACAACCTTTGTAAAGTTAGACCCACCTGTCTCTCTGCTGCAGCTGGTCTATAACCCTGGCCTCCACTAGGTTGACGAGCCGGTTCATGCACAGTCTGTTGGCTAGTTCCAGCAGTTCCAGGCATCTGGTGGGGTCCACAGCTGGGATCTTGTCGCTGTAGATGTAGCTTAGCAGAATGTGGAATGCGTACATTTTCACCCCGGGGAATGAAATCTGCGTAAAATAAAAACGGGGGTGGGTTTAATAACTGAAGTATTGGAAGATGAAAACGGCCATGACTGTGTTATATAGGGTGACTGGTAATTAGTGTACGATACTTAAACACGTGATTGTACTCATGATAACAAACAACTTTTACTATGAGACCAAAACTGAAATCGCGAAAAAAAATCAGCTATTCAGTACATTAGGTGAACATAAATTTTATGTTCACCTAACGTACAGAACAGCTGATGTTTATTTCGCTATTTCTGCCTAAAAAAATATTTCACTATTAGAAAGCTACATAATCATCTTCACCGAGTAACATAGGCTATAAATTATATTGATATCATGCAAATTAGCCGGGTGGCGTTGGCGCCCAACGTAAAAATCTTCTTCTACCCGCAACAATTTTATCGGAGTACCCACATTTATAACGGTGTACCCACTGTAGCGTTGTAATCGACTAACTACAATCGATTCACACACATACCTAGTTACGGTTCACCGGAGCAGCAACACTACGCGTCATCCATAGACACTCGGTCTAGGAGGTTATAAAAGCTGTCTTCGAGTTGCAAACCTTCCTTTTGACCTGAACACCTTCAATAGTAAAACCTCAGTGAGCTGGGTGAGTGTTTTGAGTAATCTGCTAATTTTCTTATGTCTGGATACACCGCTTTCTTTTGTTATCTGATTTTCTGCGGTGATTGTCTGCAAAGTTATTGTGTCGGTTGTCAATAATGGCTTCCGTGTTGCACAGATGCTACGTCATCTAATTGCGTATCATCTAATATTTCACTTGTCATACTGCCTTTGTGAAGCCCGTGCATGCCGCGTTCACGCTCAGCCGCAATTGTGCTTAACCTGCTCTGAAGCGCGGCGAGAACCTACTAAGTAGTGATCGCGACATGCGCTGGCTTGCCTAACCTTTGTGAGCCGCCACGATGGGGTTCTACTTGAGGAGTCGAAAACTAAGGAGACACCGCTGACGGGCGTTATAGCTGCCACGCGCTCTACTCGCTGAGTGACGATCCCGTCACGGTCCCATCTGCCGTGCTTACAGCACGCTCCTAGCCGCCATCCACGTCTGCCACGTGGAGGGTCCTCGCTGCCGAGCACCTGCCGTGCCTGCAGCACGCCGCTGGCTGCGCTACCGGCCACCTCATCAGCCACGTGCCTGTCACGTTGGCACTGGCCGTGCTCACGCACGCCTGCCAGCCTGCCGCGACCGAGACGCGGTCGCCGCGACCACTGCTGCTGCTCCTGCGGTCCCCCGTCACCGCACAGCCCTGCTTCGGAGGCCCTCGCCGGCCACGTGCGTCGTGACCTAAGCCCAGGGCAGTACCCTTCTACTTTACCCAGTGATCAGTGAATGAAATCCTTAGAGACCCTAGAACCTGCAACCTGAGATTAATCTGTGTGTTTTTGTACTGAATATATGTGTTAAATTATTGTGGTTTCTTTACTACACAACCCTGACCAAGTACTACGCCACACCACATATTGGCGGATAAACAGAAGCCTACCCTCAAGATCATTTATATTATTTTGACAGTATTGACATGTCTGAGAAAAAACAAGAAATGGTGATGATGACTCAGGAGCAATTCACTGCACTCATAATATAAGCTTGACCTGAGCGGAGGCCCCGTCGCGCGTCGCTCTCAGGAATAGCTAGCTAGGAGGTGAAGGGATAGGATAGCCCCGCAGTCCATCCCTAGGTCCACTAATAGGTCTAACCTTAACCTAACTTTGCTTGCTAAAGTCTGTAAAGTGTTGAAGTAAAGAGAATAAACTCCTATTTGTCGTCAATCGTTGGTTTTATTCCACCTTCACCATTATATTGGCATATTAAATCACAATTTTCGCGGGCGAAGTGCTAAATGTACAAACATGGTCTTCTCGGAGTCTGAGCTGGTTGTGGTGGTAGCACATAACTATACAGAGCTATGATGTGCTGTGATCTGTAAAAGACTGCATGGTATACTGACCACTCGGGAGGTACTCTCGCGGAAGTGTCCCTGGAACATGGCCCTCATGGGGTCACAGCGAGCCATCAGGACGGTGGATGCCGTTGTCCAAGTCAAACGTATTACCCTGCAGATCTAGGAGGAGCTGAGAACTGGGACAGCTATCAGGCTATACAGACCATCATTGTGAAGACCGCGTATCGGCAAGCATAACGTTGGGAGCTCCCCAGCTAAGTGGCTGATGACTTTAAAAAGGTGACTGTGTTCGACTGGATGCGGGTAGGGTGTAGAGATGGGTAGTGGGTTAAAACCCATTCTTCCCATTTGGGTTAAAACTGGGTGATTTGGGTTTTAACCCGGTTTTAACCCATTTTCACCTATTTTACTGGGTGAAAATGAGTACTGTTAATGATTAAATAGTGGGAAGTAGAGTTCACTATAAACTGGTCAAAAATAAAAGCCTGAACACAAAATCAGATACATTTATTATTTATTTGGAAAATTACAACAAATTAGTGGGTAGTTTAATCATCATCATCGCTTGAATCGGAAACACGGTTACAATCAAAAAATTGAAAATTGTTAATGCCGGATGTAGATGGTTCAGGGCTATTTGTACGTGGCGACGTGGTTTGTAAATTATATCTCCGGGATTCTGGGATTTGGAGTATTGGCGGTGAATCACGCACACAGTCCTCAGTATTATCACTTAAATCATCCACATGCTTGTGCAATAAATTCCAATTGTATGTTATATATGTTAGTTTTGCTGCTCTTTCCGTCGTGAGTCTATTTCTTTTTTTACTATGTATATTACTATGAGCACTAAAGGATCGCTCTACAGCAGCAGAAGTGCACGGTGCTGTAAGAATACGAACAGCGACTTTGCTCAATGCAGTAGACCCACATATTCCCTTCCACCAGATTGATGCACTTACATCGTTGATGTTAGCCCACAGAAATCTCCGGCCCCAAAAACCATCTCTTGCTCTATACGATGCCAAGTTTGACATTACATTCAAACCGATACTTTGCCCTACTTCATAAATAAACTCCATAGCGTCGACTTCTTGACTTTCGTCAAGTTCAGATCCTTGGTCTGTGGGGTCTAATAAGTACGCTGCAAAGTGAATCGGTTTCAAACACATTTTGATTCTTTCATCGACATTGATTAATATTTCATCCTTTTTATCGTTTTCTATTATTGTGACATCCGGTAAACTGAAAAGTAATTTCGATTTCATGTTTTTTAATATCAAAAATAGCTTATGAATATTTTCATCATTTCCTTCTAATTGAAATATTGCATCAGAAATAGGTTCTATAATAAGTTTGCACTGTCGAATAATTTTCCAAAAATTGTCATCCAACAGTGCAGATTTTTCTTCCGCAGGTAAAAGTGTTGCTTTTTCATGTACAGCTAAGGTTTGCAAGGCTACTTTAGTGTTTTCAATACTTTTAAAGCTGGTGTAATAACTGCCCCATCGGGTATCGCATGGCAACTTCAAAGTTTCACCAGCATTTTTTTCCTTTACAATTTTTGCAAGTAAAGATGTTAAAACTTGACTTTTTTTAATAGTTTTAACCATGTTAGTTGCCATATTTTTACAAGCATTTATTACATCAATTCTGATTATATTTTTGCAGAGTAAATGTAAAGTGTGAGCAGCACAGTTAATAAAAGTAATGTGTGGATGTTCGTCTTTTACGAGACGGAAAGCTTTCTGCATATTACTTGCATTATCTCCTATCATCGTAGCAAACTTATTTGTTCCATACTCAGATAATACATTTAAAATTTCTTCACATAAGTACTCACTTGTATGTCGATTTTCTGCCGTCGCAATACTTTTAATAAATACTGGTTCTGGTTTTGCTATTATTATATTAATTATTCCTTCATTCCTACAATTTGACCAACCATCTAGCATTAAGTGCAAACATGTTTGCGATTTGACGTTTTCTTTTAACTCGTGATGCATTTCCCTATATGTTTTGTCCAAAATGGTGGTAGAAACAGTTTTCCTGGTTGGCAATTTGAACAGTGGCTGAAGTTCGTTAAAAAAATTAATCCACAGGGGGTGTTCTACTATTGAAAGGGGTGTTCCCGATACATAAATAGCCTTAGCTAATAATGAATGTAAATGTTCTTTATTTACATTTGTTGGCAGGCTCACTGAAGATGCACTACCCTCAATCGACAAACTTAATTCAGACTCAGGTCTCTCATTTTCTTTATTACTTGTTTGCAAAATCGTGTTTCCGACTGCAGATACTGACGAAGTTTGCGATATGTTTGTCATCAACTGTTGTTTGCAGTTTTCGGGGCAATGAGGACATTTTTGTAAATGTCTAGCCATTTTTTGCAAGTTGGCTACTTTGTATTTCATCTCGCAATACCTGCATGTAGCCGATTTGTTCTCACTCTCTCGAAAATGTTTCCATATCATTTGATTTTTTGGTCTCACCATGTTGCCCTAAAACAAGGAAGTTAAATAAGTTACCTATGTAATGTCTAAAATTATAAATCAATTTGACCACTTACAAGTACCAACTTCATGCTATTTAAACCTAAATGACACCACATTAGTTAATAGATCCCGTGCGAAGCCGGGGCGGCCGGTACCAAAAAAGTAAAATGCCTATTATACAGTGTGTCCGGACATGGACTAACGATACCTATTCTAAATACTTAAATATAAACTATTTATATTATATTTATATTAAAAAAAAGAAACAATATGCGTTTCACCAATAATTGTTAATTACTACAAAATCACCCCCGACAACTTTTTAATTTTTTTACTAGTTCGACAGATTTTGAGCTAAGCTACAATACAACATAAAATTGACAACTGTATGTTTAGTACTTTAAGAGTTATTGTTGTTTGAACATATCTTCAACCCAGGTGGCTCAGAGAGCTGCCGTAGTGTGTCTACAAGCTGGAGGTGGCACTTTGAGCAACTGCTTTAAATATTTCAATCGTCTTTTAATATTGGAAAAAACATTAAATGAAATTCAATGTGAATATTACGTGTTTTAAATAATTTCCTGTTAAGGGTTCCGACAAAGGCCTTTTGTGCTTGCGCATACGCTAGGTTCAAACAACAATAACTCTTAAAGTATTAAACATACAGTTGTAAATTTTATGTTGTATTTTAGCTCAGCTCAAAATCTGTCGATCTAGTAAAAAAAATTAAAAGTTGTCTGGGGAGTTTTTGTAGTAATTAACAATTATTGGTTGAATCGCATAATGTTTTTCACAAGTTATGGAATTGTGAACACATTTCTTTGCAAAGCAGAGGGTAGACAATATTATTGCCTTTCGAATAAGCTTATTTTTATCTCAGTATGACTAAAACTTTGAGAGATATGTTTTTTGTACTCGCATAGAGGACATTTCAACAAAAAAACAAAATGGCTGCCACATAACGGGTAAGTGTATTGGACCCAAGCCTAGAGTGTAATTGTACTTTAAAATAGTTATAATTATTTAAGTATTTAGAATATCGCTAGTCCATGTCCGGACACGCTGTATAGTTACTATCTACTTATTACCACTTGAAATACAAGAGTAAAACTTTGGTTAACAAATTAATGTTAGAATACATTTTATTAGAATAAATTAAGCATAATAAAATAGTAATATTTCTTTTACTTACGGAGATTATTTTGTCCTGTTGAAAAATTCAGTTCATAAGCAAATCGTAGTCAATGTGTTCAAGCCAAGGTCAATCAGGTAAAAGCAGGATCAGATCGCAATATAACAGTTCCGGGTCGTAAACTGTAATCACTTAAAATTCACTTAAAACGCGCGCACTCTAACCAGCGAGGTAAACTAGACTGACAACGAACGACAAGTTTGAGCGGGGAAGGGGCGCGGGGATAGCTGCGCGTGGGCGACATCCCTTCCCCTCTCGGTCTTGCCACCCCGCACACCGGCCGTAGCGTAGCGCGCTACATGTTTAAATAATAAATTCGAAATATTTTATTTTCACCCAGCCAAACCACCCAATGGGTGGAATGAAACGGGTGATAACTGGGTTTTAACCCACTAGTAGGTTTTAATCCGGGTGGTTACCCATCTCTAGTAGGGTGTAGTGGCTTATATTTGCAGAGACCTGACTAGAAGCGAAATAGTCCTAGTAATCTAGTAGTTTATACTGACCTATGGTATATACTCTTACGTAGAACATGGCTATCATGTTGTCGCTGCTAGTTGTGATGCTGACAAATGATCTGTTATTTGCAAAAGATTGCATGGTATACTGACCACTCGGGAAGTACTCTCGCGGAAGTGTCCCTGGAACATGGCCTTCATGGGATCACAGCGAGCCATCAGCACGGCGCGGTGTGCGAGGTGGATGCCGTCGTCCAGGTCGAAGGTTACATCCGCGAATAAAGCTCGTTCCACGTACATGTCACGGAGACGGGCTCCTAAAGGCTGGGGGATAAAAAAAAATGTTGATAGATCTATTTCACAAAACTCTCCTACTAAATAAAAAAATCTACAATTAATTCATCAACTGACTGACAACGTACATCCTAAATCGCTGGGTCTAGAAAGAAAAATAAATTAAATTAAGCCTTGTATCCCCTAGGCAACAAATTGACGCACAACACGTGACGCTCAACATGTTCGGCAGCGTTGCACAACATCGCGCGACGTTGCCAGCTTGCGCGCAACATGACAAAACAAAGCAAAAGTTGCAAAACAAAAGTTCCGCGCTGACTGTCAACACGTTGAGCAACATGTTGTGCAACATGTTGTAAGCCAAATTTTGCCTAGTGGATACGAGGCTATATTATTGGGTCTGTGTCTCTCTTCAAAACCAACCATCAAACCAAACCAGTCCAGAATGATGTTATTTGCAGATGAAACTTGTAATTGTTCATTATATCCTGTAAAATTGACTAACTTTGTTCTGCAGATTTAGGTGCAAGGTGGCATAAAGGACAATTCCCAATGTAGGTGTAAGTACCCACCCAAAAAAAGGTTGCATGTGACATAAAATTAGACAGCCGTAATCATCACTAGCGGAATTTCTCAGTAATCGCCACGGAGTCCAGCGGGCCTATAATGGCCGCTTTAGCAGAACATAATACGAATCACTTTAAAAAACTTAAATACCTAAAATGGACTTTATTGTTATTACCGTAAAGTCTACTTTTAGAATTAAAATTTTGTATCGTGATTCATTTAATGTTCTGCTAAAGCGGCCATTTTTGATTTATGCCAGGTTGATGGAAATACGCTCGCCCATGTATTACATGGGACTTAATAAGGCTGATGCTCCAGGATAGCCCGTGAAATTCAAATTTTCTTACGTTTTTGCAATTTGCAGGGCAGTGTCAAGTTGTACGTTGATGAAAACATCGTTCGCGGCTGCTAGACATATACAGTCACAGAATTGTAACCATCAAAATCATCAACACAACCCTCAAAGTTCATAATCAGACTTTGACCGTGAAAAAAACGTTACTCGTCTTTCATGAACTTTGAGGGTTGCACCGATGATTCTGATGACTACAATTCTGCAACCGCATACGCCCCACAGCTGCGAACGGTACTTCTACCAACATACAACCCAGCACTGGCCCGCAAATTGCAAAAAACCCAAGAAAATTTGAATTTCGCGGGCTGCCTTGACGCTTTCACCTTAAACTTAACTGGCGAAGATGGGTGCACTATTAGGTACACATCTGCCTCTCAACTCTACCAGGATTACAGGGGTGATGATAACAAATAAAACTTATCAAGTATCATCATCATCATCACCTGCCTAGCCTTTTCCCAACTATGTTGGGGTCGGCTTCCAGTCTAACCGGGTGCAGCTGAATACCAGTATTTTACATGGAGCGACTGCCTATCTGACCTCCACAACCCAGTTACTATTGGGAAACACGATACCATTTGATAAGACTGGTGTCAGACTTTTTGGGCCTGACTACCTGTAACGACTGTCAAAGATGGACAAATGACAGCCGGGACCAACTGCTTACGTGCTTTCCTAAGCACGGAGGAAACTCGGTATGTAAGGGTGGTCACCCATCCACAGACCAACCTAGGCAAGCATGGCTTAACCTAAAGATCGACCCGAGCGGCCGATTTAGCTACGAGATCCTCCGACAGCTAAAACTTATCAAGTATCATTCAACCAAAATTATCTTGACACAACAAAACTCACCGTATGAAACTGCAGCATGAATCCCTTGTCGAACAACAGGTGCTGGTCCAGTATGAACTGACTGAGCTTGGTCAGCTCATGGAAACCGAGCAACTCTGCAGCCTGTCTGATTTCCTGGTAAAAATATAACAACTAAAGTCAAATATGTGTTTTGCTGTGTTTATATGTTTTAACTGAAATATTCAAGTCCCTTTGTAGGAATGTAAGAAATGTTCTGTAATAGTTGGGTGCCAGTTAAGATCAAAATAGCGGTAATGTCCTTTCCCTAATATCTCTTCGTACGATTCAAAACATGAAGGTATCGTTTGACATTAGAAAAAAAAATTAAAGATCACGACAGATGACGATTCAAGACTTGAACAGGTTTGTTTTTAACACCGACGCAAAACGATGGGGTGTTATAAGTTTGACGTGTCTGTGTGTGTGTGTGTCTGTGGCATCGTAGTTACTGAACGGATGAACCGATTTTTTATTTTGTTTTTTTTTTGTTTGAAACGTGTTTTTTTGTTTTGTTTTTTTTTTATCAATTCAATTGATAAAAATCCGTTCAAAATGGCCGCCGCCACAAAATTAAAGTTACATATTTATTCAACAACTCCCTCAATATAT
This sequence comes from Xestia ashworthii, assembly GCA_950022955.1. Classification (NCBI taxonomy): domain Eukaryota; kingdom Metazoa; phylum Arthropoda; class Insecta; order Lepidoptera; family Noctuidae; genus Xestia; species Xestia ashworthii. The sequence continues at coordinate 7,376,367 of OX465570.1, read as the reverse complement.
ATATATATCAAATGAAAGGGCTTGACTAGTAGAATACTATTCCTAAATCCCAAGATGGCAAGATGGATGGATGTTGGATGGATGTTCCTATTCCAAGATGGCCGCCACCACAAAATGGTGAATTACATTTTTTTTAATAACTCCCTCAATATGGGTATCAAATGAAAGGGCTTCTGAAATTATGACCCTACGTGTTTCGGGGTTTTTTTTTTTAAATTTAATTATGTAACTTGTTGTAGTTAAAAAACTTTAATAAACGTAGGTGGGTCAATTATCGATATTGCGATCTTATCTGGCAACAACTATAGTACGTTCGGTGTATGGTATTTCGACTCTAAACGTATCCTTTAAACTTTAAATTACTAATATTATAAACTTTTCGATATGTTTTACAGTTTAGAGAGGAACGTCGCGATATAAAATGATGTCATAGGAAGCAAGATACTATAAAACAATCTGGAAAATTCATCGCATCGAATGAAGCCAATTCAAATACAGGTTGTTTAGTGCATCGTTTGCCAAGTGGCACGGCCCGAAAGAAAGGGTCATTTGCTGTTATTTCAGTCTTAAAAAATCGACCTTGGCCTCACAGATTTTTTGATTTCAATTTTTTTGTATCGATTTTGAGCAATCGCAAATTCAACAATCTATGAGATTCGGCAACAAAATCATCAATAATGTGGATTCTCAACCACATTATTATAATTACTATTTCTTAACCTATACAGGGTGGAAGTTTTCAATGCCACCTGGAGGGAAAGCTAAATACTGGAGATAGAAAATTTTACTAAAAAGGAAACATTCCTTTATTTCTAAAAATAAACAAATCTGCATTTTCAGATTTTTTAAAATTCGTTTGCCACACTCGGGGCTCCAGTATTTCGAGTACTTTCCCTACAGGAGGCATTGATAAATTGCACCCTGTATATTTATAATAAATAGTTCTACAAAGAAAAAAACTGTTTTCTACACAATATCAGAAACTTCACGACATATGTTTTAGATCGGGAATCTGGATAATTTTAAAGCAAGAAGAAAAAAAAGAGCATAAAATAATGTTATTTTAAGTTTAAAAAAGCTTCACGCAGAGCTGCAGTCTATGCCGTAAAGGGACAAGACTATAAGTAAATAAGTTGATTATATTATACTAATTGTGTAAAATATGCAGCTAAAATATTAATCTTATAATTATTATGGTGATAACTCTAATGAATAAAAAATAATAATAAGAAAAATTGATACCGCACTTTCTTTAGGCATTATTTAAGTAATTATTTCTTCTAATTGCTTTAAATTTTTGTTCTATTATAGAAATAATAATTTAGAATAGAACATATACATAGGTACTTCAGAAAGTGCGGTGAAAAATATGATAAACTACAAAGAAATACATTCACAACATACAGGTGCTGTTTTTATAATAATAATAATGGTCGAAATTAATAATTATGAATTTGTTTTAATGGTATAATTTATTGCAATAAGGTTTACCAGTAACAATCCGATAGCAGCCGACTGCAAAACATTTTTGTTATTATAAAATGATTAATTTTATATATTTTTAATTTGCAATATATTTTATATGTAGTGGATAATAGGTACATAAAATAGAAAATGGAAGCACAGTAGAGTAGAAAAATATTAAATATAAATTAATATATTTAAAAATGTCTCTTTAGTAAAATAATTTTATTAAATACTTCAGGATCTTGCAGTAATTAAACTGCTAGGCCAATTATAATAATATTTTCAAAAACTATTTTTTCATGATTATTTATTTTAATAAGGAGACAGGGAGAAAGTAGCCGAAGTCAATTCATAATAATATTCTATAATTACTTAAAATACATAATAGTAAAATATATTTATAAGTATTTAAATAGTAATACGAAGCTAAAGCTTATGTAATTTAAAATTAAATAAGATGTGATTTGGTGACAAAGTGATCGATATATTTTATTAAGTTTTTTCTTAACAAATTCCAAAGTCCTAATAGAAGTGTAGGTAATTGTTTACTAAGTTTATGAAATATTAGCTTATGCCTGCGGTTTGCCCGCGTGGACTTACGATGACGGTTATTGTCCCAAGAGATAGTACTACCGGGATATAAAATATCCTATGTGTTAATTCAGGTTATAAACTATCTGAGTGCCAGATTTCATCCAAATCCGGTCAGATTTTTTTGCTTGATAGAGTAACAAACATTTAGACATCTATACAGCCATACAAACTTTCGCATTCAGGATATTAGTAAAGACACACATCGTATCAAGCTTAAGATTTTCCCAACTAAGTTTGTTTTTTGCTTCCAGTCACACATACATACACACACCTTACACACACCTTTTTGTTTCATATATCATTCCTCACATAATCCATCCATTGAGTCCTTCGTCTTCTTCTCCCTCTCCATCAATCAACGTTCAAACGAGTATTCATCACTGTTTTAGTCACACGCGATTCGTCCCCCTTCTCATCGCCTCGCCTATTAATGTTCCCACTGCTAGGACACGGGCTTTCTCTCTATGAGAGGGATTGGGCTATGATCCACCACGCGGGCCCAGTGCGGGTTGGTGGATGACGGTTTCCTTCAGTTTTGAGAGCAGTGGCGATTAAATAAATTACACAAAGTAATGCGCCTGTCGGGGTACGAACCCACGTGCCGCCACCATTGGGCCACCGCAGCTCTCGTTCCTCCTCATCACATGTCTATACCACTGTAGTGTAACGTAACTTATAGTGTAATAAGTTACATTAAATTAAAAATTAAAAAAAAAAAACCGACACAAGATCATTACATAATAAACACTCCGTCGTTTTTGCGTCGGGGGTTAAAATAGCATCTCGGTGTTCTTATGACTCTGCGATCACTTTATCACCAAACCACAATAAACTCCAAACTGAATACCTACAAGCATAGAGCTCAATATCGACTGACCTGCTGTTTGAAGGCGCTGCTGTCTAGTGCCCCGGTGTAAATAAAGTTGACAATCTCTTGCATGACTGTCTGTGAGATCAACTTGCTCATCGTAACTATGGTTTGTGTTTGGGATGTCGCGTGTTGGATCTTGTCGCACTGAAATGGGAAATAAGAAAAGAAAGAAAGCAACAAAACATAATTATTTATTTGGCTTATGCTGCGGCATAACACACAAAATAACAAAAATTGGAATTAAATAAAAAATAAAAAAACTTAAAACTAAACAATGAAAGATAAATAAAGAAACTTAAACGGTACAGTAAACAAAAGAGATAAATTGTGTGTCTCACGGCTGCGCCAAAAAGGCCCAGTTCAGCAAACTGCCGAGCAGCTAGTGCCCGACGCTGGTTTTCAACTGGACCTGAGGCCCTACTCCCTAACGCTTCGTCCGTTTATTCGGATCTATCCGTCTCTCTTGCGCACGTCTGCAGATGAGTGCGAGTGAGAGACGCGGATACATCCGAATATAGGAGTAGGGCCTCAGATGTTAGTGATGTCACGGACATAAAACAGTTTTGTGGTGTGAGTGTTCAAATTAGATTTATGTATGTTTGAATAGATACTTAAATAAAATAATTGTGTGTAGAATAATAACAGATAAACTACTTAAGAATAAAACGAAAAGTGCAAGACAAAACAAACAGCCGAAATTAAATAAAGGAGACGGACGCATGAAAACATAAACCTGTTTCGCACGATCCCAACTATTAGACGCATAATATTATGACATCAATCCGTGCACTAAGTCGCTCAATATGCTGCAAGCAGCCGAGCGCGATGGAGTGATAATGTAATAGAAATAAGACTTTATTTTTTCAAGAGATTAGCGGGACTGCCTTGTTGGTCTTGTGGTGTAAGCGCTTCTATACTTGCTGCCAGTTCAGATGACAATAGAGGTCATTGACCCACCTACATTTATTAAAGTTCTTAACTTTGAAAACCAAAAAGCCTGTTCAAGTCTTGAAACGTCATCTATTGTGATGTTCAACATTTTTCTGATATAAAACGATACATGGTTAATTTTTTTTGGTTCGCACGAAGAGATATTAGGGAAAGAGCAATGACCGCTATTGTCATTTTAACTGGCACCAATTATAGTGAGTATGATGAGGTCCTAGATTCGATTCACAGGTCGAACATTATTCCCGACGGTTCAGGCAGCAGTGTCCTAAATACCTAGTAGGTTTCTACACATTTCGCCAAATTAGTTAAAGTGGGGCACAGTTCCAAACTCAAAAACAACCTGCCCGACCTGTGGATTTCTGCCCAGTTGATGGAAATAGGCTAGCCCCTTATTACAAAGGCTCAATCTCAAAAGATATCGGGCGAAAAGTGGGTTTACTACTAGGTACACCATTACAGGCATTATTTTATGTAAGTTTAAGTCCTCTGTAGTGGGGGCAAGCATTTTGCCATTTATCACAAATCTGGTTTCCAGGCTGCTTTCGAGAAATTTCCGATGGAAAACCATTGCCCGAATAAAAAATCATACCAATGACCTCACAGTACGCAGTGGCATTTCTGACCACTAGACGAACGGAACAATCATTTTAGTAACTTCCAACTAATAAAGGGTGTAAAAAAACCTCTTAACGAAACCGAAAGGCACTAAGTTCTCCCCATCATTGCGATATTTTTTTTGTTCTACACCATACCTGGGAGCCTTCTAGTTACGGAGATATTGGGGGTCAAAGTGTCAACTATTTGACAAGATTTTATTTACATAAAATAAATAAATATTGCTGGACATTAAACACAGCACCATCTAGTGCCACACTAAGCAAGGCTTGTGTCGTGGTCACCAGACAGTTGATATACTACATGTATACTTTTTGTTTGTAAATACATACTTATGATACATAATTATAAACATCCATGACTCGGAAACAAATGTTCATGCTCATCACACAAACATTTGCTCCTACCGGGATTCGAACCCGGGACCCTAAGAACGTAAGGCAACCTCACTACCGCTGCGCCATTCGGGTCGTCAAAAAGTTTCAATATAAGATCTAACACCTCCACGACCTCCGCAATTTTCAATCCATCCATCAGCACAATGTTTTAAGTGCGTTACAATGATTTTTCACCCCAAAAAGAAGTCGTTTAACAGCAATAATTTTTGCCTAAAGTTACTTAGTTTGATGTACAGAAAGCTTGGTTAACGGCTTTGTGATGAGGTTGTTTACATCCTGTATGTGTCTAATACTAAGCAGATTTTTTTACCAAAAGACTATTAATGTTTATGTAATTCAAATGTAGGTATGTTACCTTTACAACTCTGATAGAGACGATGGCGGGGTGGTTGACCTCTCTGTATAAGTCCGGAGGCTTTTTACAACTGTCGCTGAGAGGCAGGATCTGACATGAAGACCGACGCTTGATCTGATCCCATACTCTGGAAACAAACAATTATTTTACGTGTTTGATTGTAAATCTATACAAAGCGAGTATTTGTTTACAGAAAAATAAAAAATAAACACATAGGTGCATAGTGACAACCTGGACGTAGACTTAACAAAATCAACCACCTATATGGAACGGGGTGATCTTTTTGAGCTGACTATAATTGTTTAGACTTATACAAGTACCTCATCTGTTTCGCCTGATCCTGTCGTATCAAATACTCGGTATCCTCGTTAAACTCGCCGGTAGTCGCCTCGCCCATACTGCTCACCTACAACAAATAGCTCATTTATACTTCGTGAAAAGGGTCTCTTTGCCTAACCCACGTCCGTGACTCTTGGGCTGTAACTGTAACTTAGCTTCGCTACGTAAGGGTTTAGTACAAATCTAATCATTATTTGTATTGAATTAATATTCAAAACTAGCTTCCGCCCGCGACTCCGTCCGCGCGGATGTCGGTCTTCGCGTGGATGGTTTATTTCTCCATTTTAAGTAACTCTGACAATGACATCTTATAAATATCTATTGGACCCAAATACGGCTAAGCCTATAATAATTAAGGAGATCCCTCTATTGAGCCCGCGTGTGCCGCAAACGGTTCAAGCCAAATCCGACTTTCGGCGCTACAGGTTACGGCGCTGAATCCACTGCGGGTAATGCAACGTGTTTTCGCGGTTCTACAGAACAACGTCTATGAATAAAACTGAAAAATAAGATATTTTTTTCTACGTATTTTTCCAGGATAAAAAGTATCCCATTTTATGCCCAGGATAATAAGGTATAATTATACCAAGTTTTCACGTGATGCCTGCATATACAGACAGACAGACAGACAGACAGACAGACAAAAATTTTTTTAATCACATATTTGGGTTTTGTATCGATCCAGCGACACCTCCCGCTATTTATTTTTTTAATATTTTCAATGTACAGAATTGACCCTTCTACAGATTTATAATATGTATAGATATGCGTATAAAACGATCGCTATGGATTGCTAAATACTTTGTCGTAGGGCCCGCGCTACATAAACGCATATCCGCCGCGGATCATCCGCCGCGGATTTTGGCCTAGCATTTAACTTTGTTGAACTTTTTTAGTATATACTAATTCAAAGAGACGAGATATCTCACCATGCTGCTTTCGCTGGAACTCCTAGCGAGCTCAGCAGACAGGCTGACGCACTCGTTGGTTAGCAGGCGGTGGAACGCTTCGCATGCTGCCGCCATCATGAATCGGTGGACAGGAAAGCCTTTCGCGCCACATATTATCACCATGTCCGAGAAATACTGTTGGAGAAAACATTGGTTAGAAATTAACAAAAACTACAGAAGAAATGGTGGCTTCAGATTTCAGCAGTTTAGATTAAAACATGGCAAATCCTAACACCACCGAAAACCAAATCAAGTTTAGTTTCTTTCAAGTGAGGTTCAAACTTTCAAAGAAAGGATTGCATTATTATAGTAGTGAGGTATTTCTAATTACGTACAATAAAACTATACTTTTATGGCTAAATCGTGGTCGACGACGAATGACCTCTCTAATGCAATTATTGCATGTGAGAAAGTCAAATAGAGGTTATCCTTGAAAAAATTAAAGAAGTGCCTAATACCATTTCGTGCATGCCCCGTATAAGACTAAGTACATAGAAAAGTTTTACATCTTACTTCATTTACCTGTTGTCGCATTAGGGTGGTCATGTTCTCGAGGTAAGTGCTGTTCACTACCGCAACTTCGGGCTCCATTGGACGGGGAGGCCTGAATGGTGCCTGTGGACAATAAAGTTAGATACAAACTAAGAAGACAACTCTCTCCACCGCTGTCTACTCAGCATTTAAACGTAAAGGACTGCCAAGTCATAGATCTCCTCAAATCCAAGACAAGCACCTCTGGTTTTTCGGATTCAGGTTTTTTATTTTTTTGTGCGTTTTGTATAATTTTCACTTGCTTCGTTGAAGGAAATCTCGACGGCATGTAAAGCCAAATCAGAGGCCCTTGGGCGCCATAAAAACTCTGATACCAGGTTAGACACTAACCACATGATAAAGAAGAAATGCACTAGATACACAGGCCACATTTACAGATTATTCAATGGTAAAAATGTTCAAATGCCGTTTTAGGCGATCTTCCCAAATAAACACAAATAAAGCGCTTTCCACGCTATGAGGAGCGCTTTAAACTAATCTTATTACGGAATTAAACTGCTACTTTATACTCGAAGATTCAAATATTTTCCACCTACCTGTAAAAGTGGTCTCTGCACCCTCTTCAAATTGGTCATCCAGAACCTTTGCTGCCTCCTGGCTATGAGGGCAGCTCTGATGGCGTTCTCGAACACTTCGTTGACTCCGTAGTAAGTAAACACTGAGGTCTCGTAGTAGTAGATGCCGAACTCGTGCGCTAAGGCGCGCCCTTGGTCTGGCATAACTAGGTCGCTTTTTCTTGGAGCCCTAAATGCCAGAAAATAATATTTGAAGTGAAAACATCTTTAGGCGCGTTGAGCACTTTTTGGGCAAGTAAACAAAAATCATGAAACTCGCATAACCGTCACGTAGGCTTAGTAGCACTCGTAGCCGATCCACTACGGCGTAGCACCACTAAGCAGCGTAGCAGTGCTACGACTGGGGGGGCCTATGTACTTTTTGTTTTCACTTCTAAAGGCAGTCTTCAAAGACTGCCCCGATTTTTTTATTAACCCCCAACGAAAAAGAAGGTTCTAATAAGTTGTTTTTTTTTTCGTCTGAAAGGTGTCTTAGCACACACAATGGTCCACTCTAAGGACTACGTGCGGAAACCAAAACCATAACTAGAAGGTGTCTTAGAAGAGAATTTTTTTAGTAGTATGTTTTAAGAAAATCTGCTCAGCCATTGCGACTTGATCTCAGTAAAAAGTTACAAATGAAACCAAGAGCAGTATTTTAAGTCTTACCTTATAAAAGGGCTACGATCCTTACAGTAATTCAAGTAGGTCTCATCTCTATACATGTAACGAAGATCATTCTTACATCCGACAAGTAAAATTGGTGTATTTGGGCAGAATCGTCTGAAAAAATATGCTGTATATCAAAAATAAAGTGGTATAATATCGTGAGCACTAATATACATGTACCTATACCTCCACATCATCAGCCAAGCGTTTTACCAACTATGTTGGGGTCGGCTTCCAGTCTAACTGGATGTAGATGAATACCAGTATTTTACATGGCGTGACTGCCTAGCTGACCTCCACAACCCAGTTTGTACTAGGTTGCCGCCGTTAACCAGTTGGTGAACGAATGGTTGGGACCAACGGAGTTACGTACGGTCGAACAAGCTATTTGGTTTACAGATCAACCTACAAATTACATTGTAAAATGTAAACCAAATAGCTTGTTTGATCGTACTTTTCGAGACACAGAGGAAACTCGTAATGAGTGGTTAGTGTGGTTACCCAACCACGGGCTAACCTAGGCAAGCACGGCTTAGCATAAAGATCGACCTGAGCGTCTATATGGCAATTGCAACTTTGAAACTTTTTACTTTTAACAATCTATTGTTAAAAGCTCCAAAATACTATGGTCATTCTTAATGACATAAATTACAATAACTTGAGAAAGTTGCTACCTTAGATTTAAATTCTTGTGACTGTATATTAAACGAAACAATTTGGTTAAAATTACCTGATCTCAGGATACCACATAGCTCCACAGTTTCTCAAAGATATAGGGTTTGTTATTGAGAAGCATAAAAGAACTACATCAGACCTGAAATTGGAATACACTTTTAAGCATATGAAACAGTTATTAGTCATCAACCATCATTATTGGAAAATATCAAAACATTCTCTGTAACATTACCTTCCATAAGCGAATCTCCTGTCTTTTTCATGGTCACCAAATGTGTCCCAAAGGCGTAGCGACACATTCACACCATCTACCACTTCCCATGATCTTTCTAGAACCTTTTGGTAAAATGCAGTACTATATAAACATTGAATTTTGGGTTTAGGGTTAAGCAAAAATGCAGAGGTGTACCCTACAATATCTAGAACGAAAATAGTGTTATTGTAGTATATTGTATTGTACAACAGGTTGGTGCCTGCAACTTCACGTCAAAGCTCGTATTTTGATTACGATATAAATAAATATCGCTGGACATTACACACAGCACCATCTAGTGCCACACTAAGCAAGGCTTGTGTCGTGGTCACCCGACAGTTGATATACTACATATATAATTTTTTTTTGTAAATACACTTATTATACTTACATATAAACAGCCATGATTCGGAAACAAATATCCATGCTCATCGCACAAACATTTGCTCCTACCGGGATTCGAACCCGGGACCCTAAGAACGTAAGGCAACCTCACTACCGCTGCGCCATTCAGGTCGTCAAATAATATTGTACTGTAATAACAATTTTGTTGAGGAAATTACAAATATTTGCATGCTGTGTTTAATCTAGGCAAAACCTGTATGTTCCATTTTTGTACTGTAAGCCCATCCAGTGGACGCCACTACTGCAACAAAAAGTAACATCCCACTTACATCTTTATATATCCGGTACTGATCTATAGCCCAGACAGTTGGTACATGGGTGGTCATCAGCTGAGACAGCGACACATGCTTGTTGCAAGCACGTGCACAAATGAGACGTGTCTTGCCAACTGCTGTGTCCCCGACAACAACGCATTTTACCAACTCTTGGTGGGGCTGTTCGTTGTCCATTATCTGGAAAGGAATATTAATTTGAAGTGTTGGAAATAATAATTTTAAAATATTGATTACTTTGTTATCATAAGAAAATCGGAGGTAATTTTTAAATGATTGATGTTGTAATGAACGTAGGTATACAGAATCTACATTTTCTTCTAAGAAATACTTAGGACTTATAATGTTATTCCACCAAGTAACATGGGATAAAAGATCAAAACCTGAAAAGGGTGACAGCAATTGACCGTTTAAAACTTTTGTTAAGAATAATATTGTAGGCTACAAAATTTCAACAATGAGCTGGTATTGTTGAACAGAGCAATTGCCGATTATTAAAATATTCCTATAACTTCTTAAAATTACAAATATGTTAAGGAAACCCACCATAGAACATTTCGATGGATCCCATTTCTAATTTATTACAAACAGCTAAATATTTTAAAAATAAAGTGCATGGTTAAGTTAGAACAAAGAAACCGAAATTATGTTATGATAGCAGTTAGTTTAGAATATTTGTATTATTTAATTACTAAGATAAATACAAAAGAAAAATAAAACATAAGAAATAAGAAACAAAAACAATTCATTAATCACGATCAAAGAAATAAAATAACATTTTGAATTCGAATTTCGAAAATTAAAAACAAACTGCTGTCAAAAACGATTTTGACAATTGATTGACAGTAACATTTTGCAGAAATGCAAAAATTAAATCGCGTTCGAAATAATTATTGACCTCTCCATTGCATTCTTTTTAATTTATTATTTGTTGCAAGCTCAACTCGAAAAAAAAACTAAAATCGTTAAAATTTTCACATAAAGAGAACGTGAACAAATTTTATGAAGACCAGCCGGGCTTTATGACTATGCAGATTCATTTTATAGCCTGTAGATTGTATAACTTATGAAACCCCTCAAAATATCGCATACCTTCAGCGTTAATGATTTTATTCCATAAATATTTCGATTTACACAAAACAATAATCCTAACCACATTCATAAAATTGATAGAATGATACAGCAAGACTTTAATTCACTTACGTTTTCTTCAATGAATTCTTAATTGATTCATACACACGAAAACCTTTGTGACCACTCAAATTATTTGAACATCATCACTTCACACTAGCACTCTAATGATCACTAATAGGTACAGAATAAAACCTGCATTATGTCGTTTAGAAAGGTATTAATGCAAAAAAAGATTATCTTTTCACGATATTTGAGGCAATGGAGTGAAGTTGATTTTGTAGCATTGCAGTGATCTGCGCATGTTGGACGTCTTGCGCAGAACTGTAAGAACGCGTACAGGGCAAGTTCATTTTAATTTTGTTATTGACAATTTTAAGTCAACGAACTTCGTCGCTATTGTTGAACTTTTGAATATCTTGAATACCTACAGTAGTAGCTCAATACTCACAATTACAGTACATACAATGAAACACGTACCAATTGTAAATAAATACTTCCTTCTATTACTTATGGATGCGTTCAAACACACAAAAGCACTGTGTATCATACGATACAGAACTCAAGTACTATGTATTTTTTTTACGTATTCTACGACATTTGTGTTTGGTAGAATGTTTTAGAGTTACAAAAACTGAAAATACAAAACGACTGTAGGAATCTGTCCAGAGATTGTGTACCTTATTGCCACCTTTATTTAAACATAACAAACATTTTACTGCTAGCGTCTAGCGTTAAGATTACATATTAGGCGCCGTCTTATTTTTTTTTTCGAAAGGGCATCTCGCAGTTCACCCTATAGAGGTCGTCGAAAAGTCGATTTAAAATCACTAAAAGTCATGTGTCTGCGCCTTAAGCAGAAGGCGCAGACACATGACTTTTAGTGATTTTAAATTGATCATCACGTCTTAACTTCTAGTCTAATTTCTTTGAAAAAAATATATGTTATATACCTACTAGACCATTTCTTTCATTATTTGATATGTGAAAATGTGAAGAAATATTTTTATAACTTAGTGTAAGTAATTAATTTGTGAAGTAATGTCTAACGCGGCAAAAAAACGATCATCACGCAAAAACTATCTGGCGTATTTGCATGAAACTTAGATCATCTCAAAGACAATTAAATGCCCTTTATATTAGTATACGGCTTTTATCCGTATTGTGTTTGATAAATCAAGGTGGGTTGTTTTTTCGAATAATCTTGGTGCGGGGCTCCTCGGGGCGACGGGCGGCAGTGTATCGCTGACCACTCTCACGCACGCACGGGTATACGCTATTGCGAAACTTCTCCCACTCGCTCAAGTCGTTGGCGTGAGGTAGCCCCTTAACCGGACTACACGGAAAGCGGCATAGCTCCACTTAAAATATTATGAAAAGTACCTAACAATAAACAAACAGAGACCTAATACCTATATCCAAACTTTTTGCAGTTCCAAATGTTTTATTCTTTCAATTATGAGCCCTATAATGGAAAAGAAGGAAAATATGAACTGTCTTCTGTCAGCTTTTATTGTGTGGATGTGATGAATAAAAGTGACTACAAAAATGTGTTTCGTATACACAAAGACGAGAGTTTTAGCAATAACAACTAAATAAAAAGCCATCAAGCATGGCATACTTCGCCCTGCTTTGGAAGGCGAGAACAATAGAAAACTATAGACTCAAATATGAAAAAGAGAAGATCAATTCTATAGTGTTGAGAAATGCACAACTAGAACAAACACTATCCCAGAGATGGCGTTTCTATCGGTTCGACACTAAAAAAAGAATCTCAAGGTTCTTCAAGAAATTGTACCCTGATGGAAGTGTGATCTCCAATTTCTTCTTGTACTTGATGACCGATCAGACCTTTCCGAATTTTCTCCTCAAAAGTGTGATGGGATTTGTTGGAGGCATAATATTGACGTATCTTTGCTTCATGTTCTTTGTCTTCCAGCTTGCGATATCCCTGATGCATGCTACCATTATGAGTTCTATTATTGGCGTTCTTTTGACTTTGGGCTTGGCTTTTAGCTATAGGATTAGGTGTGTATGACCAACTAAGATAAGTACTTACCTACTATTAATTTGCGGGAGGAGGTCTTTTATTGGCACAGCCAGTACCTTCCTACTACCTCATAACAACTCTAGGTATAGGACCATTACCAACCAAATGTATATTAAAAAAAAAGTAGACAGAGGTGTAGCGAACACCTAAGAATTCATCGAAACAAATAAATGAAATTAAAGTACTTATGATCTGGTCAATTTTTGAGGCGTTTTAACTGGCAGATATACTTGATGTTATAAGGAGTAGGTAACTTAAACCTAGTACTATTATCTATTCTGTGTTAAACTAACTAGGTAGGTACTTCTCTTTTAGACAAAAAAAGATATCATCATTATATTCCACGTGGATGAAGCCGTAACAGCTAGTTTATAAATAAGAGGGGCCGGACTACGGGAATACAAAAGTTGGTCCGATGGTCGATTTCTATTTAAGCGGAAATCGATAAGAGCGGAACCTAGGACTAGATGACGCTGAGTCACGCTTACCGCCATTATTCTGTACAGAGGTAGTTAAACCTGCCACCTGGGAGTTATTTTAAACAGCTAATAATTTTGATTGGCCAGAAAAGGAAGGAGTGGAGGGAGGCCTTTGCCCAGAAGTGGGACAGAGCAGGCTGACAAAAACAAAATAACAGAAAGATAAGTGTTTGCAACAACGCTTCTGCTTTTTCCAGATGCCTGGTCTTCCTACTGATCCCTCAGTTCTTCTCCCGTGTTGGACGGTACACCCTGACCTGCTACGCGCTGGTACTCATCCTGACAGGTCCTGCCACCAACACGCTGAAGAATTCCGAAGTACTGTCGGAATCCATGGCCTGCAGTCAAGTGAGTAGCAGAGTAAAGGATGACGCACACTAGACTGTGCCAAGGTCCGAGCCAAGTGTCAGCCGTATTGTATCGTATTGTATCGTATTGTCCGTTGCTTGGGCGTCACTCGGTTGCCGCTTGGTATAGCGTGAGTGTGTCCATACAAAATATTAATTTAGTTGACCGTCCTAGGGCCGACAGTCGGCTAGGACCCGACACGGTCTAGCGTGGATCATCATTAATACGGGTACTTACGTTCCTAAAAAGGTAACTGACAGACAGGCCAAGTTTACTTACTTACGTACTTAGGCTACTTTCAATCAGGGATTGAAAACCGGTACCAGTTTCGATTCTGGTTCTTCATATACCTAGGTTCTTATAAAGGTTCACCTTTTCGGTACGGTTCCGATATCGGTTCCGGTTTGGATTCCGATTTACCGGTTCTAAATACCGGTTCCTAGAACCTTTAAATCGGATGATATTGTACCGGTTTCTTGTCACCCGATTTAAAGGTTCCTTCGTTGTATACGGAAGAGGTTGTGTTCGGAGTTTCGGAGCGTACTTAGCTACCATACCTTTTCTTTTAGTTCGCCTTCGTTTGTAGTGTTACCGCACCTCAAAAAACAAGTTTGGACTCGCTTTGCCTAAGAACCGGTAAAATAGAGGTTCCAATTTAGGCTCTGGTTCCTGTTCCGGTATTGGTACCAGAACCCCTAAATTCCGGTAATAAACCGGTATTTTGGAAGAACCGGTAAAATTTCAATTTCAAAATAAAGGAACCCCCAAATACCAGCATTAGGTATAACGGTATTTTGTAACCGTTTTCAATCCCTGCTTTCAATTTACAAGTTTTTATTTAGTTTTATTAGTATTAGTATGGTTCGTGTGTGCGACTTTGCAGCGTTTCTCACGCACGTAGGTACAAATAAATCTAATCTTAGCTACCTAAATCTAACTAGCGTGTTTCGTGTTATCGTCCTATTGCAGGGCAAAACCCTAACGACTAGCTCATATTATATGTATTCGTGATTCATTTAGGTGTCGTAGACACTTTTACTACGTACTTTTAACGTTTACTGTTAAGATTTATTTATTATTTAAGTACTTATTTATTTAAAACAGCTTAAACTATCTTTACAGGGTTTACCCTAATACGACAGCTAAGAACTTATATTAAATACTTATAACCGAATCACAAAAAAATGTTATAAAACTAACAACATTATGTACCTATTAAAAAATTAAAACCGACTTCTATAAACACAAAAAAGTGAAAAAATAACTTTATCTTCAGAAGTCGGTGACCTTTGTTTGATTGGTTTAGTTTTTTTGCCACCGAATTCTGAAGATAAAGTTATTTTTTCACTTTTTTGTGTTTTTAGAAGTCGGTTTTATTTTTTGCAAAAAAGTTTTTATTTTTCACTTTTTTGTGTTTCACATGCGCTTACCCCTTTGCAGCGTACTGGCGTGATGTTATGTCATGAACTGGTGTAAACAAGAGACAGACATGAGATTTCAGCAATCCTAGTCCATTTGCTATTATTTATTGAAGAGTTCCGTTACCTATCTCCGAAGTTTTTCATCAAATCTTCACCAAATTGAAGGGGGACCACTCCGAGAAAGTACTCTTCCGAAAACTATCCAAATCGCTTCATGTGTGCCTATAAAGTTTGAAGAGTTCTCTCTATTTCTCCAGGATCCCACCATCAGATCCTGACTTGATGATTATGGGACCACCTGTGAAGCATACCCTTTCAAACAAAATAAAAATAATCCAAATCGGTCAAGCCATCTTCGAGTAGTCGGGGAACATACATAAAAAAAAAGATTCCGACCAATTGAGAACCTCCTCCTTTTGGAAGTCGGTTAAAAATTAAAAACACAAAAACATTACACAGTTACTATAACAAAAACGTAGTACAAAAATAAAGGTAAAACGATTATTATTTTTTACTTGTAGTAAATGTAAATGCCCTTACGAATTCACTACATCAATCTGAGTGAAGGTCGTTGATGGTACGGATAGCTCTGGTAATTGGTGCCTTGGCAAGCAGGTTAATTCTGGCTGTGGGTACCAGTAGCTGTGGCGGTCTGCGCAACCGTCTCCACACGTAGCGGTCCGGTACACGCTGCAATACTCCCGGGTGACTCTCCACTCCACGAAGCACCTTCACCAAGTAGGTGACTAGCGTAAACTCCCGTCGGACATGCAGTTGATTATAGCCAACCATGCCCAGAACAAACAGAGTGGGATACATCAGTGGGTAAAACGGATATATCCTATATAATTTCCTGTACAAATTTACAGAGTAGGTACTTAGCTTCATGTGGGGCCCATATGACCGCACTATGTTCCAGATGACTCCTGACTAGTATAGTAGGTACATCATAATATGTATATAGAACCCTAACTGCTGTGATGTTTGTGAAAGAAAACGGGCAAAAGAAAAAAAAACACCAAAGAGGTTGGTACATACTCGTAACCTAAGTACATGGGTATTATTCAATATAAAAAAAAGAATAAAAAGTACTGACATGGAAACAGTCAATGCGAAATCTCAATGAGACTCTTTCAGGTCACTCGACGTCTGGTCCTTGAAAATATCAAAGTCACATTTTTGGAAGCCCTCCATTCACAGCCTTTTTTCAACTTTCGCTACCTACTTATAACGCTTTTTCAGATTCATGAATGGTTATGTACACTTTTACAGAGATGATTAGCAAAATTTCGATCTACCTACCTACCTATTCTTAGAAAATCGTTTGTCCTGCATATGCTTTTTAGGGTTCCGTACCGTACCAGAACCAAGGGTAAAAACGGGACCCTATTACTAAGAGTTCACTCTGTCTGTCTGTCACAGGCTGTATCTTATGAAAGCTAGACAGTTGAAATTTCACAGATGATATTTTATTTATTTTCTGTTGCCGCTATAACAACAAATAATAAAAATAAAGATTAATTTTTAAGGCCTACTACGATGGTACGGAAGTACGGAACCCATCATGCGCGAGTCCGACTCGCACTTAACCGGTTTTTTTTTAAATTAAATGAGTCTACTTTTTAACCGACTTCCAAAAAGGAGGAGGTTCTCTATTCGACTGTATGTATTTTTTTTTTTTTTATGTATGTTCACACATTACTCGAAGACGCCTGAACCGATTTGAAAAATTCTTTTTTTGTTTAAAAGGGTATACTTCCAAGTTGGTCCCATAGCCACCAAGTCGGGATCTTATGATGGAATCTTGGCGAAATCGAGGGAACTCTTCAAATTTTATAGGATAACGTACAGCGATTTTGGTATTTTCTGCAACAAATGAAGCACTTGCGTTTGATGAGAACCATTCTACTATCAGATCGGATGATGAAGCCAAGAGTCACGGAACTCCATAATGAGACAATGTATCCTAGTCGTGTTTGGGCTTGTTGTAATTGTAACGGTATGCACTTTCCATGTGTACCAAGTACATGTGAACCACTAAAAAGTGAAAAATAAAAACTTTTTTTGCAAAAAATAAAACCGACTTCAAAAAAAAAACAAAAAGTTAAAAATAACTTTAGCTTCTGAAGTCGGTGACAAAAAAATTAAATCAATCAAACAAAGGTCACCGACTTCAGAAGCTAAAGTTATTTTTAACTTTTTGTTTTTTTTTGAAGTCGGTTTTATTTTTTGTGACTCACTATAATTATAAATGCGTAGCTCAAACTACTGGGCAGATTGGGTTATAGTTTGACATACAGGTAGCTCCCAACCAACAAAAGTTAGTTGTATAGAAGACTGTAAAATATGCACTTTTAACAACACTAGTTGACTCACCAACGCGCCACCGCACCGGCCGGCAGTCTGACAACGACTCACTGCCCCACCACTCGGACCGGTACTTATAACCGAGCGACGTGCGCGCTTGAGGCAACGTGTAGTGTGATATCTACATACACTACATCCCTTCCTTATTTTAGTTTATTTTATTTCTATAAGAATACTACCTGCTTACTACCTATAATGTTGACTATCACGGTTATCACTACTCACTTACATTACACGCAGAAAGGGCTTACGTGTACGTCTACCTCTCACGGTGTCTAGTAGTCTGAACGACTGAAGTGGACGTTCGACAGTGATCCCCTCCACTCGTGTCATGAGACAATGCATTATATCTATTGCATTGACACAACCACTGCACCCCTTCCTTTTCAACAAATTGTATTTATTGTAAACGTAATCAAAGTTGTACAAAGACGAATACAGCTAGGATGGGGAGCCTTCGGAAAACTCGCAGATGTATTCAAGTCTAAAACCCCGCAAACACTGAAAACACTCGTGTACAACCAATGCGTTCTCCCAGTGATGACGTATGCTTGTGAAACGTGGACGCCGACTCTCGGGATACTTTACCGGCTGAAAGTAGCGCAGAGGGCAATGGAACGTGCAATGCTTGGCGTCTCTTTGAGAGACAGAATACGAAATGAGGACATTCGCCAACGCACCCGAGTTACCGACATAGGTACCCGGGTTGCTCGACTAAAATGGCAATGGGCCGGACATGTATCCCGTAGAGACGACAACAGATGGTCGTACAGAACCCATCACTGGAGACCTCGCACAGGAAGCAGAAGTACCGGCAGACCACCTGCCCGATGGTCGCACGACATCAAAAGGCAGCAGGGCCGACCTGGACCAGAATCGCTGCATCAAGAGCTTCGTGGAGAGCCATGCAAGAGGCATATGTCCAGCAATGGACTCTGAGATGCTGAGAAGAAGAAGAGAATCAAAGTTGTTGGATATTCATACTGAATTACTTTTAATGTTTTACGTATACAATCAATCTCCAATAAACTATTTCAGACAAACCGTTTTTGTTTTTTTTTTTTTAATAAGAATGCTTTACCTTCTCAGACTATACCCAGTTACACCATTTGAACATCTCCACTGAGTGTGGAGTAGGATTGAAGTTGTTAAACAGTGTTTAACATATTTTAATATCTTTAAAACTTTATGGTCTACTTTAACCATTGGGTCAGTATGATGACATGACCTCGTCTTCCTTGTGGGTCCAATGATCGAATTCCGGTAGGAGAAAATG
Source organism: Xestia ashworthii (assembly GCA_950022955.1). Classification (NCBI taxonomy): domain Eukaryota; kingdom Metazoa; phylum Arthropoda; class Insecta; order Lepidoptera; family Noctuidae; genus Xestia; species Xestia ashworthii. The sequence continues at coordinate 7,357,375 of OX465570.1, read as the reverse complement.
TTTGTGTGATGAGCACGGACATTTGTTTCCGACTCATTACTAACAAACAGTATCTACGTAGTATATCAACTATCTGGTGTCCACGACACAAGCCTCGCTGCCCAGGGCAGCAATAGATGGCGCTGTGTGTTATCTCTAGCGATTTTTTATTTTTTTTTATTTTTTTTATTTACTTATTATTTTGTTGAATGACTGTAACAAACAAGTAAAATCAGTACACCAAATCGGTTTGATATTACTAATTGACACAAAGTCGAGTTTCTTTCTTTAAAGATTTGGATTTATCGATCTTATCCCTAAATCCCGGCAGGCACACTTCTGAGTTTCTGACGTTTACGCCCGTTTAGTTGAGATTAATTCATTATGGTATTGTGTATAACTTGTTTATATAATTATCCACCCCAGTGGTAACCACAACGTATAGACGGAACTCATACATGGTGAGAGCGAGTCGTATGTACAACACAACCTGCCAAGAGGGCTGAGATTGACATTTTTAATACTAGTACCGCTAAATTGAAGAAAACTTTAACCAATACCTTCTTTGAGCGTACTCATATTTAGTGACTCTTCTGTTTGGTGTTATATGTATAAGTCTTTATTTGCATGTCATATTATTTATATACTTCATGTGGAAACTTGTAATTGGCCATATTTTGTTTAATATATTACTCGCTGTCTGTTTAGCTGTAAGTTTTCCTAAAATCAAAATAAATAAATAATCTGTGTATTCTGCAAATATGTCGAGTCATAGGCAAAACCAATGTATCAAATTATTCATTTTCTATTTTATATTTTCGATTTTATAAAATGACTCCGAATTGTTTACAGAAGAACTTTTTGTAGGTGTTCATTATGATGAGTGTAGACCATAAAAACAAAGTTTGATTTTGACGCAGCATGATATAGGATTCCATATATGCAGGAGCATTCTCCTACAACGTGAGATATACTGAGAGAATTTCTCTTACATCGGTATATACAGTTGTTGTGTTTGTATTTTAAAAGTTACATTTCCTTCTGTTTTCATTTGTTATTTTTTTTTTTTTTTTAGTACCTCAACTTTAAAACACACTGGTAGTAGTAGATTCTAGATTAAGGTTTGTTACACATTTAGTTAGCAATGTATTTTGGAATTAATATCTAATACTTTAATGTTTGCATGCCAATTTTATGGCGAAATGTGTCATTGTATTACATGTTATTTTTACCATCTTTTTTACTTACCACATTTATTGCAAATAAATAATTTTTACTTTGACTTTTTGACTTTGATCATATTTTCAATGTTTTGTGGCTGGTAACCAAATTAATGCCCAATCTCTGGCCGGAACCAGTAGTGGGTTTAAAATCAATGTTTTAACATTTTATTGATTAATTTTAGTATGTGTACCTTTTGTTTTGGTACATTGGTTCTACAATAATAGATTTTAATTTCATAGTCCAGTTCTCGAAAAACACACGCCACCCTAAAGAATCGAAACAGAAAGAACTGTATAAAACTGTATATAAAGAATTGTCTTCAGTTTGTAAATATACCAAGATCCGTTTGATCCCCGATCTTAGTCCTTTCTATATTAGTCGTTTGATGCTTGTACCCATTTCAGCACCCCATTACAACACTGTGCCCTTATTATCAACTATTTTTTTTCGTAGTTTCCTTTTTACCATTTTATTTTTATATAAAAACTACAAAATTTTTATTTGGTTGTTCAACCTTTTTTTTGCAACAACGTTCGTGTTAGTTTTCAGAAACTTAGTTCGTTTTCGTTAGTTCCTGTATAATATTACCATACTTGCAATACAATAACTTACTTTACAATACTTCACTTTTTTCCGTTGCCCAATACGTGCAATTGAATAGACGCCCTTTGCTTCCAATTTAATGGATGCCATTGACTTACCACGCGCAAACAGTGCGTGGCAAGTGTCCCATGTCTTTCGAAGCATCGGTTCCAGGGTACACGCACCAATTTCATGTAGGTTCGTACTACCCAACCCACACACAACCAGTAAACACTAATCAATACTTCGAAAGACATGCCGGTTTTCTCACGATGTTTTCCTTCACCATTTAAAGAGTATCCTGTTGATGAGTGGAATAAATAACACGAAATGCCGGCCTGGTTTCGAACCCGACATATGTTTGGCTAGGCCATCACCGCTCTTAATAAATAAATATCTGTCATTTCATGACCAGTAGGCATATTCTACTGCCATTCCCGTCATTACATGATGACATATCAATTCAATGACCAGTAGGTATATTCTACTGCTATTACTGTCAATTTAATGACCTGGGGCCCAAGTCTGCTATTTTTATAAATTCGTCACTACTCTATTCCCTATCCATTCCATTGTCATTTTGCTTAAAGTTCATAATCCGCTAAATTTACAATGGTCGATCATTTGTCGGTCAATGGTCTCGTAATAAAATTGTGTTTTAATGACATTGTCGTATTGCCATTATTATAAAACCCTAACTGCAGATGGTTTTCGAAATTTACTACTAAATGCGAACATTTATTCATGCCAAACTCCATTTGTAATATATTTTTACACATTTGTCAATATGTATGAGAGTACCATTCTATGACATTTCTTTTAATGGACTGTCGCCATTATAGAGACAGTACTTGACAGTACTTGACAGTACTTGACAGTACTTGACAGTACCTGACAGCACTTGACAGTACCTGACAGCACTTGACAGTACCTGACAGCACTTGACAGTGCTTGACAGCACTTGACAGTACTTGACAGCACTTGACAGTATTTGACAGTATTTGACAGCACTTGACAGAACTGACAGTACTTGACAGTACTTGACAGCACAAGACAGTACTTGACAGCACTTGACAGTACTTGACAGAACTGACAGTACTTGACAGAACTTGACAGAACTTTACAGAACTTGACCATTATGAAATCAGTGATCGACTATTCTGACACTATATTAATAGCAGACTTGAGGCCCTGTAGGTATAGCCTACTAATATCACTGTCATTCTCTGATGACTTGTCAATTTGACCAGTAGATATATTTTACTGCTGTCACTGTCATTCTCTGATGACTTGTCAATTTGACCAGTAGATATATTCTACTGCTATCACTGTTATTTCACAACTGTCATTTGAATGACCAGTAGGAATGTGCTACTGCTATTTTTGTTATACTACAACTGTCATTTGAATGACCAGTACGAATGTTGTACTGCTTATTGGTTTATTTAATGTATGTGCTTTTTGTTCTATTATTTAATGTAGCACCAATCAAATAACTAAGTATTGGGTCCCGGGCTTGACCCACAGGTCGGGCAGCGTCACAGCTTCTTAATCAAGAACCTCCCAATAACATATCTGACGTCAGCCAATATAGCAATAATAAAGGACACATTATTGATTAGTATGTTTGCTGCCCTCTATTGCCACATCCAGTACAGTCACTCACTTTTTAGTTTGGATTCGTATTTGCTTGGATGGTGATTAGCTACTAGATAAATTTGTTTTGTTATTATGACCGCTTACCCTCATATTTTGTTATTTTTTCTATGAGAATAAATACGGCATAATTCTGTATGTTCATAAACATTTTATTTATATAAATAGATATTAATTGTTTACGATATATTTCCCCAGAATATTGTCAAACAGTGTCAATTAAATTACCAGCCTATGCTGCTTCCATATCATTACAATGATGATGTCAATTTAAAAATCAGTATTTTATGTTATCTCTAGACCAAAACAGTTAATCGTTAGTCCAATATCAATTTAATGATCAGTACAACTGTATAATAAACTGAATAAACTAAAAATAACTTTGTTATTTCCTTTGTATCAAATAAATGACTAGACACTACGTCAGCTTACTTGCTCCATTATGTTTTGAAATTATCCAAAATAACCACCAATCAAACACTTCTTCCTATCTCTTTGAGAAATAGAAGCATGAAGGCATTACACCAGCTTACCTTACTTGCCTCATTATGTTTTGAATCACGTACACACATCACACATAATATTTTTATCACTGGTGAGTTTTATAAACGTGATTGTGAATATTTGCACCCCACAAAGGAAACCAGTAAACCTCGTTATTAGTCAGTTTAGCCATAGATACATAATAATAATAAAAATCAAATTAATCGTTTCTAAAAACTGTTGGCAATGCATCTGCGTTCCGATCTAATGAGTCGTAACACATACGACAGCTTTATAAGACTGCCGTGCGTCGCCCCGTTACTTATAAAATGTTTTGGTTACCTACTTGAATTATAACATTTGTTAGGTAATTGTATTAACACCATGATTTAAATATGATGATTGAACTTAATAGGTAAGCTATTTTGGTACAGTTAAGGAACTAAACTGATAGTGTCGCGCACTTTAGTATTCCTCCCTTATTTAGGTTATTTTAACACTATTATTACACTTGCATTTCATAGTTTTATCCTCGTCGCCAATGTAAAATATGCACTTTTAACAACACTAGTTGACTCACCAACGCGCCACCGCACCGGCCGGCAGTCTGACAACGACTCACTGCCCCACCACTCGGACCGGTACTTATAACCGAGCGACGTGCGCGCTTGAGGCAACGTGTAGTGTGATATCTACATACACTACAAAGACCACAGAACGTTTTGTAATAAAAACTAATCGGTGGTCAAATAAAAGGCCTAAGGAGGTGCACCTACAAAGAAAGTGGGGCAATTATATCTCTATTCAGTAGTAGTACAACCTGGGGCTCAATTCTGCTATTTTAATAAATTCGTCACTCCAACACGATTCCATTCTCATCCCATTGTCATTTTGCTTTAAAGTTCGTAATCTGCTAAATTCACAATAGTCGGTCAATGGTCTCGTAATAAAATTGTGTTTTAATGGCATTGTCGTATTGTCATTATTATAAAACCCTTAGTACAAAAGGTTTTCGAAATCTACTAAATGCGAACATTTATTCATGCCAGATTTCATGTACGAGATTAATATTAAGTCATAAACATAATTCTAGTTTCCTAATCTCTACTATAGCACTCATTACGACAGATTCAACCACCGTTACATGAAATAAGGGGTTCCTTTTGAGCTTCTCCGTGTGCCATGAAGTGACATTTTATTTTATTTTAAATTTAACTTATAAAAGTATCACGTCAGAAAATTGGGGTTTATGAATCAGCACTACTACGACGCGGCGACGTCAGCGTGATACTTATTATTATTAGTTATTATTTAATAATACTCTGAGTTTTAGAAGAAGACCGGGAAGTAGACAGGGAAGAAGACCGGGAAGACCGGAAAGATGACCAGGAAGATCGGGATGTCCGGTAATCCGGGAAGAAAACCGGGAAGACCGGAAAGAACGAAAATGTTTTTTTTTTTGGTATCAAGTTTCTGATTTTTAACCCCTGACGCAAAAACGACGTGGTGTTATAAGTTTGACGTGTCTGTGTGATGTGTGCGTGTCTGTCTGTGGGAAGAAACTAGGAAGACCGGGAAGACCGGGATGTCCGGGAAGAAGACCGGGAAGTCTGGCAAGACCGGGAAGACGTCAGGGAAGACCGGGAACTCCGGGAAGAAGAATGAGAAGACCGGGAAGTCCGGGAAGAAGACCGGGAAGTCCAGGAAGAAAACCGGAAAGTCTGGGAAGAAGACCGGGAAGAAGACCGGTAGGAAGACCGGGAAGAAGACCGGGAAGACCGGGATGTCAGGCAAGACCGGGAAGAAGAGTTTTTTTTTTGTGATAAAGTTGCTAATTCTTAACCCCCGACGCAAAAACGACGGGGTGTTTTTGAAGTTTGACGTGTCTGTGTGCGTGTCTGTCTTTGGCATCATAGCTCCTGAACATATGAACCGATTTTGATTTTATTTATTTTGTTTGAAAGGTGAATTAGTTAGAATTAGTTGGAAGTGTTCTAAGCTATGTTTGATAAAAATCAATCCAAGATGGCCGCCGCCATAAAATGGCGGATTACATATTTATTGAACAACTCTCACAATATGGGTATCAAATGAAATGGCTTGACTAATAGAATACTAAACGCTGCAATAAATTTCAAATCCAAGATGGCCGTCACCACAAATTGGTGAATAACATTTTTTTTCACAACTCCCTCAATATGGGTATCAAAATATGACGAAAGGGCTTGACTAGTAGAATAATGTACATTATATTGAAAAGGTATGAGTAATATTAAGTATATTCGTACTAAATAGTAATAACTTCGTTCCTATAAAGAAATACCTTGAAATTATGACTCCTAGATGTGTCGGGCAGTCGGGATTTTTTTACATTTTTGATTGAATTTAACTTGTCCTATAGAGTAATTGAGCTTTGGAAACAAAACCACTACTGGTATCATTGTTCATAATTATTTAAATACCTAGCCGATGCCCGCGGCTTCGCCCCCTAATATTATATACTACCTTCCTCTTGAATCATTCTATCTATTAAAAAACCCGCATCAAAACCCCACTCAAAAAACGTAAGGGTTAAAAATAAATAAAATACTGTTAAAAATAACCCAGCATGTTTGTCAATATAGCACCTGCAAAGTTTGTTGCTAAAAACAAATACGTCAACTTTGCTGACATTACTTGTTAAATATTAACCGTTAAAATTGGTTAAAAATACTTGGTAAGAAATAACACAGTATCTTAAGTTAGTAACGACCGAGTCAAGTTGGCTGAATTTAGCCAATTTTACTTGGTTAGAAATAACACAGTATCTTACGTCAGTAACGACCGAGTCAAGTTGGCTGCATTTAGCCAGTTTTACTAACTTAACTACAGCCGGCTCACTCGGTACATAACATCAGTGTTACTCGGTATTTTTAACCAATTTATCCAGTATCTACAGCCAGCCTACTCGGTAGTTAGAGCAGTGTTACTCGGTATTCTTAACCAATTTATCCAGTATCTACAGCCAGCCTACTCGGTAGTTAGAGCAGTGTTACTCGGTATTCTTAACCAATAAAAACCGGCCAAGAGCGTGTCGGGCCACGCTCACTGTAGGGTTCCGTAGCTTCCCAGACCATTAAAAATACCAACATTTTTCGTCAGCAAAAATAACTTTGTTTTTCATAGTATTTGTATGAAAAACAAAGTTATCATTTGCGTTTTTTTGAAAAAGTGCTATATAACTCAAAAACTATTCAACTCATCAAGTTGAAAATAATTTTCCTAGAAAGTTCATATAAAGGTCTACTTCTGTGATTTTTTTCATATTTTTTAAACTTATGATTCAAAAGTTAGAGGGGGGGGGGACACATTGTTTTTGACTTTCGGAGCGATTATTTCCTAAAATATTAATATTATCAAAAAATGATTTTAGAAAACCCCTATTCATTTTTAAATACCTATCCAACAATATATCACACGTCAGGGTCAAAATTAAAAAAAAAATCGCTCCCCACTTTACGTCTGGGGGAGGTACCCTAATAAAAATGTTTTTTTAAATTTTTATTTTTGCACTTTGTCGGCATGATTGATATACATATTGGTACCAAATTTCAGCTTTCTGGTGCTAACGGTCACTGAGATTATCCGCGGACAGACAGACAGACAGACATGGCGAAACTATAAGGGTTCCGTTTTTTGCCATTTGGCTACGGAACCCTAAAAAAGGGGACACGAGACGATTCTAGGATTTTTAAAATACTTGCTAAGTTTCAGCTTATCGAGTATTCATAAAATCCTAGAATGTGTGTGGAATATGTTGAGTAAATTGACAAGAACCAATAAAACAAGTTTTTTTAACATCTTTATTTATTCTTCCTCATCCAAATTCTGTGTCGGGTGTGGTAATATTTTGCTGATGTCTGGCCCATCCCAACTAGATTTAATTAAGTTAATCATATGTATTGATAAATATGTTGGTTTGTAAAAATCAACCGAATAATTACTCGATTACAATCAAAAGAGTTCTACTTATCTATTATTAACTATAGATGTTTGTAAAAAACAACCGAATAATTACTCGATTACAATCAAAAGAGTTTTACTTATCTATTATTAACTATAGATGTTTGTAAAAAACAACCGAGTGAAATACTCGTTTAGTAACAACAACATGCTTATTGGTTATTAGCCAAGAATATTTAACAATATTCACAAGTCTACTCTTTGTCAAGTTTGACTTTGAGTTTTAGACTTGGCTAAAAATCTACAAGTAATTGTAGATTTTTAGCCAAGTCTTAGTTAAAATTTACCAATATGATTGTAACCGAGCCAAAAAGGTACTTTGCTAAAATAAAATTTTTTCAGTGCCGTTGCGTAGTTTTAAAGATCTAAGCATACATAGGGACAGACAGACGTGGCGGGAGACTTTGTTTTATAATATGTAGTGATTCTCCATTTCTTCATCTAAGTACGTAAAATGTATTTCGTACGGAACCATTTTCTATAATTGGGTCAATTTTCTTTAATGGGAATCCAAATCCCATTGTTGTAAAAGAGCGATAGAAATTCCTTTACAAAACCTAATTATCATTTAAAAGCACTGCTAGCCTACCCTTATAAACAGTAATTATGTTTTAAAAGAGAAATTACTATTGTAATGGAGTGACTATAACTGAAACTCAGCTATACCACCAAATCACTCTGTTGTAGACTTTTTGTGTCCACAATAGTACTATGTATATACTATTACGACCATCTACAAACCCACAATATCACAATTTATTCTTGAGCCCAACCAACAATTATGGCTATAACCAAACCTTATATCTCAAAAAAGCTGGGTAAACGTTGTATTAAGGTTTTGGCGGTGATTGATTGTTGTGTAAAAGCGTTTGCCAATACATTCTGGCTCTATAAGTTTATACAGCAAAAACGACCTATTAGGAATTGATGTAAAGGTTTACTTCGCGATTTTGTATGGCTGTTATAGTCCGACGTTATAGCAACCACCAATATGACTACGAGTAATAGACAGCAATAGAACTTTATAACCGAGTTTAATGTCGGCCTAATGCGCCTGATTTACGCAATAAAAGTTCTGAACGTACTCTAAAGGGTCTTTCGTTATAGTAGAGATGAAATATCATGATGAAGGCACCACTTCATCTCACCTATCCACTCCTTCCGGGGCTGCGGGACTGTTCGAAACAGATACCGTGGCCTTGGAACATAAAGGGCGAGGAAGGAACATGGGGTTATAGTCAGTAAAAGTCTGACACTCCCTCCAGCTGTGGGTGAAATTGTAAACCAAATAGCTTGTTCGACCGTACTACTTGGTACAATTTGCTATTGGTATAGTTCGTTATTGCCTAACAAGACACAAGAGGTTACTTCCAATCGTCAGCAGGTAACAATATCGTTCGCAACTGTAAAACTTATGTAGTTACAGAATTATAATCGAGTGCTCAAGTGTAGATGAGATGCCCCCAGCTAGATGTACCTTTAAAAAAGGTGGCAGACTGAATGCCGAAGGAGGACAGTCGTGTGGCGCATCTCTGGTAGAGGTCTGTCCGGCAGTGGACTGTATGGGCTGAGTTGATTGATGATAATTATGTATCAATTTCATTCATCATTTCCCCAGCTGCTGTCTCTCTGATCAGGCCTTATACATACAGGGTGTAAACAACCCCACCACGAAGCCGTCAACCAAGCATTCTGTACATCAAACTAATTAACTTTATGCAAAAATTATTGCTGCGAAACGACTTATTTTTTTGGTGAAAAATCAAATTTTGTGGTAGAACTCAAAGTAACGCACTTCAACATCGTGCTGATGGAAGGATTGAATAGTACATGAATGGGGTCGTAGAAGTGTTTAAAGTAAAAATCTCACAACAAAAACTTGTATTTAAAAAAAAAGTTGGAACTTTAACCCTCAATCTGTAACTAGAAAAACTGATCGCAATGACGAAGAAAACAAGTGCCTTTCGGCTTCGTGAAGAGATGTTTTACACCCTCTCAAGTTGAATCTTATAATCGAAGTGTTCTTAAAATACCCCCAAATTTTTCGCTCGTTTAGTTTTTCTCTCTATAAAATTTAATCTCCAGTATTCGAAGGGTGTCGCGAGGTCGCTAGACGCCTATAAATTGTTAAACTTGGGATATAACCAGTAAACATGTTGGGTTCTTAACCTCATAACTCATGTCTAGTCTGCTGTACCAAAATAGAATGAAAATGATTGGTTTTATTGAGTTTTGCTTCTGTCTGGTAAAATATTTTGAAACCTTAAGCCGCTGAATAGATTTAGTAATCTTCAAAAAGGCCCCCGGCTCGTAGTAGAAACAGTGAGGTTTTCAAAATTAATATTTAATTTCACATAAGCCTACATGGGCACTTATAAAGCGTCGTAAAAAAGGTGCACGGTTCGGGTTGGTCGTTTCGTATAGAGAAGAAACTGCAAGAAACTCCGTCGTCACTCATCATCGAAAGGAGTCCGACGTAACCGGTCTCCCCGAACCCGAAATGAAGATAACCATGAGGATTAGAATCACAAGAGGACCTACAAAAACAAAACAAAATATCGGAATCTGATAACATGCACTAGACATCTGAATTTTACCAGAGGGAACGCGGGACCTGCCCTTGTATTTACAAACGTTTCGTTTTAATTTCGGTTCGGAAAGTGGTAGGTATGTCTATCTCGCTTGCTTTAGTAATGCCAAAAAAAAGATTAATTATCACTTGCTGCATAACTAAACTCGAATCGAAGCATTTGTGAACTGAATACGGAAGCTGTAACCTAAATAACTGTCAGTTAAGTTATATAAATTGCAAACAGGGTGTAAACAACCTCATAACGAAACCGTCAACGTACATCAAACTAAGTACTTACTTAATTTTACGCAAAAATTATTGCTGGTCTGTGAAACAACTTTTATTTTTAGTAGAACTCAATGTTACTCACTCAAAACATTGTGTTGATGGATTGATTGAATAGTACGGGGGTCATGCAGGTGTTTAAAGTAAAAATCTTACAATGAAAACTTGTATTAAGTTGTAGTTTTAACCCCCAATTTCGCCGTAACTAGAAGGTTCCCAGGGCCTCGATTCTGCTATTACAATAGTGTCAGAGTATTCGATCATTGATTTCATAATGATCAAGTTCTGTCAAATTTTGACAAGTTTGTTAATTCTACTATCATAATGGCGCCATTATGACTTCTCAATAAACAACCACTGACACTCCATTGAAAGAAATGTCATGAATATTAATCTCGTACATGAAATCTGGCATGAATAAATGTTCGCATTTAGTAGTAGATTTCGAAAACCATTTGTATTAAGGGTTTTATAATAGTGACAATACGACAATGCCATTAAAACACAATTTTATTACGAGACCATTGACCGACCATTGTGAATTTAGCATATTACGAACTTTAAGCAAAATGACAATGGGATGAGAATGGAATCGTGTTGGAGTGATGAATTTATTAAAATAGCAGAATTAGGCCCCTTGGTATGGTGTAGAACAAAACGATGATCGCACTGACGGGGAGAACTATTTCCTGTCGGCTTCGTTAAGAGGTTTTTTACTCCCTTTAGATTACAGAGACTTAACAGGTGCTCTGTCACCACAAAGACAAAACTTGAAATACAACGACACCTAAGACTCTTCTACCGAGGCTCATGTTAGGAGGCATTGGCATAATACGACATTTTTATTTTCTTCCATTCTCCAAACAATTCTCAATGATTCCTCAAAACTCAACAACACTTTTTGACGGAAATAGTTTCAGTGGCACTATTTCGAGCTCTACAAGGAACTCAACAAATAGTACACTGCTCCTCAAAATCATCAAGCCAGAGCTCATTACTGGAAACTTACCCTAAGTTTTCTTAACCAATTCTTCTATCTCCAGGAACAAATAAAGACCAGCGTACACCAACTAAATGATCTAATGAAGAAACCGATCAACGCCATGAAGGACTCTCTGAAGCTGATGGTAGACCAGCTGAAGATGATCACCGCGAAGGTGAAAGAGACTGTGATACGACTCGATCGATTGGTGCTGAGTATCGGTAAGTTATAAAGTTGGGCTTTGACTAGGAAACAATTGATGAGTAACTTGTGAAGACTGTTGATTCGTAGTGTTGTAGAAGTATGTGTACCATTCACAACATGGCTTCAATTGATTGACGATTTGACGGTACGGTTAGCGAAGTGGCTGACCGATTGGCTCCTGGGCTGCGTATCGCGGGTTGGAAACCCGCACCGGCCCGCACGGAACAAATATTAGTATGACGGACACAGCTAGTTGTACCATGACTGACTGGTTGCCTCTGTCTCGATAGTTTATAGGTTTGCGCGGCTCCTAAGCACGAGGTCCTGAATTCGGATCCAGGGTCGGCAAAGAACATTATTGGGATCACACAATTCATTTTATACTTGTGTTGTTTTGAACATTCCATTTTTCGTACAAAGCTATAGACGCCAACACATCAAGCTAACACAATCTGTCGAATTGCTTTAATAGATTTATTTTCGACTCTAACGCTACTGCATTAGGTTCAAGGATGATTGGGAAAAATTGTCAGTTTCGTGTACTTGATGCGTTGGCGTCTGTACAATACTTTTTACGCTACACGAATTGATGCTCAACAAAATTGTTGCTTTGTCTGCATACGGCTTTTTGCAATTCTTGGTAATGCATATTTTATACAATCGATAAGTGTCATGTGTATTTTCTCATGCTTTTGTAGACATCAACATCATAATTCTGCCTAAATATATTATCCAGAGGAATTCTGATAACTGATAGATTTAGCACGTATAGAAAAAAAGTAGGTAGAAAAAAAGGCAAATTTCAAATTCAAATGAACAAATTAGGTAATTAGAAATCATTCGTATTTTATTCCCGAATTATTTTAAATTTTCTGTATGTTTTTGGAAATGCAGAATATAGACAACTAGTTTTACTCATAAAGCGTAAATGCTGCTTAGCGCAAAAATATGGTCTCTGAACTTTCCAAGATCTCGTATAATGGTTCATCAACACCGAAGTTTGTTCTTCTAGAGCAATTATAAACTCGCTACCAACATAACTTTTGCTATAACTACGGTGTGATGCACTTTTAGAGCTCTGCCTCATGGCGACGTCGCTAGCGGCGCAGGCCTGGCTACTTCTGGCATCCGAAGATCGCCAAGTCGAGTCGCCATGGCGTCTCGACTTGGCGACCTTCGGATCTACGTTGTTACCTACGTCGCAGAAAAATGGAAAAATAAAAGAAAAAATCCCTCCGGCAAGCCGCAGGAGGAGGTAGATTTCGAAGAAGGATTCACCCATATTTACATTTGTAAATTTATATTCTTTTATTCAGGGTGGTCATTAAGGGGGGCAATTTTTCATAATTTTTGCGATAGAACGGACCGTTTTCGAGATATTTAAAGCAAATTAAGAATAAGAACCAGCAACGACTTCATGACGCGATGGCTTGGCGCGATTTTTGGTGTCGCTTCACGTTCGGTTCCACAAAAAAAGAAATCGTTATGTTTTTGTATTCATTTGCATATTAATCAGCTATCAATTATTGTGCACATTTATTACACACTAAAAGTATGTGAATATGCAAAAATAAAATTATATTTATGTAAAAACCTGTACAAAATCTTTGACGTCTACCATGGCAAATGGCGTCTTTTTCAACCGACTTCTAAAAAGAGGAGGTTCTCAATTCGTCTGTATTTTTTTTTTTTTTTTTTGTGTTTGTTACCTCAGAACTTTCGACTGGGTGAACCGTTTTTGATGATTCTTTTTTTATTTGAAAGCTGGTGCTTCCCGTTGGGTCCCATTTTAATTTGTTGAAGATCTGATGCTGATCTTCGGAGATATACAATGGAACTCTTCAAAAATAGACGGCAAATCTGCAGTGATTGCTGCATCCGCTTGTAGGTTCATTGTTTATACTACATCATGACGTAACATCACGCCTGTATGCTCTGAGAGGGTACGCAGATGTGTACAATATACCCAGATTTCGACAATGTTTGTTACCTCAGAACTTTCGACTGGGTGAACCGATTTTGATGATTCTTCTTTTATTTGAAAGCTGGTGCTTTCCGTGTGGTTCCTTGTCACTTTGGTTAAGATCTTACGCTGACCTTCGGAGATATAAATGGAACTCTTCAAAAATACACGGCAAAGCTGCAGTAATTGCTGCAATCGCTTGGTTGTTTATTGTTTATACAACATCATAACGTAACATCACACCTGTATGCTCTGAGGGAGTACGTAGAAGTATACAATACACCCAGATTTCGACAGTTAGACGTGTAAAGTTCCATTCAATGGGATCCCGGAGAAATAGAGGTAACTCCTTAACTTTATAGGCACACCAGAAGCGGTTTAGGTAGTTTTAGGCAGAGTACTTTCTCGGAGTGGTCCCATTTCGATTTGATAAAGATCTGGTGACTTCGGAAGATAGTCAACTGAACTCCTTAATAAATGATAGCAAATGTACTGGGATCGCTGAAGACACACATCTGTCTATTGTTTACACCAGTTCATAACAAAAAATCACACCGATACGCTGTGAAAGGGTAAGCACATGTGCACCACTAAAAAGTGAAAAATAAAAACTTTTTTGCAAAAAATATAACCGACTTCACACAAAAAAGTGAAAAATAACTTTAGCTCCAGAAGTCGGTGACCTTTGTTTGATTGATTTAGTTTTTTTGTCACCGACTTCTGGAGCTAAAGTTATTTTTCACTTTTTTGTGTGAAGTCGGTTATATTTTTTGCAAAAAAGTTTTTATTTCCAATTAGTATAGAAATTTTGAATAGTTAAATCTCGTAACTCCGACTATTGAAAAATTGAATAAAGAGTTGTACTTATGTGTACAATCTACAAAAAAAAAATATGATTTCAAAATCGTTGTCCTGTAATGGAATTGACCTTCTCATAAGAGTTTAGCATGGAAACGCCTTCACTTTTTTAGTTATAATTTTTTATTTCGAAAACCATAAGTTTTATCGCTAAACTTTAAAGGTAACAATGGGTCAAAATGTTTACTGTTTCGGAGATATAAATCTCCGAAACAGTAATAAACAGATTTTTTTTTTGCATTTTTTTTTAAATTTCGGCCCCCTCCCCAATTTAGGGGTTGCATCAAAGAAGTTTTAATATAAAGTGGTCCGTATTCTTACTCAGAATGATAAAAATGGAAAACGTTTAAAAAAAAATTCCATAGGAAAAAAGTTATGGCCAAAAACCTGATTTTAGAAAAACCGACGTCGCCAGGCCGCCAGGGTATCCAGAAGCCACGCAGGGAGCTGCAGCTCGTAGCCAGCACGCTTCCAACTTGGCGACGTTGCCAAACCGTCGCCAAGTGAATTAGGTACCATTCATTTCAATATGAACTGCTTGGATACGTAGCTGGCAACGTCGCCATGGCATCTTAATGAGGGAGAGCTCTTAACGTTTCTAATACCCTCTAAAATAGTCATAAGATTTTGAGCATCTGACGTAGACCTGCCTAATGATACTAAAACCTCTTTCAGTCAACGCCATTCAATCCTCCTTTTCCTGGCTACAATCAATAGCAGACCTATGCAATGAGAAGCTCGGAACGCCCTATGATCGCTGCAACAAAGCAATACAAGCTAGATTATCTCACTGTCAGAAGAGCTTGGACCCTCATGTGTTAGATAACTGTGACGTGGTGTATGTAGCTGAAGCTGCTTGTTATTCAGTGAAGCCTTTCAAAGCGTTTTGCTATGCCATCGATTTTATGGATGAAGCCATTTTGGCTAGCGTCAAGAAGAGTAAGTAATTCGGTTCACGTTGAAGTTTTGAAAAGATAAGTTTTGAAATTATTTTAATAAGATGACGGTACAGAATATCGGTCCGAACGACGATTGTATTGGTAAGAAAATAATTATTTAATTTTGCAACTGTGGACTATTTTGTACTAAGTACATTTTTGCATAGCAATGAGTCCTAATTTCAGTATTCAGTTGCGTACAAACTTGACGTGAATAACCGCAATGTAGATACTGAAACAAGTACGTCTCAAAATCATCGCATTCCAGACGTTCTAGCCGCAGTTCGGCCTGGAATTTCCACTTAACCTGATTTGGAAATACACAGGGTTAATTTTAGCGGCCAATACGCTAGGGATTTGCTAGCTATATTCCTTTTTTATGAAATACTGATCTTCGGGTTTGCCGCTGTAGATTTAATCGGGCCAAATGGGGTATCCTCGATGTAACCCAAACAGAATGTCAGTTTGGAACCGCTTTACGGGATATACCCTAATTACTGTCCATCCTGCGCCTTTTTTTTTAATTTTAGAGCTGTGCAGGTGGCTATATACTGGTCTAATACCATTAGAGTTTTATCAGCGAAAGAAGAAGAAAAATACAGATGTTCAAGAAGGTCCTGATATCACATCCCTACTCGTACAGTTGTAAAGGAATATTACGGTGCTAGCACATCGGGAGAATTCGCTTGTAATGTAACAATCCAAGATTCGATTTTGTACAAAAACAAGTGTGAATCTGAATTGTTGAATAACGAGTGAATGTTAAAAGGCATCCCACTAGATGGACTGGTGACCTGGTGACCTGGTGAAGATTGTGGGAATCCGCTGGATGCAAGACGCACGGTACCGGTCAATGTGGTGACACTTGGAGGAGGCCTTTTGTCCAGCTGTGGACGACGGCTGAAATTATGAAGTGAATGCTACCCGTGTGCGAGTTCTAGGTAATTGTAGAATAAGCCGCCGCTTGGTCAACATTTTCTGAGGAGGATACATCTTCGTCTTTGACGATTTCTAAAATGTCTCATTCTCTTTCAGAACTAAGAAACTTTACCGAGCACCTTAGAGAAATGTTTCAAGTTGAAGTTCATATTCACCATTCTTACTCGTATAGTAGCAACACCAGTCGCTCAGCCAGTCAGGTCGCCGCTGGCATTGTCACTGAGATCAGGAACAGAGCTGATCCGATGTTGACCTGGCTTTCTTGGAGCTCCTGTGTCACTAGCTTGTTCCTACTGCTTATTATATTTAGGTATACTAATTATACTATCAGAAGTAAGGCTATAACTGCTGTACCAAACAGGTTGCAAATGGCATTGCCATTGAAATTAGAAACAGCTGATTGAACAGTTATCCAGAACCGATTGAGCTGATAGTTTGCACACACGTTTACTTTAGATGACAATACATGGTTGGCTAAGTAACGTCGTTCTAACTTCAATATCGGTTAAAAAACGGCTGGCTAGTTATCTTTTATGCACCCCCATGATATTATTATGGGTTTCAATTACAAGGGTTTGCTGATAAGAATTACGAGAAAGAAATAACATCAGTCCTATATATAAAAGCTTGTTTTAAAAAATGTTCTAAACTCTATGCTTTATTTGAATGCAACTCTCCAAAGGTGTAACATTTGGCTTTGGAAAGTGTCATTAAATGCTATGAAAAATATTTAGTTTTAATACCGCTAGACAAAAATATCCAGGTCTGAAAGCAGGACACAAATCCCACCGTCATGCATATGCACATGCACATATGGGCCCACCCTCCCGCCCTCATGCATATGCACACATACAAAACAAGTGAGAAATAATTAATAGCACTTGTTTTGTATGTGTGCATATGCATGAGGGCGGGAGGGTGGGCCCATATGTGCATGTGCATATGCATGACGGTGGGATTTGTGTCCTGTTTTCAGACCTGGATATTTTTGTCTAGCGGTATTAAAACTAAATATTTTTCATAGCATTTAATGCCATGGATTTCCGCAAAGTAACGCCTGATTCCATAACTTTTTGGAAAGTGTGTTATTTAGGGTTACAAAACTTTACTTCCTACTTATTACAGGGCAAAATACTACCAACACATGTATGAAACTCGCTACCGGTTTGACAATCGTTACGTCACGAAAGAACTACAGGCTCTGGATCTAAAGAGACAACAGCAAGGCAGAGAGACGGTACTACCTTTAAATAGAAGAGAGCGTGCTAAATATATCACAGTAAGATTATTTGATACTTTAAAAGTCGTTAGACAGAATCGCATCTCCTTCTATGTTTTATGCCACCTCCCAACTAGCACAAATAGCTGGTTAAAGACTGGACACCAGAATTTTTGAACACTCGATGCTGTTATTTTTGCTGTACAAGGGCTGGATAGCTTGCTACGCAGCCCTTGTAATTCTGAATTTGGCCCCAAATTAACCAGCCTCTAGCAATACAGTAGCTTGTTAGCAGCTCTTTAGAGCACTGTGAGCTGGACAGTGGCTGTACAATTGCTGGACTAGCTATCTTCCTAGCCACTGTCCAGCTCCATTAATTCTCTTAGACAGCCAGGAGATGGCTTATGGCTTACTAACGGCTATTGTTAAATCTACAAAGAAATATAGCAACAAAAAACTTTGACAAGTTCATGCAATGTTACTTACGTCAAAGTCTCTAAACTTTTTCTGTGCATGACATACTATGTATTATGATAAGTCTCATTTAAGTTAAGTAAGTGTTTTATTCACGTTGATTTTGTACCTCTATTGGTAAATTGTACTGCGGGTATTACTTTACTGTTAATATATGTAGGTGATATTATCAAATAATACACGGGCCTTCGAAATAAAACTTATGGTTTTACTAAAATATTATTCAAAATAAATACGTTGTAAAAATTATTCATAGATTTTTACATTTTTTTTCAGGTTAATGAGCATTAATATCTATTTGTAACAATGAAATAGTGTTTTTATAAGTTATGGAATCAGGCGTTACTTTGCGGAAATCCATGGCTTTAAATGCTATGAAAAATATTTAGTTTTAATACCGCTAGACAAAAATATCCAGGTCTGAAAGCAGGACACAAATTCCACCGTCATGCATATGCACATGCACATATAGGCCCACCCTCCCGCCCTCATGCATATGCACACATACAAAACAAGTGAGAAATAATTACCATGCCATGCAACCAAACCTTTACTCGACACGTGTTTCGCCCCTCCACGGGGCATCCTCAGGAGTTGTTGACTCGTCGAGCGTTCGAACTCGAAACGACTCGTTATTTCTCACTTGTTTTGTATGTGTGCATATGCATGAGGGCGGGAGGGTGGGCCCATATGTGCATGTGCATATGCATGACGGTGGGATTTGTGTCCTGCTTTCAGACCTGGATATTTTTGTCTAGCGGTATTAAAACTAAATATTTTTCATAGCATTTAGTGTTTTTATCTTAATAGTTCTCAAATATCATGAAAATTTAAGATATCAGTGGTTTTTTTTCATATATTTATAAACATATTAAAATGGGGTTAATTTGTTATCCAGCAAAATTTCTCACTAAACACCCTTGACCCACTCTTTTCTGTTTAATGCCTGCAAAATGGTGAAAAAAAACACAAAATGCTTGTTAGTAGAATTTAAAAGAACTATTGTCCAGCTTTGGCTACGAATAGTGCTACTAGCTGGTTAAGACGACCAAAGCTCGTTAATGGCTGCTTAACGGTACTAAACAGCACCGCAGTAGCTAAGTGCTGTTTAGTACTGTTACAGCCATTAGCCAGCTGTGCTTTTTAATAGTGTAGAGATCACCCCTCATACAGTTGCAAGAATCATTTTATCCGTTTGTACAGCTACAAAAGAGCCTTTGGCTGTAGTAGAGGCCTTTTTGGCTGTAATTTTCGCTAATGTGCTAGTTGGACTCGGCCTTTGAGGGTGCTAACATAAAAAAGCAGGTTTCCGCTACGGGCGGGTCGGTACCGATCGGGATGCAGTGCAGTTATTTGTATGTTATCTGAAGCAGGTTTCCGGTACGGGCGGTCGGTGCAGGTATTAATTTATATTGATTGTTGTCTTATCTGTACCGACCCACACTGATTTCTTCTTAATGTTAGCACCCTCACTTAGCTACAAATGTCATCAAGAAATATCTCTAAGGCATGCTGGTTTCTTCACGATGTTTTTCTTCACCGAAGCAAGTGATACCTAATTATCAGAGGTCGGAGTATAGGTAGATTGAATTGGGGTCATTGATCCGAAACGTCCGAGGAATTGGTTGATTATATTTTATTTAAGTGCAACAATTTATAATAAGTTGTGGCCATAAAAAGGCTAAAAATAAAATAAAAATATTAATGCTTCGACCCGAATTAGATTGTTTTTATTATTCAAGAGAGAAATAATAAATTAATTAAGTTTTCATACTTTCCTTTAAATTTTGAATTGAGTAGTAATAATATCACTACCAACATCAACAATATTTAATTGAATCCGGAAATACCGGAATTACTTTCCGGAAAAATGTCTTATCCATGTTAATCTTGCTGTGTGCATATATGATACAAGTACCAAAAATCAATCTACCTACTCCAACCTATGCTAATTATACAATACACACATGAATCCAAAAACTCAGGGATGCGTGTC
This sequence comes from Xestia ashworthii, assembly GCA_950022955.1. NCBI lineage: Eukaryota > Metazoa > Arthropoda > Insecta > Lepidoptera > Noctuidae > Xestia > Xestia ashworthii. The sequence goes on along the minus strand of OX465570.1, from coordinate 7,337,019 downwards.
TTTGGTTCGGACTTGAGACCTACGATTTGGCAGTCCGACGCTCACAACACTCGACTGCTTATCTCAATAATTGGTTTACATAGAATAGAATAGCCTTTATTAACAATCTTATAAACTAAGTTACACTTATAATTTACTTATTAATAAAATTAAATGATTCTTCAGACATCGGTTTCCGAAGATTGTTTTGCCGTAGCATAGGCCTCTCCCATATTCTTCCACTTTTCACGATCTTGGGTTTGCCTCTTCCACATTGACCCCGCTATAGCTTTGAGATCGTTGTCCCACCTTCGTGTCGGCCGTCCTCTGTCCCTTTTGCCTTCTCTTGGGTACCACTCAGCTACTAATTTAGCCCATTTCTCCTTTTGGTCTCATAATAGGTGACCTCTTATTGGTTTACATGGATGATATTTAATACAGTTGTCTTTTTCACAGCCATCCTCCTTTCATCTCGTGGCTTCAGAAAAGGTTTACCTGAATCGTTCAGCAGTGTTCATGGCTATTACTACCTTCAAGCTACTGATTCATATGGTAGCTGACTATAGCTTGTACTGGGTTTTAATGACTATACGTTGCCACGGAAGATTTCAGTCGTATTTGATGCGTAAGTTTGAAGATTTTCATTTACAATAACCATATCTTTTTAAAGATGCAATAATTATTCTTATGACGAATGCATCTGTTTTAGTTTATGACAAATGGTACCTGTTACCATTTTGACGACCCGACGGCGGCGTAGTGGTAGTGAGGCTGCCTTACGTGCTTAGGGTCAGGACCCTAAACCCTAGGTTCGAATCCCCGTAGGAGCAAATGTTAGTGTGTGATGAGCATGGACATTTGTTTCCGAGTCATGGATATTTATGTGTATTATAAGTATGTATTTACAAACAAAAAAAAGTATAATATAGGATATCAACAATCTGGTGTCCATGACACAAGCCTTGATTAGTGTGGCACTAGATGGTGCTGTGTGTAATTTCCTGCGATATCATTATTTTATCATATATTATTATTATTATTTTCATAGAGTTAACTAGTGTTACGAGCTGGGTATGGGATAAATGAAATACTACCGATTAGACACCAAGTTTCTTTATTAATCACAAACCACTTATACTCGTAACTCAATCTCAAATACACCACTGATCACTATTCACTTAGATATCGCTCTTCTAGTTCACTTCCGATTAGCGTGATTTTATCGCCTAAATCCTACTGAATTCCAGTTTTTTTTTTTCGGAGTGGTATCTCACATTTCATCCTTGAGAGGTTGTCGTCTGCTTAACCGGACTCTCCTGTGGGTGCATTGAGTGTAAGGCCTCCAGCCAGAGCATAAACTTACAAACCAAGCGACTACACGCTAAGGGCACCCCCCGCGGGGTACGGGCCTCGGGTTAGGGGACTATTTATGTGCCGATCGATCCTTTGAGAAAGTTCTACAACTTTCTGGAACCTTGTTGACAGTTTCATTATGGAACTTTCTCGACTCGAACGTAATCTAGAATGCTCTCGTAAAGACGCCGACGTAACACTAGTAACTTGTCGTACAGCTGCTGATTGTAGTTGTAATGGCCTGCTTTGGTAACTTGAATGGACTTCCAGATCATGTAAGAATTAAAATTAATGTTTTCAGCGGGAATACCGCACTCAGGAGCACATGTATCTGGCAGTGGGTTTGTGGCAAGACTGTTCAGCTCCATCATCGGGATCTTGGACATACCGCTGTCGTTCCCAGCGCCTTCACCAATTTCGTGCTTGCCAGATCCTTATCCACCTGATTTGAGACGTTATACCCAGATTGGTGTCCTCATTTTTCTTTTATGGTTCTTCGCTCTGTTTGAACCTTACGGTCTTCGTCTACGTCATCTGATTATGGGGCATTATAGACCTGAACGAGCTAAAGCCAGAGCGACGTGGTTGTATAACCATATATTGAGGACCAGAGGTAGGTAACCGTCATAATAGGCTAGTTTCCACCATCAATAAATTGCAAAACTAATTAGTCCGTCAGTTAGAGTATTGGAAAATAATGGACACGTATTTTTTTTTAATCACTGAGTACTGACAAAGATAAAACGCATCAAAACTCGGGACTCCGGGCTCGTGACGTCACAACGCACTAAAAACTATAGCACGGCGTGACGTATTGCGAATTTTAAAAGCGTCGTATCTTCGTCAATTTTGGTTTATGTAACAAAATAAAAAATACGGGTAAAATATTTTTTTTATAATCTAACTGACGGACTAATTAGATTTTTTTAGGACACAAGCCTATTACTAATTGTAGTTTTAGTCGATCTATAATATCTTCAACACGAGGGCTAGACACATGTTCGACTCAGGCTGACTTAGCAAATATGCATGAGAGAATTGTAGCGTATTTTTCGGAGTGTTCTGAATCAATTTGACACCCCTAAAAATGTGTGTAGGACGCTTTATTATCATCTGCCTAGCATTTTCCCAACTATGTTCGGGTCGGCTTCCAGTCTAACCGGATGCAGCTGAATACCTGTCTTTTACACGGAGCGACTGCCTATCTGACCTCCACAACCCAGTTTGTTGTCATACTTTTTGGGCCACTACCTGTAACGACTGTCAAAGATCTACAAATGACAGCCGGGACCAACGGCTTAACGTGCTTTCTGAAGCACACAAGAAACCCGGTATGTAATGAGACCCATCCACAGACCAACCTAGGCAAGGACGGCTACCTAAAGATAGACCCGAACGGCTGTTATTATTTAGCCACAGGCTCCTGTGGACTCCTTATCATTCATTGTATTATAAAGAAGTTACTTTATTGTTTTTCAGGTAGCTTTATGAAATTCGCTAGAAGAAAACTACATCGAGAGTACAAACCTACATCGGAAGCTTCGCTTACATTTCGTCAGTGGATGAGTGATCATGTACCGTAAGTTTTAATAACTTTAATATTCTCAGTAACACACTAAATTAAATGCTTCTTTAATCCCTATAAAATATGTGTCAGTTTTCAGTGCTTGCGGTCCTTGGTCGGATTAGGTCCAACGCAGCAACATTGTCTATTGTGTGGAATCACTTCCTCCAGCGATCCTGACTCGCGACTGACGAAGTGAGACTCGATTTTATTGTTCATTTAACTTTGTGGATCTTAATACTATTAAAGTAAAGTAATTAAGATCTATTAAGACACAGATAATACAGATATTGTATATCTTGCGATGTATTTGAATATTCTGTCTATGTATGAACGTAGGCCAGTTACCGTAGCCAATCAAAACAGCCACATCTCGGAAGATATCCCGTAAGTGACAATATAAGTTCAGCCACATATTATGCTTCACGTACCTATGCAGTAGGCTTCCCGATTAACATTTATTAATAAACGACAAGCTCATCATTCCTATTCTTAGAAACGAGATTGATATCGTAAAAACTTCTTTGCAGGGACTGAAAGCGGTTACGGTTACAGGTTAAGATACCTCAAAAATATATCGGTATCGATTTAAAATAAAGGTTGAGCTATACCAATATCTTAAATCAATAAAGGTTGGGCTATATCGTTATTTAACCTATACATGATTTCGGTAGATACCGAAAAACATGCGAGACGGAGGGGCGCGGGTGCGCGGGGCGGAGTCGATTCGGGGGGATCGTCGAACCTATTTTGGTTTACTTACTATGTTTTTCCTCATATGAAGGACACAGTGGCTAGGCGGTGCGTCAAAGAAAACCCTTATTTATTAAGGTTTAGGTACCGCTACCGATACATTTATAAAGGTAAAGGTACTGCTACCGAAACATTTGTAAAGGTTTTACGGCATTATAATATAAGGCATTTCCAACCTCAAAATTCCGTTACTGAAAAAAAAAACGGTATCGAAATATTTCGGTAAATCTTAAATAACGGTATGACGTCATACCGAAATTTAAAGGTATCTTAATTTTTGGGTAATTCAGTCCCTGCTTCTTTGTAGATGTCAAACCCCTGGCTGCCCAGGTGTGTTCTGCATCAGCTGCTTCGCTGACATTGGTGAGCTGTGCACCATATGCTTGACACCAGCGGATTATGGTGACTTAAGTGACGTCAGCTTGGAAAAGTAAGTTAAACTCTTTTACTTACCATCCTGGGTTGTTGATTCTTCTCTCTCACAATCTCTGTCAGGCAAGAGAGTAGACTCCTCTGTAAGTTGCATTCCATGGTTAAGCTCAAATTTAATGAATCATTGCCTTATTTATTTTACTTGACTCTTCAACAACGAGTACACAACATTTATACTTATAGTAAAACAACAACTTAATTCTAAGTCCCCCATTACATAAAGAAGAGCACTGCATGCACATTATGCGCATTAATAACTAATTAAACTCTATTTGTTTATTTATTAGCAATTTATGTGCCACAGCAGTACAAAAGCGTCGGTATTCCCTCTTTCCACTTATCTCTATTCACAACTGTTATTGGCCAATCTTTAAAATAATAATCGAGTTTATCCCATCATCTACTTTCTGGGCCTGCCGCGTTGTCGTTTACTGCTGTTTGGGATCATCTTTGTGATTACTTTAGTCCATGGCTCCTCCGGGCTGCGAAAGATGTGGCAAGCCTAGTTCCATTCCGTCAGTGAAGCCCGACCTAATCGATCTCTACTTCACCAACAGATGAAGATTTAAGCTTGGCAGCTGTAGGTGACAACATCTGTGATTTGAGTTTTGGAACGCAGTGTCAAGGTTTCTAATGCGTTCAGTAGGTTTGAATCCTAAGATACTGCGCTCCATTGCTCGCTGACAGGACTTTTGATGCTCGGTTAGTGCCTATGTCTGCACCCCTCCAAGGTGAGGGTGGGAAGAATGCTCATGTCCATGAGTTTTCTCTTCAGAGAGAGGGAGAGAATACATCTTAGTCTCCGAAAACATGTAAAGGAAAAATATGTTAAACAGATTTTTGATATAAAAAAAAAATAGAGAAAGAAAAGGTATTTGGTTGTCGCAAACAGCACAATAAAATGATTAAAATGACCAATAAAACAAAATTATACAACATGTAACGTAATTAGCGCACACCCTCAGACACCCCATTTAGTATTTTGTTTTAATCATAATACATGCACTGATTTTTTAATTGACCAAGTTTAAGCATTGATTATTTATTAAATTAGTTAATCCTAATTCCAGAAAAATGTTGTGGTCACAGTCCTCACAGCACACGGACACAAACGCAAATCCACGAACGCACACAATCGCATACGTAGATATGACGGTTTTGCTAGCAAAAAACTACTAGCCTACAGTGGCGCAGGCTCCTAACAACTCAATTCCCACCGGCTTACCTTCAGAAGTTTAGAACACAACCACTCTCTACCTGCCGTAATTGCACAATCATTACTTTTTATTTGAATGTTTATTTTGTTGTTCACTTTTATTGTTTTTACTGTATACCTCTGCATTTTATTCTGTTTCTTCATGGGTGCCAATTTCATTATTTTTGGGGTTTTGAAAATTAGGTCAAAATTAAATGTTTTGTTTGTTTCTTCATGGGTGTTGTTTTCGTGGTATTCGAGGTCGCTGATAATGAAAATGAGGTCAAAATGAAAATCCAAGATGGCGCCGAAGAAAAATTTCAGTTTTTTCTTCATTGGTGTCGTTTTCGAGGTTTTTGGGGTCGCTGATAATGAAAATGAGGTCAAAATGAAAATCAAAGATGGCGCCGACGAAAAATTTCGTTTTTACTACGTTCGTTCGTACTACAGATAACGAAAATGAGGTCAAAACAAACATCAAAAAGTCAAGTTAAAAAAAGAAGTCATTCTATTTTTTTTTCTCGGCTTACCCTGACTCTTTTTTCCCCCTTCGCCACTGCTAGCCTATTAAGTAATCGCTCGAGACGAGTTCGTCGTTCGACACAACTGTAGGTATTAGTTTCGAAAAAAGTCCAATACTTTTGAATGCCCGTTTTCTCAAATGATGTTTTAATATTAACGTCTCCACAAATAAAAACATCAAGAGGCGCCAAAACAGCTGATTCTCGGGTTATACTGGCATGGAAATTTTCATCGAAATAGCCCAGCACTTCGTTTTGAAAACAAGTACGTGTATGCCAATCGGCTCCCCTGTCGATGGCATGGCCGTGTTCGAACGGAATATCCGTGGCCACGAAGCCGATGAGTAGGAGCTTACATAGACCTGCCGTCGACTCTTGTAGATACCATACCTTTGGTTGAATGTTTTGCCAGTTAGAATCACATATCACTACACCGCACCTGCACCGTGTCAAAGTCTTCACCATATCAGTGTACTGAACATTTTGTGTATTGGAAAGTCATCGCGTGCGAAAAGTACTTTCCGGTAAAAATGCCCGCGCATGACTTTTTTTTTTTTTGGATTGGGCATCTCGCAGTTCAGTTTAGGAAGACTGGCTTCTGCTTAACCGGGCAAGTCCTGTGGATGCCTTGAATTTAAGGCCTCCAGCCAGGGCAAAAATGACCAAAAACTAAGCGACAGCGCTTTAATGGATGCCCTTAGAGCTTGTGGGGTACGAACTTCGGCTTAGGGCGTCGCTGGGGGCAGCAAAGGGACAGGCTGGATCTGGTTGTCATTATTTAGGGACTGTTTTATTACTACAGGCTCAGCATCGCGGGCGGGCTCGAGCAAGGGTCGGGGAGGGATTGACATGGGATTACGCGCCGGACCTCTGCGGCGAGGTCGGAATGTTTTCGGTCTGTATTTGTACATTCTACGAACTGTACTGGTATCTTTCCTACTCTCTTGCAAGATAGTGATCGGATCGTCGGAGGTGACTAAAGTGTGACGTGGACGTTGGACTGAGCTAATACGCCATGAGTCGTATCGGGCGGCCGATGCGATTAGGGGGTTCCTATGCTTGATAGCAGTGTCAAAGTATCGCTTGGAAAGGCGTTTCATGAACTGCTTAACGGTAGGGATTCTAAGGTCTACGTGTAGACTGTCATTACGGACATACGGGGGGGCACCGGTGATTTTACGGAGGAATCGGTTCTGCAAGGTCTGCATCGTGTGGATATGACGCGGGTGGGCATGAGCGAATACGATACAAGCGTATGTCATGATGGGACGGATGACTGCGGTGTAAAGACGCAACTTGCACTTAAGTGACAACTTGCTCTTCCTAGTGATCATGAAATGGAGTCGGCCCATAGCGAAGGCAGCTCGGTCACGAGCTGCTTTGATGTGAGCCTTGAATGACAGATGGTCGTCAAGAATAACTCCAAGATATTTGGCTTGCTTCTCCCAAGGGATGGGCTTGCCAAACATAGTGACGGGGGGACCTGGCGAACGCTTAAGGCGTGCCTTATAGTACAGAACTGCCTGGCTCTTTTCAGGGTTAACCTCAATCCTCCACTTACGGAACCAAGCGCCGAGCGAGTCGGCAGCTGTTTGGAGGATGCGACGGATGTTAGTCTGAGAACGGCCGGTGTAGTAAATAGCCGTGTCGTCGGCAAATAGGGCTAACTGAACCTTCTTGTTCTTGGGGATGTCGCTGGTGTACAGCGTGAACGCGAGGGGAGAGATAACGGAGCCCTGAGGGACTCAGGCACGGATAGGATGGGGAGAGGATAACGTCTTACCCACACGGTAGCGGAAGGTGCGGTTTGACAGAAAGTCTCGTAAGATGAGCACGAGACGGTCAGGCACACCGAGTTGGTCCCGCGCATGACTAATTTTGTTTTCATTTAAGTATGCTTTCATCGTAGAGGTAGTGCAAGCGCCACGTGCTGTTATCATGGTTGGTTATCCCGATCCAACCCACAGGTTTTAAGTTTGCAGGAGAAAGGGAACGAAAACAATCACGGCGCATTTTGTTGGTTTATCTATTGTGTTTTGTGTGCCTTTTCCTCCAGTGCCCGTTAGTGTATGCATGTGGTTGAACGCCTAACTAATAAGTTCACGTGTATTTGTAAAGACTGTAACTTGCTTGAAATAAGGTTACTTTTCATTATTTTGTACTGAATGGCGGAATTTGTATGTATAGAAATAAAGCTGCACTTTTAAAAGTCTTATTGCCTTGAGTCACGGTTCATTTCAGTTTGTTTTGTCTGTACAGGGATAGTATGACTATAATTTACGTAGTTTTAAGTATTTTTGGGAAAAAAAAATTCCTAGTTTAAAAATTATAGAAATTGATTCAGTAAACGATTCTGGACAAACCAATTTCAGGAAGTGCGCTAATTATGTTACATGTTATATAAAAGTGCACATAAGAAGAACTTAAAATAAGACATACATTAAACTAAAATTGGTCCTGTTTTAGAGGTTCTTCTGATGACAGTGACAGTGATGGCGGATTAAATGAAGGAAGAATTAATGTAAACGTAAGTGACATAAATCAGCATCATTATTTGAAAAACGACATAATGTACTAAAAGTTAAATAGAAAACAATTCGTTAATCGTTAGGTCTTATTATATAGGTACGAGTCATGTCTGAATAACTCCACTTTCCTCATCTCATTTCGTTGAAGGAATTGTGAAAAAGGAAATGTAATTCGCCATCTTGTGGTGGCGGCTATTTGATACCCGTATGGTGGCGACCATCTTAGGCCGATTTTTATCAAACAGCTAAGAATGCTCCCGACTAATTCACCTTTCAAAAAAAAGAAAATTAAAATCGGTTTATCCGTTCGGGAGCTACGATGTCAAACTTATAACACCCCGTCGTTTTTGCGTGTTTAGAAACAAGGAAATAACACGAACGTTTATACAAATTACAGATAACAACTTTACATTCAACTGCTGTAATGGAACGTACAAAATCAACAACAAGTAAAGAAGAAAACCGAAGATGGAGTTTTTTCAGGAAAACCTGTAGTCCAAGGGGACCACTGGATACAGTTGCTCTGGTTAAAACCCATACTTATAAAAATAAAAACAAACGCACTGTTTTTACTGGTTTTCTTCATCCTTTTACCCTACCTTTTCGAAACTTTAGAAGGAAACTGAGGAAACATTTTCGAAATAAGAAGCGTAACCTTGATTGGGTCGACAAACTTACCCCTAAAGACAAAATAAAGGCTTTTTCCAAAGAGGAAATTCATAGTATTTATTCAAATTCTCTCAAAATTGAAAAGTTCGGTGAAATTAACGTTTTAACCAATAGGACCAAGTCTATTGGAGTTAACACAAACAGAAATCGAGGAGTTTTAGTAACTATGATAATGAACAGCTTTATTAGCCTAAAGGGAAAACCTCGAACTCGAAAGAAAGCCAAGCAAGATCCGACTCAAAATAAAAAACTACAAAAGCGCCGAATAAAAGATCACACATCAGAAAGTAGTAAAAGAACTTTGTCCGCAACAAAACCTTTTCATTCGTACAATTTCACAATGTGCCAAAGGAATTTTATGAGCATTGTGAGAAGTAGCAAAGAAAAAAGGACAAAAAATAGGACGAAAGGGTATCAAGAACTGAAAAATATTATGAGAGCAATACGGCACAATAGTAATAACATAAAAAATATATCAAATCAAAATAACGGTAATGCACCGAATAATTCTGCGCTTGAAGATAGAAAGAAAATTACTAAGCCTTCAGATAATGCTAACTTTGAAGGAAAGAAAAATAAGAAAAAATGCTCAAAAGACGATAAGCCAAAAAAATCTAGAAGTAAAAAGAAGGATATCAATAACATTAGTACGAAAAAGTCCCTCAACAGAATTGCTGGATTTCATACATTCTTTTCTAACCACTGGAATAATTTTAAATCCATAATGCGTGGCAATGTCCAAAACAGATCTGATATTCCAATGATCAAGGAGAAAAAAAATCACAAACGTAGAAAAAAACGAAAAGACGTCGATTTGAATGAAACTGAAATCGAAAAGCTTTTTGCGAAAAAGGATATTAAGCACACGAGAAACCTTAGAATATCTGCATTTATAGCTGAACGGGAATGGACTAAAAAAAGAGGTTTTAATGAAAAAATCAAAATTGAGGAAGAACACGATTCCTTTTTGCGAGAGCCGAAAGCACCTTCCCTAAAAAACACATACAACAACGATAAAATAGTAGGCGTAAGTGGATCATGACTAATTATATAGTATTGTAGACACTAGATACTGTTAAGGGCCCACTCTACTAACTTTGACAGTTTTTCGAAATATTTGCGCAGGTTCACAATGTTTTTTTGACTTGAAGTTTTAATGAATTGCAATTCTTTTAGTGCAACATAACAATGGTTAAATGCTTAATACCTACGTATTTTTTAAAAGTCCATAAATCTTTGTTCTTGTTGCGTAAATCAAGCGTAGAAAAGAGTTCTCTTCACGCCTAACGCAAATTTGAGCTCAATTTCCGCACTCTTTCCAAGGCAACAGAGCTATGAGCTAAATCACAAAATCTATCGAGCTCATAATTACTTTTATATTTTTTAAAGTTGGCTCATTACATTTTGTCCATTACATCAACATCATTACATCACATACAATTGTCAATTTCTCGATTTTTTCTCCAAAAAATACTACGTAGATTCTGTCAATAGATTTGTGTTATTTTTCGCTGTTATCAAAGGCCCAATTGATAATGTTATTTTTTGTCTGTAACGAATCTCGCGAGCTTAGACGCGCAAGTGTCCATCGCCAAAATATGAGTCGTTCAAATTGATTTGCTCATTTCAGTACAATTTAGTAAAATTAATATCTATTCGCAGATAATATGTTTATTCGCACAGGTATCCTTTCGCGTTACAGTGCTTTGTTTTTGCAGGGAATTTCTGAGTTTTTCACAACACGACTTCAACCTATAGAAGGTTTGCTCAAAGCTCAAACCGGTAGGTACAGACAGACAGAGTGCAACCTATAGACAGCATACACTGACAGATATGTACTTATTTCAATACATTATTTGCCAGACGCGACCACGGAGTTCGTGGTCGCGTCCGTATTTTTAAGCTACAAGAATGTTTTGGAGCGTAAATGACATTGACAAGTGATCATTTTATGAAATTGTTTTGTCGAATGTATTGAAAAACTAAGATGGCTGTGTTAGGTCCGAATTCTGCCAAGCACCAACCAAAAAGCAGCATCCTGGTGGGTGCACTCAGTAACCCATTCACCAAATTGTAATCAAAAATCCTCTTCCAGATGGTCCATCTAAAGAGTATGCCATTTCAATGGCGCAAAGCTCCAAGAACTTGCACTTGTCATGCCAAAAAATGTTTTTGTCGAAACAAGCAGTCGGCTACTAGACTATTTGTATCTTTACCTAAACGTAAGTATGTTGGAGTAGGTACCCACAGCTGTTTAAATGAAGTCTATTCTTTTCATCCCCCCATCTCGGAAAGATTATTTTTGCTCTTCGATATCTGAGTGCAAAAGCCGGTATTATCGTCTTGAGGGTAAAGTAAATTTGAATTTAGAACATCGTGTGCATTAAGCATGTGAATTCAAAACATCATTAAACCCAATTTAAACCTATTTACTTCTACCTCTATGGTGCCGAATTTATCATATTTTTTTTTTTAAATTTGTTAAGAACTCAGACTCTGAACTTCCTTGGTGTACTTTTTTTAATATGTTTTGCGTGCGCCATTTTCTTTTCACGTCATATTGTTAACACCTTAGGTTAAAAACAAGGAATCCAACTTGAAAACAAGTGAAAAACCTAAAATGACCACTCATTATCTAGCGACGAGGAAGTTTATTTGACGCCAACAGAATTAACTGAATTTTTTAATAATGCGCAGTTATTTTTTTGCGTTTATTTCATTTCCTCGCTGAGGTGGGATGAAAAGTTACGTGTTGCACTCGAGTGCAAAGATTTTTCACCTCGTGCTCTTTTGATTCCCTCGCTAACGCTCAAGATTCTAAGATTTGAATCACTCGCTTCGCTCGTGACTCAATTTTAGAATCTTTCGTTTGCTCGGTCATCAAAATTGAGCACGCGGTTAAAAAACAAACTTTGCACTCTTGTATAACAAATAACTATTAATAGCCTTGAATGTTCCTTTGCTGAGCAAAGGCTCTGTCAAATTTTTCCTCTGACTGCGACGTCCATATTTAAGCAAACCATAAAAACATATGATAGCTATAAAAGCGATTTTCATAAATTAAAAAATCAATAAATAGTTTCAGAAAAACTGTTCGCCAAGAAAAATGCTGTAAGATTTCGAAATAAAGTCAAAGGGTCGTTTAGCATGGTGCCAAAAATATCGAACAGCATGTTTGGTTCACGAAGGGAAAGTCCTTTCATGTGTGGTAAGAATCACCGTACACAATAATTCATTTTAACATCACATCATACTCTTCGGGCTAATTGCGTAACACACTCGCATTTGTAACGTTATTCGTTTTGAAAATTCAACAACATGATCCAGAGGATCCCGCGAAATTAATAATTTCTTACGCGTTTGTTGCGTTATCGCCGGGGGGAAACTCCGCTGCCGCGGCAAATTGCCGCTCAGCGGACCGACCTCCGGCGCGATCTCATGGCGACATGGAGAGAGCGACTGTCGCAACCCCGTGCAGGGCACGCCACGATAGTTCAAGCTGTCGATTATCAAACATAATTACGAGGCAATAGATGTGTGTTACGATGAGGTGCTGATCTTCATCATTGACTTTTAAAAAGATAAGCCAGCCAGCAGATGTTAGCGAGGCTGAAAGGCCCGGGCCTCAAGTCTGCTATTACAATAGTGTCAGATTAGCCTAAATCATTGATTTCATAATTGACAAGTTTGATAATCTACGAGTACTAATATAATGGCGTCATTATGACTTTCCACTTACACTCCTTTGAAAGAATTGTCATAAAATGGTAATTTCGTTGATATTGACAAATTTTAATGTGTAAAAATACCTATACCTATTTAAATAGGGTGACTGGTAATTAGTGTATCTGTCACCGTAAAATTGTCAACTCTCTAGCGATATTGTAAACTCTCGAAATATTGTCAACTGAACATACGGAAGTATCTCTGCCCCCATAATCGAGGCTTGGGGCACCCCCCCGTTAGGTTAGTTAGGTTCCCTTTAAACCCTGCACTCGGAAATAGGGGCCCCGCGAAGCGGGGCTCCGTCGACTACGCTTTTTAGGGGAATATAAAGTGTTTTAAGGTTAGGTTATATTAATCGGTATTTCTCAGGAATGGTAGGTACATTATCTTTTCATGAGAGTGGTACCACTGGGCAAGCCGGGGGACTCCTCCTTCCCTCCACACAGCGTGAGTTGACTACCATCGCATGCATTTCACGAGTTTACAATATCGCTAGAGAGATTACAATGTAACGTATTTGACAATTTTACGGTGACATATCGATATCAGCTGTTCAGTACATTATGCGAACATAAATGTATTGAACAGCTGTTTTTTTTTCATGATTTCAGGTTTGGTCCCATAGTAAAAGTTGTTTGTTATCATGAGCACAATCAAGCTTAAGTATCATTCACTAATAACCAGACACCCTGTACCCTGTATAAATGAAATCTGTCATAAATAAATTTTCAAAAGTAGTAGATTTCGAAAACCATTTGTACTAACGGGCTTTATAATAATGGCAATACGACAATGTCATTAAAACACAATTTTATTACGAGACCATTGACCGATCATTATGAATTTTGCAGATAACAAAACGAACTATAGGGTCTACCTATTCCAACACCAACACGAAATATTTTCAGAGAATCATCTAACGGATATAACGAAGCCAGAGCAACTAAAAACGTTTTTTTTTTGTATTTAAAAATTATTGTAATTCCAAAATATCTTGAGACATTTTCATAAAACCTTTAGTATGACGTAATATGACATAAACGACGCGACGCGGCGGCGATTTAATAAATTAGCGTAATAGATAATGAAAATCAAAGCCAGTACTTAGGCTGTTTTTTTTCCTTGAAATGGTTTCGTTATAGCCGTTACATGACTCCCTGAAAATATTTCGTGTATAAATAGATACACCTTATACAGTATGTTTTTCTACCGGTTACCGATACTTTGGGCATTTAATATACTCATTCCTATCGACAAATACACGTTTATAAATACTCCTCACCCGTGGTAATGGTAACCGATAGCCAGACACTATATAGATCATCTTGCTTCAATGGAGAATGTAGGAACTTTTTATCCTGCTCTTCCATGGCTCCAAGTACCTACATACCCTGATCTTACTTTCTCTCTTAGTCTATAAGGTAAGGATGTCTAAAAGGTCTCTATCTTCATGTATTAGAAAGTTACGTTCAAATTAATTTGTGTTACAGAAAGTTCGATTTGCCTAACAAAACGCACGAGTCTCTATCGGTCTTTTAGTCCTGGATGGAGTCAAGATTCAGAGTAAGTCATAAATTCTCCCTAATAAAAACCGGCCAAGAGCGTGTCGGGCCACGCTCACTGTAGGGTTCCGTAGCTTCCCAGACCATTAAAAATACCAACATTTTTCGTCAGCAAAAATAACTTTGTTTTTCATAGTATTTGTATGAAAAACAAAGTTATCATTTGCGTTTTTTTGAAAAAGTGCTATATAACTCAAAAACTATTCAACTCATCAAGTTGAAAATAATTTTCCTAGAAAGTTCATATAAAGGTCTACTTCTGTGATTTTTTTCATATTTTTTAAACTTATGGTTCAAAAGTTAGAGGGGGGGGGGACACATTGTTTTTGACTTTCGGAGCGATTATTTCCTAAAATATTAATATTATCAAAAAATGATTTTAGAAAACCCCTATTCATTTTTAAATACCTATCCAACAATATATCACACGTCAGGGTCAAAATTAAAAAAAAAATCGCTCCCCACTTTACGTCTGGGGGAGGTACCCTAATAAAAATGTTTTTTTAAATTTTTATTTTTGCACTTTGTCGGCATGATTGATATACATATTGGTACCAAATTTCAGCTTTCTGGTGCTAACGGTCACTGAGATTATCCGCGGACAGACAGACAGACAGACAGACAGACAGACAGACAGACATGGCGAAACTATAAGGGTTCCGTTTTTTGCCATTTGGCTACGGAACCCTAAAAATGAGTTACGGAGTCGATATTTTTAGTTAATAATTTTTTTTTCAGCGTAATAAACACTGATTTGTTATTTGAAAATATTAAATACGACAGTGAATTGGAGCAGGTAAGAATACACGGTGTTCCCCATTACTTACGAACTACACTCGCAAGCGACATTGTGTCTTGTCTGCGAAGAAAAATTTTCAAGAAGTTGTTTGGACATGCCCCAAGTTATCGCGACGCGATGATACTCTCGCAAAGCAAAAACAGTAAAATACGAGCGTGACTTAAATTGCCCAAGACACTAAAGATGCCTCGTGCCAAACTCCACCAAACTGAGACAGTCGGAGAGGGAGACGGTCGGATCTAAAGCCGCGTCCCCACTAGGGCCGCGCGGCTCCGTGAGGCCAACCGTGCGGCCGTGCCTCGTGAGTGTGGATGAGAACGAGATTAATAGCCGCGTGGCCTAACAGGTATGCGCGGCCGGCCTCGTGATCTGACGGTTGTCGGTCTACTTCAAAGAAAGCCGCGCGGCTCGAGGTAGTGAGGACGGGCCGCGCGGCCGATCAGTGCGCTAGTGACCGTAGTAAAAACACAGTTTTATTGGTGCCAAAATGGATTGGACAGACGTGAAAACACATTTTTAAATTGAACTTTTCTATCTAAAAACATTTTTGCATTTTGTTGGTTTATCTATGTGTCGTTCTTCCATCGAAGCCTGACAGTGTGTGCGTGCAGCTGCTAAGTTCACTTAAGGGGCCGGCGGAGCATGCCTTTTTTCATACAAACTTTATACCAAAATGATATGAAAATCAAACATATTCTTAAGGTAGTGTGTATATATTTCGATTGGATTACAGAATATCTTTGTTCCCAAATAAATATTTTGAGAGGACACTAATATAAAGACGAGATATAATGAGGAATTTAACATTTCTATACAAAATTTATTTTTCTCATTACTCTTGCTTAAATCAGTGTTCATTCAAATATGTGTTTGGGAACCTATATATTCTGTAATCCAGTCGAAATGAATACAATATTTTTGATTTACAAATTATTTTGGTATTACGTTTGGATGAAAAACGCATACTCCGCAGGCCTCTTAAGTGTACTTGTAAAGACTTGAACTCGATCGAAATAAGGTTCATTCTTCTTTAATTTGTATTGAATAGCGAAACTTGTATTAATACAAATAAAGCTGCACATATGAAGTATTATTACCTTGAGTTACTGTCCATTTCCGTCGGTTTTGTCTGTACAGGGATAGTATGGCTAAAATTTTTGTAGTTTTAATAATTTTGGGGATAAAAAATGACCTATGTTAAAAATTATAGAAATCGATTCAATAAACTATTCAGAAAAAACTAATTTCATGATGTGCGTTAGTTATGTTACATGTTGTATAGTGTCTGGCATCTGCACAAGGTGGGCCGCGCGGCTCTTCAAGTGGACGCGTTGCAAAAGAACACAAAAGCCTCGCGAGGCCGAGCCACGCGGCTTTTTGGGCGGCATGGCTCGACCTCGCGAGGGTATGAGGAGTAGTGGGAACGCTGCATAACTATCGCGGCTCTCGTCTCTCCTGTGATTGGTCGAACCTTGCATATCCTACTATCCGCTCCACCCGTCTCCGTGTGCGTGGAGTCCAGCCATCGACGCACAAACTGTTACCCTGAATTCGGTACATGATTCCAGACCCCCAAAATAAGATTTTTTCTGTCTGCGTTTCGCTTGAGCTTGTAGGTCAAGGGGTTACAGACTGCATAGTAGGCATTTAGTTAAGTTCATAATTTTTATAAAAGACGTTTAAAGAAGCAGATACGTCTATACATTCTGCAGTGGCTACGTGGATTAGGCGACAGAATTTTGTTATTTTTTTAAATGGCATCTCGTAGTACAGTCTAGACTCTAGAGAGTTGCATCTGCTATCCGGGCTAGTCCTGTGGATGCCTTGAATTTTAGGCCTCCAGCCAGGACAGAAGAAAGTGCCTAATAAAAAGGAATGAAGAAAAATAAAGAAAGAATGAAGAAAGTGCTATTTATAGGAAAAGACAAATCCTTCAATTTCTCTTTGAAATGAAATCCATCAACAAAGGAATTAAAAACTAATTTTGATTCAATGGCTCTGCAAGGCTCTTTGGCTTTTATAATATTCTTTTTAAGAGTTAGAGTTAGATTTCGTTTTTATTAAGCAAATTCGGTAAGTAAGTACTTCACTCGTATTCACTGATAGGTTCTTCCTTATAACGAGACATGGCACAATGAGAGCATTTCTGGAAGAATCATCAACAATAGAGATAAAAGTTAATCTGTATGTGGCCATACAATATGCTGACAAAAATAATTTGATTAAAACATTTTCTATGTTTAAGGATTCTTGCCATGATATACGTCCAATTTTTTCGGATGAGAGCACAAAGCTCTCGGCTGCTCTAGAAAAAGATATTGGTGAGTATTTGTAAAGCTTTTCGCATTCGTGAAATTGAATCTCAACAACGTTCAGAACCTCTCAGAACACTGAGAGGTTTTGAGCGTTATTCAGATCATTTGCAATCACGTTCAAATCCATTTTTACATACTTCGGGCCTGTGGACGGTGAGCTATGGGCTAGCTAGCCGTTCGTCCATCTAATGACGACAGGCCGTGTCGACGGCGCGTTCGTGTTCCACGCGCGCCTCAAAGAGATGTCAGCATAAAAGAAGTGGCCCGCGAGGGCCGAAACCTGCCTGGGCTGCGGGACTGTTCGAAAGAGTTACCGCGGCCCCGGAGATTGGGAGCTCGTTCGATGATTTCTCATCCGAAAAAAAACAGTTTCTTATCAATGAAACTGCTAAAAATAATGTAATAATAGATTTGTCAGGAGAATGATTACACCAGTATAAGAATTAAGAACGCCTTTTTGATCTCCCACGGCGTTGATTGTTCTGTGCGTTTTTTTACAGTTGTCTTTTGGTATGAATTGTTTTAGTTTTAAATATTTTCTTTGCTCCCTCAGTTGTTTCTTGCAGTTCAAATTCAAAAGAACCAAAATTATCAAGCTCGAAATGTAATGTCTATGATGATCTACAAAGAAAATGGGATCACGTGAAGTAAGGGATACTACTAAACTAATACTGAACTATGTGTGTTGTCTATGTTTAATTAATGTTTTCTATGTCAACATTTTTATATTCATTCCAGGAATTTCGCGGCGTCGCAAGGGTAATTGAATAATTAATAGTATTTTATAGATTTTCCTTCCTGGGGAATGCAATCTCGTTGATAAATGAGTCAAGATCACAGGCAGTTTTTTAAACTTTTTATTTTATAAGCTAGGAGAAATTTCGATCTTCCGAACCTCAAAACCTTGACTTCGTCAGATAGCCGAACGGGTACTCGACCGCTTAGAACTTGAGCTTTGAATCTCATCATCAATGTTTTTATAAATAATAGCCTTTTTGTTATTTGCAATGCCTAAGCTATATTATTGTTAAAATGCGCTTAGTGTAGTCTTGGCGTGAGAGTAACAAACATCTATACTATTTATCCTCATAAGCTATCGCGTTAGTAGTAATATTGTACATAATTATAATAACCTACTTAATATCGTAATTATAGAACCAGGAATCCTTTAAGTATGTTGAAGAATTTCTGTTCCTCTCTATTTAAACTTACGTGTGACAAGGACACTTGTCCAAAACTTAATAAAAAAGACAAGGACGGAAAACAAAAGAACAAGGGACCAAAAGATTTATCGACCACAAGTGGCAAAGAAAAAGACAGAGACGAACAACAAAATAATAAAGCACCAAAAGAATCAGCCATACAATCCGAATCGAGCAAAAGTGACAGAGCAAAAGACAGGTACGGAAAACAAAAGAATGAAGCACCAAAAGAAACAGAGAGCAGAGAAAAAGAGCTGGAAGATGCAAAATCCAAAAACACAACTGATGTGTACACAACTGACGTGTTCACAAGTGTCAATAAACAAATTCTGACAGACGCAATCGTTAATGTGGATGTAGGAATTCAATCGCCAGAAAAGAGGCACAAGGAAACACAACGGACAGCCATAGAAGTTATGGACACAATAACAAGTGCCCTGGTCGCACAAGTTGAAGGTGTGTAAAGTATGTACAGGATGTAAATGGACTCTTTACGAAATCGTCCCAGCGTTCTGTAAATACTTATTAGCCCGTTAGCCAGAGTACAAAGAATCAGGGCGAAATCCTTACATTAATTTGTACAGAAACATGAGTTCGTTTAGGATCATAGAGGGTTTAAAGGATACAAAATGTTATCTCTCTGACTCAATGTAACGCCCTCAAAACATTGTGCTAATAGATGACGGGGGTCGTAGAGCTATTTAAAGTAAAGTTTACATTCAAAATCTGTATTTAAAAAAAGCTTGTGAAAAAGTTGGAACCTTGACTCCCCAATCTCTTTGTAACTACTCAGATGGCTCCCAAGTATGATTATGAGCAAAAAATTGATCGCAATGACGGAGTTTCCCCCGTGCCTCGGAAAGCACGTTAAGTTGTTGGTCCCGGCTGTCATTTGTAGATCTTTGACAGTCGTTACAGGTAGTCAGTGGCCCAAAAAGTCAGACCACCAGTCATACCAAGGGGTATTGTACCTATAACCCAGTACCAACTGGGTTGTGGAGATGAGATAGGCAGTCGCTCCATGTAAAATACTGGTATTCAGCTGCATCCGGTTAGACTGGAAGCCGACCCCAACATAATTGGGAAAAGGCTCGGCAGACGATGAATGACGGGGTCAGCAATGTACCTTTCGGCTTCGTAAAGCGTACTTTTACACCCATTATTATTCCTGATAACTTTAATAGTCCAGGTTTTTTGTCCCACGATAACCATGTATGGATGTAGAAAATATCCCACGGCACTCATCAATAGTGTGGATTTCCATCCAACTAATTCTCTTAGAATTTAATTAAATCGGATGAGTAGTTTAGTAGATAAACTCTACAGTATGCGTATTTAGCTTACCTCATAGATGCGGTCGGGGGAATATTATTTTCTCTTAAAAAGTTCTCGTCTCCGGCTTGGAATATAGAAAGTTTTTTGCAGGTATTTGTATATTATTATGTTATACTAAGATTTTATTATTTACAGAGATCGAAAAAGTTCAGAGCAATGGTAACCCTGAGATGGCTACAAGGTAAGTTATATATTATACTAACCCATCGCCGACGATAATCGAAAAGCAAGTTCAGCAGAGGAAGAGAGTCCTCTGCAGTCTCCTGCAATGTGTCAGCAAATATCATTATCATCATCATCATTTTCTTGCCCTTAACCCAATTTCTGTCGGCACAGCATGACTTCTATTTCCATATTCTTCTACTAGTCGTCATCTTATGAATCATCCCCCCTCTAGCCATGTCATCTTTCACACAATCCATGCCCGGTATTTTTGATCTTTCCCTGAGGAAAGTGAGTGTGTTTCTGTATTTTCATACTCAAAACTTTCCTCACGACAGTTTTCTCATACCTCCGCTACATGACAACCGGATTACCACACAACTTGTCAGCAACCGGTGCCATTAATAATATTTAATGTTACACATATCAACTATGATTAAGTATTAATAGCTTTCACTGACACGACACCTACATGTAGGTATTGCAGGTACGTCCTTAATTGTCTTCAAACGCTCTCGAGTACAACAATTTGTCCATTTCAGCCCCTGTGAATTCGTCGACTACCCGAACTACTGTAATCGCCAAGTACAGTATGATCTCCAGGATGCTCGTGACTCACTTAAATATAAGAAAAAGGTTAAATTTAATAAAGCTATTGGATCTTTTGTATGCCTGTGCGGTGAGCCTATATACCTATTCTTGTATATACAATACTACCTTTTTCCCGTGGCCTCACCGAAAAGTTTAGCTAAATTAATCCAGAATAACATACCATCACCGGGATTAAAAGTCATCATCATCATCATGATCATCAGCCCATAATGTTCCCACTGCTGGGACAAGGCCTCCTCTTAATGAGAGGGAATGGGGTATAATCTACCACGCGGGCCCAGTGCGGATTGGTAAATGTCACTCAGGTCTTGGATTTTTTGGTGTTCTAATAGGACATGCCGGTTTCCTCACGATGTTTTCCTTCACCGTTTTGGATTAAAAGTATCCTCTAGTAATTATGTCCTAGGGTATGGATGGTCTGGTCTACGGTCTATCTGTGTTCTCTAAAAGAACAATTCCGTTCAATAGTTATTTTTATTTTTGCAATATTTTAGTGTTGGTTATCGAAACAGGGCCCTGAAGAAGAGACGATTCCACAACTAAAACTGATATTTTTTATAAACTCTCCTGCAAAAACAATAATAAAATTATTTTCACAGATGAGTCAGTCCAATTCAGTAGACATGGATTATGCACTTGTGCTACGCAACATTTCTCCGGAATAAACCTCGCGAACAGGAGGCACAGACCTTTGGCAGTGAATGAGACGAATGACGTCGCTTGTAAGAAGACTCAGTATAAAGATACTCGTAAGTACCTTGGTACAGATGTTTAAGGAAAAGTACACGCTATGTAAAGTTAGGCCTGAATTCTTGTCGCGCTGACCGTCGCGTCGTCGGTCGCGTACCATGGGTCGTGACGTCAGCTAGAACAATATACGGATGTCGGTCGCCGCTGATTATGGTGCTATATAAGAACACAATGTATACTCGTACGTACGTGGCCGACCGTGCGCAACTGACCGTCAGCATGACAGTAATTCAGGGGCCTAATTCTGCTATTTTAATAAATCCGTCACTCCAACACGATTCCATTCTCATCCCATTGTCATTTTGCTTAAAGTTCGTAATCTGCTAAATTCACAATGGTCGGTCAATGGTCTCGTAATAAAATTGTGTTTTAATGGCATTGTTGTATTGTCATTATTATAAAACCCTTAGTACAAATGGTTTTCGAAATCTACTACTAAATGCGAACATTTATTCATGCCAGATTTCATGTACGAGATTAATATTCTATGACATTCTTTCAATGGAGTGTCAGTGGTTGTTCATTGAGAAGTCATAATGGCGCCATTATGATAGTAGAATTAACAAACTAGTCAAAATTTGACAGAACTTGATCATTATGAAATCAATGATCGAATACTCTGACACTATTGTAATAGCAGAATCGAGGCCCTGGTCTTATGAGCGTATGCTCATAAGTCGGGCGCGTCTGCCCCGCTCACATAGCTTATCTAACCTTTTTTTTACTGTTCGCGTTTCAGATGCCAAAAGTTCATTACAATGGGCTTTTGTTTTTTCAGTTGAGGCTGCCACAAAGCAACTCACTGTATTTCTCGAAAGCACAAGACAGGTTAATGTTTACTAAACTCTTCTCGTTAGGCAGACTATGAACCTGCATCGAATCGGGCGCCCGATTGTTGTTTCCATTGCGAGGATCGACCGGAGGACACGGTGGAGCACACGGTGGAGGTCTGCCCCGCGTGGGCGGAGCACCGCCGTGTCCTAGTAGCGGCGATCGGCGCCGACGGCGAACTCTCGCGTCCGGCCCTGGTTTAAGCCACGGTCCGGAGCGAGACGGATTGGGAAGCCGTCACCTCCTCCTGCTAAGCAGTCATCCTAGCGAAGGAGGTGGCAGAACGCGAGAAGGAGAAAACCTCTCATCTCAGCCGCCGCGGGAGACGCACCGGGCTTCGGGGGCCACGTGGTGGCAGCTTAAAATTTAAATAATTTTAAATAATCAATCAAATCAGTAAAATACTCGTTACACATTCATATCATGTTTTCATAATTAAAAAAAAAATATTTATTATACATATTTACAGGGTGTAAACCACCTCATCACAAAGCCGTTAACCAAGCATTCTGTACATCAAACTAAGTAACTTTACGCAAAAATAATTGCTGGGAAACAAAATTTTTTTTTGAGGTTTTAAATCATGTTTTGTGGTAGAACTCAATGCAACGCACTTAAAACATTGTGCTGATGGATGGATTGAATAGTACGGGGGTCGTGGAGGTGTTAAAAGTCAAAATCTTCCAAAAAAAACTCCTATT
Source organism: Xestia ashworthii (assembly GCA_950022955.1). Lineage (NCBI taxonomy): Eukaryota > Metazoa > Arthropoda > Insecta > Lepidoptera > Noctuidae > Xestia > Xestia ashworthii. The sequence goes on along the minus strand of OX465570.1, from coordinate 7,314,030 downwards.
TAAAAAAAACTTGTGAAAAAGTTGTAACTTTGACCCCCCATATCTCCGTAACTAGAAGGTTCCCAGGTATGGCGTAGAACAAAAAAATGATCGCAATGACGGGGAGAACAAGTGGTTTTCAGATTCGTTAAGAGGTGTTTTACACCCTTTATATCATCCGATACTAATTGTGCTTGTTGCAAACAATTTAACTTAAATGCCATAGAAGATAATGGGATTTTCGATTCAAAACGCATAGTTCAAATATAGGCTTTAATTTCAGATTACAAAAATGGAGCTCAATCATGGAATGAAGAGCAAGTAGCAAGTATTAGCGAGTCATCAACCAGCTCAGCATCCTTAAGGAGCGATGGAAACAAGACAGACACAACGATTTGCAGCCTGGCGACGATGGACTACAACGAAACCCCGCAACGCAGAAGATTCAAAGTCAAAGTCCTCACCAAGGCTAATCAATCAACATTGACTGATAAAACTCCGGTTTGTAACACTGGAATGGTCACCGATGATTGGTGGAGCCCCATAGTAGAAAGAAGAGGGAACGACACAATTCGGCTAGAAAAGAAGAAAGGATTTAATATTATAGAGAGGCAGAAGAAGGAACTGCGGGAGTTGAATGGTTTGAGAGAATTGCAAGAGCTGAAGGGATTAAGAGAGTTGAGGGAGATCAGAAAGAGAAGAAAGAACTTTGGGATGATGACTGATGGTAGGAATGTTACTTTTAGGAGCACGACGCAGATTATTCCGCCTGGTGAGCTATTACAAGAAGTTGATAATATTGTTGAATTTAGGAATCTATTTGATGAAGGTACAGTACTCGAGCATAAATGCGAATTCATAAACATGGGCACGGGGCGTTGAAGTCCACGTTCTAAAGTCATTATGAAGTCTATTCTTAGTACCCAAGTAGTGTAATCTGAGTAACTAAGACGTTTACCTGGCATGAACGCGTGTAGTAAACGTAACGTAATAATACGTCGATGAAAAAAATAAAAATACATCATTTTAAAATTTTCATGATTTAAAGAATTTAGTCATGTCTGTGGAAGATGCCACCTTCTGATTGTGTTTTTTGCAAATAATTTAACTAGAGTGCTAGAGGATGATTGTATTCTCGATTCAAATATCGACGTAGGTAGGTATTTACTTTACGCTTGCGTGTAACTATCACTTGGTTCGGTGAAGGAAACATCGCGAGGTAAAGCCAAGTCGGAAGCCCATGATTGGCATATAGGTTAGGCCCTACCACCCGATAAAGAAAGAAAGACCGCGTGTTCGTGCTAGAGCCTTTGTTTACCCAGTTTAGTGACCTCGCCAATTGTAAATAATGTACCTATACGACTGTGTGTCAATTTGATGAACGTGTGCTACCAATTACGCAATTAAGAAGGTTAATCGTCTAAATGTGAGGATGATGATGTCGACTCGTTGAATTTCTAATGTGCTTAGCACAAGCTAAGCGGCTTTTCAGAGGATCATCGATGTCACTCATAACATAGTGTCATTGTGCCGTAGTCCCTTTCTGAAAGGCTTCGATGATGATCAGCGGTTCCTCTCCTACACGTAGATTTCGGTGTTATAACTACACTACACATCAGTGGTAACGCTTGATTTTGAGCTGGCCTAGTGCGGACTCTCGATAGAAAAATACGCCAGCTAATTTTATATTCTGCTTTTGTTACTGACGTGCAGTCATGAGCCAGTACCGACATTGTTGATAGTAACCTTACCTGACCTGTTCTAGCCTATACGGAACAGTTTGGATTTCGATTTCTAAACACTCCTTACATGCAAAATTTGTTGAATATTATTATTTTGCAGCTCTCGTCGGTATAGATGTTATGTCGCCAGCCCGATATCTTCTGGAGGTAAGACAACGTCAATGATTGCGTTTTAACCAGATATTATGTTTTTGCCTGTAATGTTTTCACTGTTAACCTTGGACTGACAAGCCTCGTCTTTTCTATGAAAGAGAGTGGGCCATGCCCATGATCGACCACATTGCCAGGAGATTTTTAAGGTTCTCATTCAACCTTCAAAAGTTAAGAATCCTTAACAATCTCCCGTTTTGTTCATCTATGGCAAAGGTTTTTTAGGTTTTAGCTTTAGAATATTTATATTAAGTAACGATAACCTTTTCAGTCTCAGAAGTATTACAACGAGCTATACGCCTCCAACTACCGCCTCCCTCCACAAATGGTGTACAACTACGTCACTCAAATGCCAAAGTCTTACGACAAGGAGAAGAACAGGTCATCCGTTGGAAGTCGAAGGAGTAAGAACGTTTACCTAGCTTTAGTTGCGAAAACTAATAATTTTGCGTGTCCCGTCTTGCATCTGGTTAGGATTGGCTGGTGTGGGGCATTTATGGAAGTGTATCGGGGTTTGCAACATTCATTAATAGCAATGCATTAGCCCGCTAAGCATGATCACCCTAGAAACGAACAAGAATCAACAAATCTATTGTTCATCTGTCATTAAATCGACAAAATGACAGATGAACAAAAGATTTGTCGATTCTCTTTCGTGTCTACGGTGGTCATGCTACGCGTGCTGGTATAACAGATAACCATAGACTGCACCGACGCAATAGTCCAAAAACCGGCCAAGAGCGTGTCGGGCCACGCTCACTGTAGGGTTCCGTAGCTTCCCAGACCATTAAAAATACCAACATTTTTCGTCAGCAAAAATAACTTTGTTTTTCATAGTATTTGTATGAAAAACAAAGTTATCATTTGCGTTTTTTTGAAAAAGTGCTATATAACTCAAAAACTATTCAACTCATCAAGTTGAAAATAATTTTCCTAGAAAGTTCATATAAAGGTCTACTTCTGTGATTTTTTTCATATTTTTTAAACTTATGGTTCAAAAGTTAGAGGGGGGGGGACACATTGTTTTTGACTTTCGGAGCGATTATTTCCTAAAATATTAATATTATCAAAAAATGATTTTAGAAAACCCCTATTCATTTTTAAATACCTATCCAACAATATATCACACGTCAGGGTCAAAATTAAAAAAAAAATCGCTCCCCACTTTACGTCTGGGGGAGGTACCCTAATAAAAATGTTTTTTTAAATTTTTATTTTTGCACTTTGTCGGCATGATTGATATACATATTGGTACCAAATTTCAGCTTTCTGGTGCTAACGGTCACGGAGATTATCCGCGGACAGACAGACAGACAGACATGGCGAAACTATAAGGGTTCCGTTTTTTGCCATTTGGCTACGGAACCCTAAAAAACGTTTTTAATTAATAAAAATATTTTTGCAGATCACCAACGAAAGACGAAAAGGCTAGATGAATGCTACTCACCAAGAAGACAGAGAGAAGACAAGAGACAGGTTATTAACACATATATATTCTAGTTATAGGTTAGACTGCATCATTGACTTCAAATCAATTAAAGGCTTCCCAAAGACCTCCAGCGATTTTACAGCAAGGGTAACGTAGAAAATCGGTTGTCAGGGCCCTGTTTAATAAACGTTACAAATTGAAATTGTAAGTAATTGTATTTAACAAGTTTTATATCAACAAGTTTCTGTTTAATAGAAATACAATTTGTTTACCATTATGGAAAACTGACAAAGTTGACATCGAATTGGATTCACAAATTGTCGAAGATCACTGAATATACACAAAGAAAAAACCGGCCAAGAGCGTGTCGGGCCACGCTCACTGTAGGGTTCCGTAGCTTCCCAGACCATTAAAAATACCAACATTTTTCGTCAGCAAAAATAACTTTGTTTTTCATAGTATTTGTATGAAAAACAAAGTTATCATTTGCGTTTTTTTTGAAAAAGTGCTATATAACTCAAAAACTATTCAACTCATCAAGTTGAAAATAATTTTCCTAGAAAGTTCATATAAAGGTCTACTTCTGTGATTTTTTTCATATTTTTTAAACTTATGGTTCAAAAGTTAGAGGGGGGGGGGACACATTGTTTTTGACTTTCGGAGCGATTATTTCCTAAAATATTAATATTATCAAAAAATGATTTTAGAAAACCCCTATTCATTTTTAAATACCTATCCAACAATATATCACACGTCAGGGTCAAAATTAAAAAAAAAATCGCTCCCCACTTTACGTCTGGGGGAGGTACCCTAATAAAAATGTTTTTTTAAATTTTTATTTTTGCACTTTGTCGGCATGATTGATATACATATTGGTACCAAATTTCAGCTTTCTGGTGCTAACGGTCACTGAGATTATCCGCGGACAGACAGACAGACAGACAGACAGACAGACAGACAGACATGGCGAAACTATAAGGGTTCCGTTTTTTGCCATTTGGCTACGGAACCCTAAAAAAACAGACGAATGGATTACCTCCTCTTTTTTGGAAACTAGCGGACGTCCCGCGGTTTCACCCGCATAGTTCCCGTTCCCGTGGGAGTACGGGGATAAAATATATCCTATGTTACTCGTGGATAATGTAGCTTTCGAATGGTGAAAGAATTTTTAAAAACGTCCAGTAGTTTTTAAGCCTATTCATTACAACTAAACAAACAAACAAACAAAGTTTTCCTCTTTATAATATTACTAGCGGACGTCCCGCGGTTTCACCCGCATAGTTCCCGTTCCCGTGGGAGTACGGGGATAAAATATATCCTATGTTACTCGTGGATAATGTAGCTTTCGAATGGTGAAAGAATTTTTAAAAACGGTCCAGTAGTTTTTAAGCCTATTCATTACAACCAAACAAACAAACAAACAAAGTTTTCCTCTTTATAATATTAGTGTAGATTATAGTGTAGATAGTGTAGACTAGTCGGCTTAAAGACCGCTGTTGCCGTTCACGTGTTTATTCATCATCACTACTGTCACTAATTCCACTACTAGTTCTTAGAACCATTTTTTTATTTAGGTATAAATCAAATATATAAATTAATATTACCTACAACATTGACAATTTCTGACACATGGCGAGGTTAGGTACCTGTCGGATTTTTTCTACAATTTACAAAATATGTAAACTTGTTAATACAAATTTGTGTTCAATAAAACATATTTCCTTACAAATATGTAAATGTCACCTGAAACAGAAATATGTGAAATCAAAGATACAATTTTACAATTTTAAATTTTCCTCCATGATAGTTTTGTAAATTATATTCTTTATTAATTAGAAACTTGTAGAATTGTAACTTGTACAATTTACATTTTGTAACGTATAATAAACAGGGCCCTCTTCTCCCCTGCTCGTATCACGATCTTCTAATTTAGTCTGCTACTTCGCCTTCGCTCCTTTCCTTTCTATGCTTCTCCCGCTATATTTACTTTTTCCTTCAACATGACTTAAATGTTTAAGGCAACGTCTCCAAGGAAACGTAAAACGGAATCTACGAAGTCACCAGATTCATCATCTCGTCGGAAACATCGACAAGATCGACAGTCAATTAACAGGTTAGGGTTGCTAGATTTTTCTGAAGTAAAATTATCATCTGCCTAAGCCTTTACCTATATTGGGGTTGGCTTCTGGTTTAACCAGATGCAGCTTAGTACCCATGCGAGAGGCTGTATAACTGGCCTCCACAACTCAGCTTGAAAAGCTTTTTTTTTTTTAATACAAGCCAAATTCATTTATGGCTGTTTTCTATTGCTTACATATGCACGTCTCGTAGCTATCAGTGTTTCTTTAACCCTTCGATCGTAGATCTACACAAGACACAATGGCTTTTTAATTGTGTCTAAAGGGTGTAAAACACCTCTTCACGAAGCCGAAAGGCACTTGTTCTTCCCATCATTGCGATCATTTTTTTGTTCTACACCGTACCTGGGATCCTTCTAGTTACGGAGATATGGGGGGGTCAAAGTTACAACGTTTTGACTAGTTTTTTTTTTATACAAGTTTTTTTTTCTAAGATTTTGACTATTAATACCTCCTCGACCCCCGTACTATTCAATCCATCCATCAGCTCAATGTTTTAAGCGCGTTACATTCTACCACAAAACATGATTTATAACCTCAAAAAAAAAGTTATTTCCCAGCAATAATTTTTACGTAGTTACTTAGTTTGATGTACAGAATGCTTGGTTAACGGCTTTGTGATGAGGTGGTTTACACCCTGTATAATTACGGCATACAAGAGGTTAAACAAAGTTAGCTTGGAAGATCCTATCCGCGTCACCTACCTACCTCACTCGGGAGGATTGTGAAAAAAAAACCGTTCTGGTGGCGTACCATGACGTCAAAAAGCATGATTGTTTTAATCTTATTCCAGAGTGGGAAAGAGATGGCGCTAGACGTTCTCTATAGCTCCGTCTCTTTCCCACACTGGAATGACGTTAAAACAATCCTGCTCTAAGACGTCATGGTTACCCCGCTGAACCGTTTTGTTTCTAACGGTCCTTATGCTAAATGTCAAACAAAGAGCAAAGTTCCGTTAGCTGTTAGTTAGTTATTGAAAATAGAACTAGTACCGTGTACTTCTGTCCAGGGGGGTGAAACTTCCATACATTGGCGTCAAACAAAATTTTCATAGATAGTGCTGCCATCTGTGTGTTTGAGGACACAAACTTTTCAACTGTTTGACTGTTTTACAACTGTTATAAAAGAGAACAGCTATTTTGAACAAGTTGTCAGTGAAGTAGATAGCCTAGCGGTGGCAGCGGTTGCTTTGTAAATAATAGTTCCCAAGTTCGAATCCGTAGTCAATAATTTCTTTTTGTATTTATTTGGTTGAACAGAAACTAACAGTGCCATCTAACAGTTGAGGTACACAGTTTTAAAAACGAAAACCAGTGTTGCGCATCTATCTTGTATTATCTATGCTTCTGTCTGAATAAACAGTGCACAATTGCAATTATGCACATTTGTTTTCCAAAACGAAATTAATTTAAAGAGACAATTTTTTTTTTCAGACATGCAAAAAATTACTCTCCTAGAAAATAAGCCTAACAAAAAAAATGCGAACATGTTAACGATATTTACCTATGTACGTTTATGAATGAATACAAAAGGACTGACATTACAAAGAAATGAAGACATTTGTTTTAAAAATATTTCATGAATTTTGATGTCACAAAAGTTGTTCGCTACAATAATTTGTTGTTTGTTTTTTATTAATACGGTGTCTGGCATTGCGTATTGTTAAAATTTTCAGCGTAATTATGATTGTGTATTTTTGGGTGTGAAATAAAAGTATTTTAATTCTTAAACTATTTTTATTCTCCCTTGATGTATTGTGAATCCTTATAACGACTGTCTCGTTCGTCTAGTGGTACTGCTGAGCCTGAGGTCCTGGGTTCAATTCCCAGGTCGGGCAGTGTCATAAGCTTTTACCGTAAGGCATTTCTCAGTAGCAGCCACGGAGTCACGCCCAGTTGATGGCAATTGGCTCGCCCTCTATTCATCATTTCAGCCGAAAGACGTCCACTGCTGGACATAGGCCTCCACCAAATGTCGCCACATTGACCGCTCTCGTGCGACTCGCATCCAACGGTTTCCCGCAGCCTTCACCAGGTCATCGGTTACCTAGTGGGAGGCCTTCCAACGCATCGTCTTGCGATTCGCGCTCGCCACTCCAGAACTTTTTATCCCATCGGCCATCCGTTCTGCGAGCAATGTGCCCTGCCCGCTGCCACTTAAGTTTGACAATTTTTCGGGCTATGTAGCCTTGGTTCTCTTGGGGATGTCTTCATTTCTGTTTCGATCACGCAAGGAAGCTCCGAGCATAGCCTTCTTCATTGCCCTTTGGGTGACTTTAAGCCTTCTGATAGTATTATAATATCTGTGCTTCTGATGAGGCCCATCGTGAGCGACCACGTTTCGGTTCCGTTTGTAATCACTGGCAACACACACTGGTCATAGACTTTCTTCTTGAGACACTGCGGTGATTTGGACGAGAAGATACCGGGCACCTTACCGAACGCTGCCCAGTCGAGTCGGATTCGACGAATGACCTCTTTCTCAAAGTTCGAACTACTCAACCGTTTGTCCCAGGTACACATAATCGACTACAACTTCGAGTGTAGTGTCTCCAATCTTGATAGGAGTGGGTGTGACAATGGGCATTCAACATGACTTTGGTTTTGTCCATGTTCATTTTTAGACCCACTCTTCCTCCTCTTCCGGGAGCTTTGCTGAGGTCATCGAGCATTGTACTGAGGTCCTCCATGGTCTCAGCCGTAACCACTACATCGTCAGCAAACCGCCCGCTAGTCCGGCAGAGCATGCGTCGTTCATACAAACGTAATCCCTACTATATTCTACATCTACATCTACACTAATATTATAAAGAGGAAAACTTTGTTTGTTTGTTTGTTTGGTTGTAATGAATAGGCTTAAAAACTACTGGACCGTTTTTAAAAATTCTTTCACCATTCGAAAGCTACATTATCCACGAGTAACATAGGATATATTTTATCCCCGTACTCCCACGGGAACGGGAACTATGCGGGTGAAACCGCGGGACGTCCGCTAGTAATATTATAAATGTGAATGTAAGTTTATTTGTTACGCTTTCTCGCGAAAACTACTGAACGGATTTGCATGAAATTTTGCACACAGATAGTTTATAACCTGGATTAAAACATAGGATACTTTTTATCCCGGTAGTAAGATCCCATGGGACAATAATCAAACTTCACACGGGCGAAGCCGCTGGCAGAAGCTAGTACCAAAATAATTTGTAAATCATACATATTCATAAGGTAGTGTGTATTTATTTCGATTGTACTACAGAATATCTATGCTCCCAAATATATATTTTGATAGGACAACGATATCAAGACGAGATATTATGAGGAATTTAAAAATGTCTATAGAAAACTTCTTTTTCTCATAACTCTTGTTTAAATCAGTGTCCATTCAAAATGTATATTTGGGAACCTAGATATTCTGTGATCCAATCGAAATAAATAAACACTACCTTAAGAATTTATTATGTTTTATTTACAAAAATGATTGTGGTATTACGTTTGTATGAACGACGCATGCTCTGGCGGCGTGTGGGTGCACTATTTGGTACATCTCTGCCTCACTCTTTGGGGGATTCAGGCGTGATGTTATGTTAATCTTTTTGATCTCCTTTTGATTTTTCCTTGAACTGGTCAGCGGATAATAATATTAATTGTTGCGATCTCAAATGTACCGAGAAATATCAATAAAAATGAACTAATATGTTATCGAAAGGCGATCATGTATTGATAAACTAACTGAATGTTTAGAATGGCGGAACAAAAAACCAAATAATAATAAAACCATCGGAAGTTGAAAAAAATAAATGGGTAGCATAAACACATTAAAGGCAACTCTTTTTTAAATTGAATAAGTGCCTATGTTTCATAGTTTATTAACGAATTGAAGTGAAAACTTCTTTAGACGCGTTGAGCACTTTTGGACGAACAAAAATCATGAAACTCGCGTGACCGTCACCTTACGCTTCGTAGCACTCGTAGCCGATCCGCTACGGCGTAGCACCACGTAGGCGTGCGCGGGGCACAACCCGTAACAGATAATAGATTCGTTAGTTTTCTCTTCTATCGGCAGTTCTCAAAAACTGCCCCGCATATACAGGGTGATTGGTAATTGGGTGCAGGCCTTGAAATGGGTGATAGACCTTATTTGCAACAATTTTGACCCGATAACTGGGGGTCCAAATTGGGTGGTTTCTGAGAAAACGAGCTTTTAAAGATTTCTTTGAATTTTTCCACTTCTACACCGTAAAGTGCTGATTGTGAGAATCCACGCTGTTTAGGATGTTAAACTGATACTTTTCTGATAGCTCATGAACGAATGTATCCTTCGAAAACCAATTTGTCAAAAAAAGTACATCTGCTTTAGAAAAATAAGCGCTTAAAAGGTTATGTTCTAAAAAATAATTGAAACTTGAGTTGTTTTTCGAGACATGTTTCTCAAAATAAATGTACGACACTTAATTGTCGTGCGAATTACAGAACCGACTTTTTTGACTCACTAGTTTTCCGAAATGGTGTAGTAGTATTATTATAAAACGGGATCGTACCGTTTTTTCAATGCACGTCTTCCTTTTTGCAGATTTTCTTGTTACCACCATGTATCAGAATCTCTATCAGTATCACTTGCAGTATACAACAAATAATATCAAACTCAGTCAGATGACACTAAACATTTAAATAAGACAGCAGAAATAATGTTTTTCTTCGCCGCTTTGAGCTGTCCAAGCGATGAATGCTACCATTTCAATTGCTATACGGTCTCAATATAATTGATTATGATTCCAACTTATCACATCATCATGAAAATAATGCTATTGATATTGATAAATGATGTACCATTGTACTCTAGTATAATCCGCATGTACGACCGTATTGTTTTTTCGTTAAATACGCGTTCAGTCCAAACATTTTTGTTGGAAGGTTGATTCTAAAAACCTTTGCAGTGGTTGTATTTCCATTTGCCGCTTCTTTAGGACTAGCATATGCTAGCCTGATTAACCTGACATTAGCCTGAGTAACCTGATTACTGAAGCCACGGGCATATGCCCGTGGCTTCAGTAATCAGGTTTTCATAATGCGAATTAAAAAATAATAGTTTCCAAGAACTCGGCGAACTCGGAACATGCGGGATTGTTCGAAAGAGATACCGCGGCCCTAGAACACAAAAACTTGGATGGGCTCTAGACAGAACAAGTCTGACACTCCCACTCCGCCCAGAGCAGGAGGGATCATTTGATGATTTCCCATCCGAAAAAAAAAGCCTAGTTAGCAATAAAGCAAGCATTGTGCATTGTTCAAGCAAGGATTGCAGAATAACCCCGAGCGTTAGGTTTACCGTATAAAGGAAACGCCGCAACGCAGTGCAAAGCGTGAGGTGCCTCGGAACCATGAACACATGTGCGGGAGTGCTCTGGTAACGATATTTTATTTTTTCAAAGTTTTTTTTTATAAAGCTAAAAGCGCTGAGAGATATTGACTACTTAATAGAAAAGAATGATGAAGACAACATGCTACACTGATCGTTAATCGTCACCGAAGTGTTGTGGATGGTGGGCTGAGAGCAGTCGTGGCCCAGTGCGAGAGCAGTCGTGGCCCAGTGCGAGAGCAGTGTCCCGCTGGGCCGCTGCAATAGACCGCAATGGGCCCGAGTAGGAGATACGGCCCGCTCCCTCCTCCCCATGACGGGGAGACCAGTGTTCCAGTTCTAGGAAGTTTCTGCGCTGATTATACTTGATGTATTACATTTGTGTATAATATCGTTGATCTTTCAATAACATTTATCATTTTTCCGTCCACAGCGTCTTCCTCATTGTTTGCGAAAATGTGTTTAGCAAAAGTAAGCTGCGGCCGTTTCCTCCAGACTTTCACTTTGGAGCATCTACTTCTGCTTTCCAAGTCGAAGGAGGTTGGAATGAGGATGGTAAGATAAATTTAACTAATATATGGACAGATCGATAATGATGGACATTTAAAGTTTGGATTGGTTTCGAATTGTTTTCATACAGGGTGATTGGATCTGAACCTGCCAAACCAAATTCTTATAGAGATCTAGAAGACCCATTTATTATTTTAGGTATTGCGTATTTGTATGTACCACTCACTATCTCTTTTCAAAGGATTATTATCCGAAAGAAAGTTATCGTGAATAGGAAAGTCTTGTCCCAATTTCTGTCATAAGAATTCATAATCTGGTTCATTGCTGTTAGGCGATTACCAGGCCACAAGACACCGCTGGCCGCGCGGACGAGCGGTGTACGTGTGAGAATCGCTTGAGGCATTAACACTTTATTTTATCGCACAACAGGTAAAAGTCCATCCATATGGGATTTAGCAACCCACACGGACTCTTGGCTGATAAAGGAAGATAGCACAGCCGACGTGGCGGCAGACTCCTACCACAGATACATGCAAGATGTGACAGTAGCCGCAGAGCTTGGCCTGGACTTCTACCGGTTCTCCATATCCTGGCCCAGGGTCCTACCAAATGGATTCGTAGATAAAGTAAACCAAATTGGAGTTGATTATTACGACAAGCTTCTAGATGAACTCTTAGCCAAGAATATCATGCCAATGGTGACAATGTACCATTGGGATCTACCGGCTAATCTGCAAAAACTAGGAGGCTGGACAAATCCTACTATAGTCGAGTGGTTTACTGATTATACGAAGTTTTTATTTGAAAAGTTCGGTGAGAAAGTGAAACAATGGATCACATTTAGTGATCCTAAAGAGATTTGTGTAAATGGGTATGGAAGTGATAGCCAAGCGCCATTTTTGAACATTAGCGGCGTAGCTGAATACATGTGCACTCACAACTTGTTGCTAGCTCATGCTAGGACGTACCATATGTACGACACAGATTTTAGGAAGCTGCAGAAAGGCATGGTTGGAATCTCCATTGGTTTCGTGTGGTATGACGCCGCGTCTGATACTGTTGATGACACTCAAGCTTGTATTGATGCCAGGGAGTTCGATGTAAGTAATCCAAAGGCGATGGTTAAGATCAAGGTTACATTGAATTGTAGGTTTTATAGTAAAAATACCCTTCACAAAATGCACTTGGTTATCTCCGTCATTGCGACCATATTTTACAGCTGGAGGCAGCTGCCTCCTGGCGACGCCAATGACAAGATATATACTCAACTAAAAAACTGAGTTTCAGTTCCGTCAGACTAGTTCAATATTGGCTAATGAAATGGTATTTGGTCTGGTTCAGAGGGAGCAATTGCACATTGACAGACCCCCCCCTCCCCCACCCCTGTATCCGCGCCTGGGTTAGCGGCTTCGTGTAGAGTCCGTTTACTACCTTGTATACTACAAGTGATACTGATAAAAGACATCATTATGTAGTCACAAAAGCGATGGCTTGAGAACTTGGATGTTTTCCATAGGAATTGGCAACAAGAGGGTTGAAAGCTGGACTGATGGAAAAAATGTAGGGAGGCCTATGCTCAGCTATGTTGCAGTAAAAGCCAACTATAATAGTTAAATTATTTGTTATCTTCTTCTTCTTCTCAGTCGTTCACTCTTGACAGAGTGGTCGTGGTCATGAGGGGTCGTTCACAGCTTCGGTCGCTGCCTTCGCGATCCTTTTCCACCGGTCTTTATTGGCCGCATGGCGAGTACATTCTCCCAGCTCAGAGGGATCTTGGTGACAGTTTTAATAGAGACTGTCCAACGGGTTGGTGATCGACCACGTGGTCTCGTGCCTTCGACTCTACCCTGGATTACCAAACGCTCCATAGAATCATTGTTGCGGGTAACGTGTCCAAAGAATCTGAGGATTCGAAATTGCACAAGCGACGAGAGTTCTTTGAGTATTGACACGTTAGTCCTATGAGCGGTCCAGGAAATCCTTAGCAAGAGGATGCACCTCCAACACCACATCTCAAGGGCGTCAATCTTGCGTGCGAAGGATTCTAAAATTGAATCGCTCGCTGCGCTCGTGATTCAAATAATAATCAAAAGAGCACGAGGTGAAAAATCTTTACACTCGAGTGCAACATGTAACTTTTAATCCCACCTCAGCGAGGAACTGACTAAATGCAAAAAAAATGCGCATTATTAACAGTTTCAATCAATTCTGTTGGCGTCAAATAAACTTCCTCGTCGCTAGAACTACTCATTTTAGGTTTTCTCTTGTTTTCAAGTTTCTTGTTTTTTATCTGAGGTTTTAATAATATGACGTGAAAAGAAAATGGCGCACGCAAAGCAAATTAAAAAATATAGTACCTCAAGAAGTTCCGAGTCTGAGTTTTTAACAAATTAAAAAAGGTTGTATGATAAATTCGGCACCATGGAGGTAGAAGTAAATAGGTTTAATGATGTTTTGAATCCACAAACTTAGTGCACCCGAATTTCTAAATTAAATTTACTTTATCGTCTATAGGATAAAAACAATAAAAATAATAATTCATTATTTTCTTTCCAGTGGGGCTTATACGCCCATCCGATATTCTCAAAAGTGGGCAACTACCCTTCAGCAGTTATAAAGAACGTAGCAAGCAAGAGTGCGGAGCAGGGGTATCCCAGGTCCCGATTGCTAAATCTATCACCAAAAGAAGTAACCTTGCTGAAGGGATCAGCAGACTTCCTGGGCGTAAATGCTTTTACCACTAAGATGGCATATAGGGACGCGTCCTTAGAAGGCATGTACCCTACGCCTTCGTTCATGGATGATATGGGTGCGGTGCTGGTCAAGGATCCCTCGTGGCCGCAGTCACAAAGTAGCTGGTTGCAGGTATTTTGTTCTACGATTTTTTATATTATAAGGACTACTATTTCTGTATTAAACTTCACTAGTAAAGCTCAAAAGTTTGTAATCAGAACAATTTCGAGTGTAGAGTCTTTGGTTCGAGTTTTAGGGCAGTTAAGGTTTTATTGGATTTTTCAATAAGGGATGCTCAATAACAACCGGGTGCCTCATAAAGCAAATAATGGTGTTAGTCTTACGTCTGATCTCTTCCCGGTCGTGTCGACTACTGTCCCATCGAACTATAAGAAAAAAGGAAAAATATAGTGAACTTAAATTGTGTCTGCGTACACACCAGTGCACTATAATATCTCCCGCACCGATAATCGTCAGGTTAGACTCCGCTGTGATTGGCCACTTTGCCCAAAATTTTGAGGACTATTTCGGACACTATTTGTATAGGCCGCCCACTAGGTGGACCGCTGATTTGGTTGCAGGAATCCGCTGGATGTGAGTCGCACTGGACCGGTCAATGTGACGACACTTGGGGGTGGCCTATGTCCACGGCACGGACGTCTTCCAGCTGATATGATATCGGACATAAAAACCTAGTAGCACGCCGTCATTTAATCACCTTGACATTGCAGGAAGTGCCATGGGGATTCTTCAAACTACTAATGGAATTAAAATCTGAATACGACAATCCACCCATGTATATCACAGCAAATGGCTGGTCTACCGCAGGAGGACTGCTAGATGAAGACAGAATCAACTACATGAGGACCTATCTGAAAGCACTACTGGATGCCGTGGACGAAGGCTGCGATATTAGAGGCTACGCCATGTGGTCTCTTATTGACACTTTTGAGTGGCGAAGGGGATATTTGTAAGTATTTTTTTAAACCAAAATTGAGACCCAATAATTGAGCCTGCCAGCCTCGTTGATGGTCGTACGATGCTGAGTTTGAGGTCCTTTCCTCAGATCCCAGGTTTTCTCGCAAAGGTTCAAATAATAGGACTTGAATTTGGACTCACCGATTTTTTTACTCTGTATTGGAATGACGGATTTTCTTTTTCAACTCTTCTCTAGTCGCTGGACAGATGGCGCTGATTTCGGTATGTTACTGCAAGGAACAGAACGTCAAATAATTTCACTTGGACCTAATGGTTAAATTCAGAAGCTTATGCAAACGAAAGTGTCAGCCAACGAGCGTATGTGACGTGTGTTTTTCAAGCGTTTTAGCTTTGGCACATAATAACGTAGTCAGGTCAACGCCATCCACCGAGTTCATGGAAACTATTTTTTTTTAATTCTCAAAGAAAACCTCTATTTAAGGTGAAAGCGTCAGGGTGGCCCGCGAAATTCAATTTTTCTTGTGTCTTTTGCAATTTGCGGGCCAGTGCTGGGTTGAATGTTGGAGGAAGTACCTACCTACCGTTCGCGGCTGCAGAATTGTTGGTTGCAGAATTGTAGTCATCAGAATCATCGGTACAGCCCTCCAAGTTCATGAAAGTCGAGAAACGATTTTTTCACGGCCAAAGTCGTTCCTCGACTTTTATGAACTTTGAGGGTTGTGTTGATGATTATAATTCTGTGTCTGCATATGTCTTGCAGTTGCGAACGATGTTTTTATCAGCGTACAACTTGGCACTGCCCTGTAAATTAAAAATTTGAATTTCGCGGGCTACTCTGGAGCATCAGCCTTAAATACTTTTTTTTTTTAGAGATAAGTTTGGCCTATACCAAGTGGATTTCTCCAGTCCAGAGAAGACGCGGACCCCGAGAAAGTCTTCATTTATTTACAAAGAAATCATCAGGTCCAAGATTCTAGACCCTGATTTTGAACCTGAAAAGTTTATCGTTGAAGTGACAAGAACAGTAGATACTAGTCAAGAAAGACGGTAGGGCGAATGAAACTTATGGTTTTTAATATTTTAAGTGAACTTATAAAATGTTTAATTTTATTAAATAAATATTTTTTTCGTTATGTTGGGCTTATTATTTTAACAACAAGTTAAATTAAATTAAAAATTAAAAAAAAAACTACACAATAATTAACGAATTGTTGTGTAGAGTTCTTTTGTTTGTGGAGTGATGAATGATGGTAAGTCATCACTCTACTTTCTTCATCTCATTTCGTTAGTTACTAGGTATTCCTCATTTCCTTTCAATATAGTGTACATAATTCAACAAGCCCTTTCATTTGATACCCATATTGAGGGAGTTGTGAAAAAATATGTAATCCGCCATTTTGTGGCGGTGGCCATCTTGGACCGATTTTCATCAAACATAGCTAAGAACTCTCCGGACTAATTCACCTTTCAAACATAAAAAAGGAAGTCAAAATCGGTTCATCCGTTCGGCAGCTATGATGCCACAGACAGACACATACACACAGACACGTCAAACTTATCCACCCCGTCGTTTTTGCGTCGCAGGTTAAAAAAGTAAAACTTTGAATAAAGTTGTCACCTAGTAGAATAAGGCCTGAATTCCCATCGCGCTGACGCATGACGTCGGTCGTGTGCGTCGGTCGTGCGTACGAGTATTGTATTGTATTGTACAACCGGCTGATGTCCGCAACTCCACGTCAAAGCGTGTATTTTGCGTATGGGCAATAATCCACCTAAACGTAGTGATTATATACTCTGTGACGCGGCCCATAACGGAACTCATATCTTCGAAACTAAGACCTGACTAAATCTGTGACTTAGCGACAAATTGCGACTAATTGGCGACTAAATATAAATGTGGCCAAGCTGGGGAGACTCTCTCCAGATCGGCCACCTATAAACCCCTATATCTTTTGAACCAGTGACCCACAAATTCTGATATTTGGCGACAAATTTCGACTAATTAGTGAATAAAAATACCAGATGGTGGCCAAGCCACAGGACTCACACCGCGACCGACCGTCAGCGTGACAGGAATTCAGGCCTAATTAAGAGACTAAGAGCGAGGCCACAGGATTTTGTGCGGTGCGGTGCGGCGCCGCACTGCAATTAATTCGAGTTAGGGTGCCACACGCCTGGTGCGGCACCGCAGTATAACTCCCAAATAGCATTTTTTTTTAACTAACAAGTGTCCCACTTAGCACCGCGGTGGAGCGCGGCGCCGCGCCGCAACGTCAATGACTCAGTGTGTAGGATACGCGGGCTACCCGGTCGGTTCCACTTTAACAACCATATATAAAAGTAAGTACTCTGTATTAACAACTGAGCGGTGGCCGCGCTCTTAGCTTAGAGTGAGGCCCCATGATGCGACCTGCGAGACGAGGCGAGGAAAGGTGATGCGCTGCGGCGCCGTAATGACAACGTGCCGCCACCGCACGTTTCTTTCGCACTGTAGTTGTTGACTGTTGTTGACAGACTGAAGTGATACACACTGACGTTGCGGGCGGCGCGGCGCCGCACCGCGGTAAACAGCGTTGTACTGCTGTGGCGCATCGCACCGTTAACGTACCGTGTGGGCTCGCTCTAATGCTGAAAAGATTTCAGTACATTAGCACATGAGTAAGTAACATTAGTCAAGTTATAGCGAAGTAGATTGCAAAGTAGTTAGAAAATATTCGATCCGATCGCCACCGAATAGTGCAGTTATTCTCCACTTTCACACAATCAAAACCGTGCTGTTTTGAATCATATAAGTATTCAAATTGTGCACGAGCATGTTATTAAGCACAATATTCAAATACTTTTTAGGCCGTTACGATAGATTTTTTTTTAGTACTCATAATAAAATCATACCACGAATTTTGTTGTACAAACGTGGCATGACGATCATTTCACCGCGATTCTCTCGCTCGTGGAAATAGTCCCGGGTTTTGTGTTTTCATTGTGAAAATAATATTTGGAATACCATTGTATAAAATTATAAAAATCGTGTCATAATCATAAAATTGGAACGCCAGCCTACGCCGCGTTCCGTATTAGAGAATAATCACTCACAGCGCTCACGTCAATATTTTGCGTTCCGATTTAGAGTTCACGATTATGTATGACAGCTAAGAGCTGTCATCAGGTCATTTGAGAGCGCTCACGGTGATATTTATTTGAGGCATGCATGGGCATGGTCGGTGTAATCGCAAGATGGCGCATGTCATGACGTTATCTCACGAAAATCCCTCATACAGAACCAGACGGGGACGCTCAAATTGTTTACAGCCTAATTCGGAACGCGGCCATAGTAACATGGTCGCATCACTAACGCAGTAGCAGTACTAGCAGTAGTACAGTAACCTTTCACAAATAGTACCTACGAATCCTACGATACGACTCACCCATCACTAGTGCCGTGTCAAATTTGTTTTGTTTATATGTCACGTCAATAGCAGTTGCATTGAATTGTAGGTGTAAAAGTGGTAAAAAATGTGCGATATAAACGATAATCCTTTAAAACTAAGTGTGAAATGGAATGGCAAGGAGTTTGAGATACCGGAGTTTTCGCCATCGGATTCCGTGGCCATGCTCAAAATCGCCATCGAAAATGCCACGGGAGTCAGACCGGAAAGGCAAAAGCTTCTCAATGTTAAATTTCAGGGTAATTATAACGTGTTTCTCGTCATTATTTTTAAATTTTATACAGTCGGCCGTGGTTCATCATTGATCAATCGCAAAATAATCTGCAGTTTTGATATTAAATCTCGTTTTGAAAACTCATAATTTTGGCCAGCTCTTCTTTATGTAATATCACACCGGTAGAGACGTGTAATTCACTACGTTTCTCAGAAATGCACACAATGGCCTACATTTTGCTGACTTTTTAAAATCTAGAACATGTTATTACATTCACATGTGGAGATGATATGATTTGTCGAACAGTTTTACTGAATGCCCCTTTTTATGTGGTTTATCTTTACAAATATACATAAAGTTACGACCACGGGAAGAGGCAGGATGTACAGAAACCCACCTTCTACAATCCTAACACTCATTTTGCTTTGTTCACATCTAAACATCAAATTTTTCTTTACATCTCTTATTTAGAAAATACTGTTACAATTTACTGTTACTCTAGGATGTTTTAAGTATCTCAGTCAACGAAAACTTGATTCAGAATTCAGTTCTAAATACAAAGCCCAGTAAATTAAGTAAATTGCAAAAAAATAAAATAATTACGTATATGTTATTTTACAAAACAATGGGACACCACCGTCCGTGAAAAAAGAATCTGCAGTCCCATATATTTGAGTCTAGTAACTATTGAAGTTTTGCACTGGACAACTCTTTTTTTTTTTCACAATTTCTATGGTGGTCCCATGGAGAAAGTGGTTCAGTTTGGTGGTCTGAATCACACCTTGAAATAAGATCCCACCTTTCTTGTACACACTGTGTAATTACAACAGACTAGTGTTATTTATTATTGACCTCTAAAAATCCCACAGCTGGGACATAGGCTGTGACGGAGAAGGCTGTAATTACCACAGAACAGATAAAATAGGTTAGAAGGACCTTGTAGGTGGGGCAGGCACGCCGCTCATTATGTCAATCCAACAGTGACTACCAGTGACGCACCTAACACAAATCAAGAATTACTTGCCTTCTTAACTTTTTTTTCTGTTCCGCGGTAATTACAGCCTTCTCTGTTACAGCCACATGTCCTCATGTATTTTGGTCCTAGGTCATTCCGTTTTCCTCATGATATTTTCCTTCAATGATAAGCATTTTGTTGACATTCTGTATAAGGATACAGAATGTCAATAAAATGCTTATCATCATTCTGATCGCCAGGCAAGGTAGCAACAGACAACTGCACCCTATCAGACTTGCAGTTGAAGCCGAACCTCAAGATTATGATGATGGGTTCGCTCGAGGAAGCGATAGCTGGAGCGCAGACTAAGCCGGATGTGGGAGACGAGGTGGTGAATGATCTGGACATCGAAGAAGAGGAGGTTGATGTGGAGAATCAGGAGGTATGTAGTTACAATATGAAAATTCAAAATATTGCTCATAATAAGACATATAGAAAAATAATGTTGATCAATGTCTACTTGTCTTCGTTTGAAGATGATGACTGACCAATATTCAGACGACCCGAATGGCGTAGTGGTGGTGACGCTGCCTTACGTTCTTAGGGTCCTGGGTTCGAATCCCGGTAGGAGCAAAATGTTTGTGTGATGAGCATTGACATTTGTTTCCGTGTCATGGATGTTTGTATGTATTTACAAACAAAAAAAAGTATTTATGTAGTATATCAACTATCTAGTGTCCACGACACAAGCTTTGCTTAGTGTGGCACTAGGTGGCGCTGTGTGTTAATGTCCAGCGAAATTTATTATTATTTATATTTTACCAAAAATGTTACCCAGTCAACAAGAATGTAGATCGTATTATCTTGAAGGGGTGGTCATTTGACGAGTCACCATGAGATGTATGAAATGGATACATGGAGTTTTGCTAGCTGAAACCCGCGGCTTCACCCGCGTAAAAATTATATTTACTAAAACCTTCCTCGAGAACCACTCTATCCATTGGTGAAAACAGCATGAAAATCGGTGCAGTAGTTTGTGAGTTTAATGCAAACAGATAGACAGAGAGACGCGTCGGAGGACTTTGTTTTATAACATGTAGTGATAGTGATAACGTAAAATTCACGCCTGTAATCCCGGTAGGGTTAAGCAGAGGTGTACCTAATAGTGCACCTACATTTCGCCTATAATTCTGCTATTTTATTAAATTCGTCACTCCAACACGATTCCATTATCATCCCATTGTCATTTTGCTTAAAGTTCGTAATCTGCTAAATTCACAATGGTCGGTCAATGGTCTCGTAATAAAATTGTGTTTTAATGGCATTTTCGCATTGTCATTATTATAAAACCCTTAGTACAAATGGTTTTCGAAATCTACTACTAAATGCGAACATTTATTCATGCCAGATTTCATGTACGAGATTAATATTCTATGACATTTCTTTCAATGGAGTGTCAGTGGTTGTTCATTGAGAAGTCATAATGGCGCCATTATGATAGTAGAATTAACAAACTTGTCAAAATTTGACAGAACTTGATAATTATGAAATGATAGCAGAATCGAGGCCCAGTTATGTTCAAGTCCCATGTAATAGGGCACGCGAGCCTATTGCCATCAATTGGGCACAAATCACGACTTCGTGGCTGCTACAAACCAAATAGCTCTTTGCACGACCTGGGAACCGAACTCAGGACCTCATGCTCAGCAGGCGCGCTTGCGACCACTCGACCAAGGAAGCAGTCATTAGTCATATTTTAGACTGGCTTAAATGTAGATAGCACATCCCGATTTTCTGTTGGAGTAGTTACCGCAGTCCATCTACCATCAGCACCATGCTGAGATATAGGGCATCCTTTTGACCTCGTACAGGACCAATTTAGTTTATTTTTATACAAAGGCGCTCTACCCACTGGCACCGCGCCCCGTCGCGTAGCGAGGGATGGCAGATTTGACCATTGTATGCATCATCATCATCGGCCTATTAATGTTCCCACTGCTGGGACAGGCCTCCTCTCTATGAGAGGGAATGGGCTATATAATCCACCACGCGGGCCCAGTGCGGATTGGTAGATGTCACATGTCTTCGGATTTATTGTTCTAGGACATGCCGGTTTCCTCACGATGTTTTCCTTCACCGTTTTGAGAGCAGCAGTGATGTAATATATTACACAAAGTAATGCGCCTGCCTGGGTTCGAACCCACGACTTACTGAACGTAAGTCGGGGCCGCCACCACTGGGCCACCGCTGCTCTCTAGCATACAATGGTCAAATCCGTCGCTCCGAGCACCGCGGCGGGACGCATCTTCAGTGGGTGAACCGCCTAAAGTATACATTTAATTTGTACGCGGGTAAAGCCGCGGGCATCAGCTAGTGTATAATATAATAAATAGGTAACTAACACATAAATCATGTTCTGATTCCAGATATACCTAGCTAAAATAAACAAGCGCGTCCGAGACTACAAGATCAACATTCTGAACGAGCCGCGACCCGGCAAGAAGCTGCTTGTGCTAGATATTGATTATACGCTGTTCGATCATCGTTCTGTGGCAGAAACAGGTACAACCTTTTCTTATAAAACATAGAATCTCCTTCTTTTTTAAATAGAAGTCGATTAATCGGCTACCGCCACAACCTTCGGCCAGTTTGAAAACCCTAAAAAAATCAGTTCGAGATTGATTAAAAATGAATACTTAATAATGTTTTTTTTTTTAATTAAAAGCTAAAGCCAGCTTCATAGCTATTAGCCACATTAAAATCTTTTCACTACTACAAACTCCATTAACCTCTTGTATGCCGTAATTATAGACACAATCAAAAGGCCATTGTGTCTTGTGTAGATCTACGTTCCATACCAAGGGTTAAAGTCGTTTTACTAAGAATTTATACTGATACTAGCATAAAACAAAATATTATAATTTAAAAAAACACGCTTTAGGATGACGTCATTTTATTTATCGTAGTCATCTCAGCAAACCCTTTCATTTGATACCTTAGCATAGGAATGAATAAAAAAAAACTAGTCCGCCAATTTTGAGAGTCCGCCATTTTTGGGAGTCCGCCAAAGCGACGAAGATCGACTTTTTCAAGGTCAAAATCGTTCCTCGACCTTTGTGAACTTGGGAGGGTTGTATTAATGATTTTGATGATTATTATCCTGTAACTACATACTTCTTACAGCCGCAAACAATATTTTAATCAACATACAATCTAGCACTGGCCTGCAAATTGCATAAAACCTAAGAAAATTTGAAATTCGCGGGCTGCCTTGGAGCATCCACCCCAACTGACTTATTTAGTAGACTCACAGATGTTATAATTATCATAACTTTTAATACTTTCTTATAATATCTTCGCTTCCACCAGGCGACATAAACGTTTGCATAGTCGGAGACCCGAGTACTACCAAGTCTCAGCTTGAAAACTTGAATGATCAATACTAACCTACTCTTTCGCCACTTCCAGGATACGAGCTCATGCGCCCATTCCTCCACGAATTCCTTACCTCAGCCTACGAAGACTACGACATCGTGATCTGGTCAGCCACCGGCATGAAGTGGATCGAGGAGAAAATGCGTCTTTTAGGCGTGTCTACTCATCAGGAGTATAAGATCATGTTCTACCTGGATTACTTGGCTATGATCACTGTGCATACGGCCAAGTATGGTACCATAGATGTGAGTACTGTATTTAGTATTTATAGCTTTTATATTCCGCTATTCATTTGGGCAGTTGCAGAGCGGATGGCCGATGGGGCCTAAAGGTTCTGGAGTGGCGACCGCGAAGCGGAAGACGTTGCGTTGGAAGGCCTCCCACTAGGTGGACCGATGCGTGCCGAACGTGTCTGAAGAGGTTCGTGGCTAAATAACAACAGCCGCTCGGGTGGATCTTCAGGTTAAGCTGCACTTGCCTAGATTGCTCCGTGGATGGGTGAACACCAAATACATACCGAGTGTCCTCCGGGCCTTAAAAAGCACGTTACGTCGTTGCCCGGCTGTCATTTGTAGATCTTTGACAGTTGTTCCAGGTAGTGGCCCAAAATTCTGACAACCAGTTTTTTTAAGAAGTGTCGTATTACCCAGTACTAACAGGGTTGTGGAGGTCAGATAGAAAGTAACTCGCTCATCTTCGTTACTGAGTCGTTGGTCTAGTTGTTGCAAGCGCTACTTCAGAACTTGAGGCCCTGGGTTCAATTATGGTCGGCTTTAGTTTAGATTTAGAACTGTCTTAATAATTCACTCTCTGATCTTCAACATTTATTTTCCAGGTAAAACCTCTAGGCGTTATATGGGGCAAGTATCCTCAATACAGTTCGAAAAACACCATCATGTTCGACGACATTAGGAGAAACTTCATCATGAACCCGAAGAGTGGGCTGAAGATCAGACCATTCAGGCAGGCTCACCTGAACAGAGACCGGGATCGAGAGCTCCTACACCTCTCTACGTATCTTAGGGATATAGCACAGTATTGTGAAGATTTTGATCTCCTCAACCATAAAAAGTGGGAAAAATACAAGCCTGACAAGAATAGGATCCAACAGGCAGGGAGCAAGAGGAAAGCTGAAGACAGCACCCCGTCTACACCCCAAGAATGACGGTAAAAAAACATAGACCGAAAATTCGGTCTCCGAATCGCCTTAATCGCTTAAAAGACTGCAGTCCTACTAAACAAGCTTAAGACTTAAACAAATTATTCGAAAACTAAGTCAAACATTTAAAATGTTAAGAAAAAAATGTTTTAAAAACAATCATTTTAATTATTACGTATTACGAAATTAAGGCGATTTGCGTTTTTAGTTGTGATTTCGTTGATCAATATTGTATCGAGGTTGATTTCTAATACTTAACGATATATTTTTGTTGCTATTTAAAAAAAAATATGATATTATCTAGAACAAATAAAGGTTAATTATGAGACTAATAAATGTAGTTAGTTTCAAAAATGGCGCTAGTGGACTCGTAATATTATATTTTTAGCAATCAGTTTTGTAATTCTCAATTATTTTTTTTTTTCTTTTTATTTAATTAATTTTACGCTTGGCAACATTCAGATACTGCCCAAAAACTACACACAATTAAGAATGTAAGCCTTTATGATAAAATGGCTCTTGTATCAAAAAAAATATGAAGAAGCCTATGAATGGCTTTTTCACTTTTGGCAATACATATTTTATTAGTAGCCATTTGTGTCCCATTGGTGGGCAAAGGCCACCCTTCCCTCGTTTCACTATCCTGTATCTTGTCCTTTGAGATAAGAGTCGAGTTCTGGCTTGTTTAGGACCCGCTGTGGGGTTACTTTGGCCCTAGCTCCTCCGGTATGCGGCAAATGTGGCTAGCCCAGTATACCGTGATTTTTCACCCCAAAAACATTTTTTTCCAGCAATGATTTTTGTGTAGACTTACTTAGTTTGTTCTACAGAGTGCTAGGTTGGCGGCTTCATGAAGAGTCCATGAGACTCCATCTAAAATAGCCCGTAATAGATACAAGAGCCATTTTAATGCTTTAGGCTGTGTGTCATGACATTGCAGATGATACAGGTAACGAAACATTGCATTTAATGCGTTCTATTTAAAGGAGAACCTATTTTATTAGGCTCAGTATTTTTAAAAGGTATAAAATGTAACAAAAATAAAAATTTAATTGACAAACACCAGTTTTTTATTAATTTAAAGTTATTGTCAATCTTATGTGTTGCTAATTAAGTCAACAAACACAAAATAACTTCTCAATGGTTTATCAAAATAACAAACACGGTCAAAAAATATCAAAACTACTCATACTATGGTATAAGTGTCATCCATATCCTGGCAACATTTCGTTTATCTTTCTAGAGTTACCGTTGTGTTAATGTTGCAATTATGAACCATAATATTATTTACCAAATAGTTTTTTTTTTTAATTACGAGTAAAAATAGAAATATTCTTATAATAAGTAGATTACTCCTGCTTTTATTTAGATCAATTTTCATTTTAATAATACGTTTACCATTCAAAAGTACTGGGCCTAATAACCTAAGACCTTTAGTTATAATTAAAAATAAGTAGATTCTTTCGTTTCGAACACCATTTTCGGTTGTGAAACAGTACCGTTCCATGATGTAAGATGTGACCTCAAGGACTCGTAAGGAACAGAATTTGATTGATAGCTCATTTACACGAAGCGAGATTTTCTCTCTGAATACACAGTGTAATAACCCTGAGCAGTGACAAGCCAATGACGACACCAATGACATTGCCGAGTTTGACAGAAAACGCAGTATTGCCAGGTAGAAAAATTTTCACCGCGTCACTCTTTTTTGCAAAGCTTATTTTAAATTTTTATTTTTTCGAAATGTGACATTCGTCGTCCTACTAAAAAAAGGTCTCTTTAATATCATCTATATATCTTCAATGGTAACATTTTATCCATTTCCACAGGTGAGAAACTTTCTTCGTGTAGCAAAGGCTTAATTAACGGGGAAACGCCAGGGTAGCCCGCGAAATTATATAATTTCGTTTTTTTGCAATTAGCAGGTCAGTGTCAGAGAGACAAATATATTACGACTTTACTGGGATTTAATCATTACTATCATCAATACAACCATTAAGTTCATGAAAAACTAACACACATACACACACATTGAATGACTATTTCATGAATAAGTCATTCAATGAGATTAAATAAACTTGGTGGGTAAAAAATTTCGGGAACTACTCTTTCGCTTCCATCTTAAACGACTTACGCTGCCTATATATATGATCCTATGATGCAGTATGATATATTTTTGTCTTGAATCGAACCTCCGCTGAAGTAAATAATCTTTTTTATTTAATAAATTTAACATCCATCCGAAACGCATTCTAGACGTATAATAGTGTGACAGTGTGTAGAGCAGCGGTGGCCCAGTGGTGGCGGCCCCGACTTGCGTTCAGTAAGTCGTGGGTTCGAACCCAGGCAGGCGCATTACTTTGTGTAATTTATTACATCACCGCTGCTCTCAAAACGGTGAAGGAAAACATCGTGAGGAAACCGGCATGTCCTAGAACCATAAATTCGAAGACATCCGCACTGGGCCCGCGTGGTGGATTATGTAGCCCATTCCCTCTCATAGAGAGGAGGCCTGTCCCAGCAGTGGGAACATTAATAGGCCGATGATGATGATGATGAATAATGTGACTGTTTATTTTTATACTTTCAACTGGGTGATTGTAGATGTTCCAATTTGATTCTCTCAATACTTAGGCTACGAAGCTATATGATACGATCGAACTTAGCTTAGCTCCTAGAGCTTAACGCGTCCAAAGTGAAACAAAGGTTCTAGAAAATTCGCAACCCGCCGCACTGCGTGCCCAGAGTGTATCGAAGTACCTAGCGCGACCAAAATCACATTAAGAATGAATACTGTATAGTATTTTTAATCGTAGACCTTTAGGCAAAAAAAGGAGACGTTAACGTTTTTAGTTACCCAGAAACCGATGAAAATGTAATTTTGTGACATTAGCAACAACCCGTTCAGTGCTTTTGAGTTCATTCGGGAGTCATTTTATATGTTTTACAAAATAAGTCTTAGGAGCAACTCATACGACAGACTTTTTCTGTGTACAAGTCTGCGACAGACAAAACGCGTGATTGACTACTTTTTTGTCCACTGTAACGATTTACTGATGGAAATGATCCTACTGATCGCCTTATAGTGTGGACAAAGAAGTAGTCAAACACATCAATCACGCAAAATTTGTCGCAGAGTTTTGGGTGTCGCAGACTTCACAAAAAGTCTGCCATCTACGTTGCCCCATATAGTTACTGTCCATTTTTTAATAGATCTATAAGTCTTGGCCATGTATAGCCTATTGTACATAATTGCTACATGGCCAGTGTATTAGATTATATTTCTAATTTATAAAATAAAATATTTGGAAAATCAATCTGTTGCGTTTTTATTTTATTTTTAACTACTGTTCTGGCCCCGTATTCACAAACGCTCGAAATGAATTTCGATTCGACAAGTCGTATGTCTAGGTATCCTTTTTAGGGTTCCGTAGCCAAATGGCAAAAAACGGAACCCTTATAGTTTCGCCATGTCTGTCTGTCTGTCTGTCCGCGGATAATCTCAGTGACCGTTAGCACCAGAAAGCTGAAATTTGGTACCAATATGTATATCAATCATGCCGACAAAGTGCAAAAATAAAAATTTTAAAAAACATTTTTATTAGGGTACCTCCCCCAGACGTAAAGTGGGGAGCGATTTTTTTTTTAATTTTGACCCTGACGTGTGATATATTGTTGGATAGGTATTTAAAAATGAATAGGGGTTTTCTAAAATCATTTTTTGATAATATTAATATTTTAGGAAATAATCGCTCCGAAAGTCAAAAACAATGTGTCCCCCCCCCCTCTAACTTTTGAACCATAAGTTTAAAAAATATGAAAAAAATCACAGAAGTAGACCTTTATATGAACTTTCTAGGAAAATTATTTTCAACTTGATGAGTTGAATAGTTTTTGAGTTATATAGCACTTTTTCAAAAAAACGCAAATGATAACTTTGTTTTTCATACAAATACTATGAAAAACAAAGTTATTTTTGCTGACGAAAAATGTTGGTATTTTTAATGGTCTGGGAAGCTACGGAACCCTACAGTGAGCGTGGCCCGACACGCTCTTGGCCGGTTTTTTGGCATAACGAAAACGAGCGAGATAGACATACGACTTGTCGAATCGAAGCGTTGTGAATACGGGGTTCTGCGGGCCTAAAATGGCCGCTTTAGCAGAACATAATATGAATCACATTAAAAATATTAAATTCTAAAAATGCACTTTACTGTCATAATCATAAAGTCCATTTTGAGAATTTTAAATTTTTAACGTGATTCATATTATGTTCTGCAAAAGTGGGCATTTTAGACCCCCTGGTCTGGTACCGGCTGCAATGATAAATTCATGCTAATAATTATAAGAGACACAAAAGTAAGTCTGACTCATGTGATACAGGCACTCCTAGTACAAGAGCCATGGCTACATTGTTGTTTGTGAGCAATCATCATCATCATCTGCCTAACCTTTTCCCAACTATGTCGGAGTCGGCTTCCAGTCTAACCGGATGCAGCTGAATACCAGTATTTTATATGGAGCGACTGCTTATCTAACCTCCACAACCTAGTTAGCACTGGGTAATACGAGACCTACCCCTTGGTAAGACTGGTTGTCAGACTTTTTGGGTCACTGACTACCTAGCTGTAACGACTAGGGGCGGATTTCCCTATAGGCCGAGTAGGCCCGGGCCTAGGGCGGCCAAATTTGGTCTACTATTTATATATTTAGGCCCACGCGCCTATGTGTAAAAACTCAAAAATGTGTCCATTGTTACAGTGTTTTCATTGTGGTTGGTAAGAATCAGTATCTGAAATAGTGATTGAGATAATTAAATCATTTACTGACTATCGTTTTTTTCCATTTTAATTTAATTTCTATACTTTAGTATATTTTATAACAAGGGACTAAACGAAGCCATTATATACCCGAGGTGGTTTGACTCCCGAGCTTGCGAGGGAGTCATTAAAAAGCGAGGGTATATTAAGTTGGCGTTTAGTCTCGAGGTGCAAACTGTACTTTTCACTTCGAGTGCGAGAAAAAAAATCATTTAAAGCCGAACAAATTTACACTCGACAAAAATTCTGAACTGAGTGGTCAGTTTTTTCGTCTATCAGGTCAGTCACAGATTAACAATTTAAAACACAACACAAACTCTCAACATTGCCGCAATGAAGATGATCCACACTCCACAGATAATTAGTACCTACATTATTGCAGCGGCTAGCTACAGAGGCATTGCACATACCTACTTTTCAAAATCAACGATGCACACAAACAACAATACTTAATTTTTCTCGCGTTGCAGAGTTCATTTGTTTTTTTTTTCAATAAACCGCTTTCTATTTGCAAGCCAATTCGAAATTTAAATAATACCTTTGCCCATAAAAAAAAAAGTATGTAGGTACTGTTTTGTGACCATGTTTCAGAGTAAAAGATCGTTCCATTTTTAAATTACTTTTTACACCCAAGGGAATAAACGGTCACTTTAATCCCGCTTCGTAGGGCTATAATGGCGTACTTTTAGAGCATGAGAAGTGAAAAGGTTATTTAATTTTTCATGCTTTACAGCACAGGGGGCCAGCAATCTTTCGTATAGGCCAAGGGCAGCCAACGTATTAAATCCGCCCCTGGTAACGATACATGACCAGTTTCTGCTGGATATTTATACTTTTGTACAATAATTGAGCAAAATAGATTTAGAAACAATGCGCGGTTACAAATCGCCAAAGAGATTAAATAGTGTAGTATAATTTAATGTCTTTGCAAATCGCTAACGGAAAAATAATATGACGTCAAAGAAGCATCAAAATGATTGAGTCATTAGTAAATAAACTATTAATATAGCTAATACTGGGATTTTCTAGGTGCGAGAATGAGGAATTGTGATTTTATTCGATAGAGGTAAATGAGGATTTTGAGTGACTACCTACCTCAATGGATTTGTGTTTGCAAGCGCGGTCGCTGAGCCTTTAATTCTAATATCCTATTCCCGCGGGTCCGGAAATTTAAAGTGTGATACCCAATCACAAGTTTTCCCGACCCGTGGGAATCGCAAAAGGTCACGGAATCTGGATTTGAGTCCAGATGATGGCAATACAACAGGTTCGCCTCCTATCACAGGGGACATAAACATACTATTCTGTTAGCCTATATCATCTCACTGCTGGCATAGGCCTCTCCCCGCGACTTCCATATTCTTCGATCCAGATCCAACGCGGATCACTGTTCGTTGATTTTGTCCAACTCGTCCATCTCCTGCGAGGTCTACCGCGTCGCCTTCTGGCTGTGTCAGGGCTCCACATCGTGGTTATTTTGGCCCACAGCTCGTCGGGCATAGGACGGAAGATAAGGCCAGCTCACTCCCACAACATACACATAGCTGCAACAAACATAAACGTAGCTGGCGTAAGGTGAATGTACCTAGACTACCTAGGTACTATTAGGTAGGCAGGTCTACCTCTGCCTAACCGTCTGGGGATATCATGCATGATGTCATGTTTGGAATGAGGTGAGATTATTTTATCCAGACAGGTAACTGCACACTGTGTTGCAGAATTAATTAATGGGCTTTGATTTTATACATGTATATAATCAAAGTTAATGGGTTTACCGCATCTAAATGTATGAAGACTCTTTACATGGCAGGATAAATGCCACTTTATTTGCAACCTACGTAAGAGGCATTCCAATTCCATAGTTAAATGGTAACCCTTTAGTAATAGCTAGGTATAGCTAGACCCTCGTTAGTCGTAACTCGTAACACTCATAGTGTTACGACTAACGAGGGTCAAGCAATGTGAAAAACGCACAGCTTTTGGTATAGAATGTATACCTGTACCTAGGTATATTATTATGTAAATCGCTGACTCTTGTCGTCAAGCGTTTGTAAAATATTAAGTTAAAACTGTTAAAGATTTTTGTGCAACCATGTTGAATTAGCGCCTTTATTTTGGCGATAAGAGCAATGACCTTGATTTTGACAGTTAGTTGTCTGTGTTGCAAGAGTAGTTTTTAAATTACCACATTTTTCTCGATTAACGAATCAATTTGCGCTAAAGCAGTAAGAATTAGTGAAGCTATAATTGCGCTAAATTAGGTCTAATTATAGCTGTGTTACGCAAACTGCATTCCGTAGGTATGATGTCATTCTATATTCATTAGGTACCTACTGACCTAATCAATTTTTAAAAGACTATTTTAAATTAGTTTTATTTTATAATTGTGGGCTTATGCTTATCAATAACTAGGTATTTCCTACCATATTCCATATACTTACTTAAAGAAGAATAACAAAATAATTGTGTAGAGTCTACACAATTATTCCGTAGAGAACTACATTTTTTTTTTCTTCTCATTTTTATTATAAGTATAAATTAATGCATTATTGGCAAATTCATATTTATCGTAACGACATACGATACCTACACACATTTTAATTTTAATAAGGCAGGCTCTATTCTTGCACTTCCGAGTTTTTAATTTAACAACAACACTAAAACATTAAATTATGCCTTATGCCTAACCTATCTACCTACTACAAAACTCGTCGATTCTCCAATACATTCGGTAGAGTGCTCAGCGCAGTCTTGTTTACTGCGTGGCATGACTCAGTCCGTTTCACAGTTAGTGATTATTACTACAGAGAGTCGCTGGTTCAATGTGTGAGTGCTACGATAACTTGTACTAGTTGTCCGTGGCGTGGCTATTCCTGTCCACAGTATTATTGTGCCTCAGCGCCGAGCAATACGTCAAGCATTGTAAATTAATTGAAAAACGTGTTCTCTCAATAATAAATTGAAGCCTTGAAGGACAAAGTGACATTGTTTCCCAGTTTCTAAGGCTGCAGTTTTGTTCAAGGTGTTTAGGTATTCTGTGATATAAAAGTAAACAACATTCACGTTGGACTTTATCAAATGACTTTTTATTCAAAACTGTGAGTGTATAATGTGATTTATGGCATAAATGATATAAACCTATTTACGAACAGGACAGGATATTTCAAGCGGTTACGTCATGTTTCGGGAGCGGCCAGACGTAGGTACAGACTGACAAATAAATAGTTCCAAACAAACCATAAGATGTCGCACGTGATATCCGCTCAGCCGTCGGCCACATCGCCGTATCAACCGACAGCACTACAAGAGGGCAACGGCGGTGATATCCCACCCAGGATACACAGGATAGACAGTGAGCAACGCGACGATTGCTGCATCCACACACGAAACAAAAAAGGATGTTGTTTATTCGTTTGCACGCTTTTTTCTATCTGTTGCGAGGGCATCAAAAATTGTACTGAAAGCTGTTGTGATTTCTGTGCAAACTGCTTGAATGATTGTTGCGAAGACAAACCTAGAGAGAGGACCCAAAGGATTTATAACAAAAGATACACGAACTCCGCAGGCAGTTACTATGATAACACTGCGGATAATGATGATTGGGGCATCAACAGCCTATCGGCTCAGCATATGCATGTGGGAGTAGGCAATAATCTTAGCGAGCCCTCTCAAGAATTGCTGTCGAATTCGAATGAAAATGACTACTCTCGTGGTCCCGATTTGGCAACTCATCATACGAGTCCTCACCGCGACTCGTTTACGCATCACTCGAGTAATCATCATGACTCTGGCAACCATCACTCGAGTAACCATAACGACTCTGGCACCCATCACTCGAGTAGCCATCATGACTCTGGCACCCATCACACAAGTAGCCACGATACTTCAACTTATCATACCAGTAGCCACGATACTGGTGGCGGAGGGGATTCAGGTGGTGGTGATACTGGGGGAGGATGCGACTCCGGGGGAGGAGGAGGGGATTCAGGTGGTGGTGATACTGGGGGAGGATGCGACTCCGGGGGAGGAGGAGGGGATGATGACTAAATTATGGGATACTCGTATTTCGTATAAGTACCTTTATAATAAACTTGGTGTATAACATGTCTTACGCCTTCGGGCAAAATTTCACCAACGAAATTGACCGCACATCGCGTTCAGAGCTGCTGTGTGTTC
This sequence comes from Xestia ashworthii, assembly GCA_950022955.1. Classification (NCBI taxonomy): domain Eukaryota; kingdom Metazoa; phylum Arthropoda; class Insecta; order Lepidoptera; family Noctuidae; genus Xestia; species Xestia ashworthii. The sequence continues at coordinate 7,280,850 of OX465570.1, read as the reverse complement.
ATGAATATTCAATAGCAATGAAGAGATAGACAGCTCTTGAACACAATTCTTACACACTGATCACTTTCAATTTCCTTGGTGGATTTAACCCTCTCAAGGGCTTTTGTATCTCGTCCACAAGACAGTACTTGCCTACGATAAATTTAAGGTGTACGCTTGACGTCTGAGATTTTCATTAATCTTGAGAATCTTCGAATTTCTACCTAGGTAAACAAATTGGTTTCTCGTGGATGGGGTACCAAAGTTTCTTGTTACATTAAGTAATTACTTTATGCTGTTTACTTAGGTACTTTATGCTATGTGCTTCATTACTTTATATGTGTATCGCGTACAATCAATGTCTTATTTATTGTGTACTTAACTGTAAAATAAGGTATTTCTATTTTCAAAGAAAAAAGTACGTTGTTTGCTTTTAAATGGATCTATTTACGTAAACTAATCAGGTGAATAATCTGTATGAACAAAATTCCTAAAAATTAGTTGAATACCTTTTCGTAAAGAGCTGATACTTAAGAAAAAAATACTTTAAATACCTAGTTAATCTGTAGAATCTCTTGAAATTATTTTGTAAACATGACATACATAGTAGGTACTTACGTGACTTTATCAGTCTGTTTCTAAATCTAAATAAATAAGCAAGGCAAGACCTTGTATTTACTCAGGTAAAAAGTTGTACTTTATTTCATATTTGTATAAATATGTAAATACCCCACATACAAATGTATACCCATAGAGTAAAGTAATATAACTATGTATACCATAAATGTGCCTATTTATATGTGTTGTATTAGGTGTTAGGTACAGTTTTTTTTCTTATATTTTTATACTAACATTTTGATGTATTTATGTATGGGCGATAATCCAGGTTATTCCGGAAACGCATTGCTGGCGACTCCATAATGAATAATGTACTGATTTCGTCGCTTGCCAAAATTCATATGTACCTAAGAAGACTGTCTGCACCACAGATCTGTTATTAATTAATAAAAGTAGGCCAGTTTGTACAGCACGTCAGCAACAAACTACAAAAGTGGCACGATTTGATGTACCACACCACAAAACTCGGTGCAGAGAAAAAAATCTTTTTATTTTTGTGTGCGTGAAAATTTAACAAAATACGCACAATTTAATTTTACAATGAAAAACGATTTGACTACTCGATTTTACAATCAAAAGAAGTGTTCATGATGTAATTTTAGGCCTCTGGGACCAACCCTGAAATCGCGAAAACAAAAATTAACCACGTAATTGCCTTCATTTTGTCGAGTTATGCGAACATAATATTTCTTTTTTCTCAAGGTTAATTGGTCCTTTGTGAAAAGTGTTGTGTTTTGTGTGTCAATACGATGATTGATGCGAAAATGCTCTAAAATATTTTTTTGAAACTGTTTTAATACACGGTAAACAAAAATGGACTACCATACGGCGTATTACTCTATTAAAATGTAATAAGTCAGGAATTATAAATATTAAATTAAGGAAACGGTAAATGTTGTGCTTTTTATATGTTGTAATTTTTCATATAAGTAGGTACTTAATAAAATCGAAAACTGAATTATTATAACAAAAATATTTGTGTTTTATTTTGAGTTCAGTGTTACCATGTTATTTTAACAATAATTACGGGTAATTTGGTGGTGATAGGTGTAAGAGTCGGTGGGGAAAAAAGGGTAAAGGCACACATACACCAACTACTTACGTCTACGTTCTCCAATGGTAAAAAATATCGTTAAAACGGCGCATATCGTAAGGTCCAACACTGTTAACTTTAGTGATCATCATCATCCCTATTAATGTTCCCACTGCTGGGACACAGGTCACAGGCCTCCTCTCTATGATAGAAATTACACAAAGTCGTGAGCCTGTCTGCGTTCGAACTCACGACTTACTTGACATTCTTACTTGTCACTTGATTCAGAAAGCTTTTCCACGACATATTGTTTTTAACCGCCCAATAAGTAAAATGTCAAACAGAAACCTACCGAAACCGGCCATATAGTAAAGTTATTGAAAATGGTCGTGAATTGAAATTTTACTAAAATCCGATACAAACACTAGGTGTGAAAACATATGAAACAGAATCCATAAATAAACCATCGCATTAGAACAATAATTCGGATGTTAGCGCGTATAAGTGTGATGTAAATAAATGCAATTGCATTTTCTCAGTAATACTGGCCGTTTGCCACTGTATCGCCGATTATTGGCTTGGTTTTCCATCACCTGGCAAAGTGCATCCTCCATTATATGCATAAACAAAACATCCCGCCTGTTATCTTCGAAAGGTTAGGTAGTCGTGTACCTACTAGTTACACCTCACTTCGTCAGTCATGTTTAAGTTCCAAGTAGTCGGGACGAACCTCTTCTCATCAACCGGGTACAAATCCAGTCTCTGTTGCTGCTATTGAGAGATTCCTAGAGGAAAAAACTCAATAACACTTTGCCCGACGTGGGAATCGAACCCAGGATCTCAGGCTTAGGCAACAATCGTCTTTGCGGGCACTATACCTAGTTAGACCGTCTAATGTTTGTGAATTTTACAAATGCTTCTTGTCGCTAACTATAGCCAGATGATAGGTTTAAAAATTATGGAATTCCAACTATTGGCGCTGTACTGAGCTTTGAAAAACCAATAGCAAACTCAGCATTCATATGGGTGTGAGCTAGTTTCAGTGAACAGAGGCAATACTCGCGTCGAGTTTCAGTTTTTTCGCACTAAAGTCATGACGAGTTTCAGTTTGTCGCACTACCGTCGTCTCGAGCTTCAGTTTGTCGCACAAGCGATACTTTCGAATTATGGTGAATCGCAGAATTGTTTTGTCGCACGTTAATCGCACATCCGTTTGTCGAGCTCACGTAGTGCACTCAGAATCTTCAGTGTTTTTTAGAATTGTCGATTTTGAAGATGTGCCAAAGGTTAATGAGGCGTTAAAATTGACAAAATAAACAGAGCTGTTCGAAGTTCCAGAGATTTATTCTCAGAATTTTATAGGTATCTTGGATACCTTCATTCATAGATATATATGATATATATATAGCTCAATGCCTACATTATTGTGATAACCAGTAACCTCTTGCCTCTTGTGATCACAAAAACAAAAGAGGGCAAACTTTGCTCTATTTTAAGATTAGGTAAAATCAAAATATTTCTGAGGTTGGTAAAGCTATGTCACTTACGTAGACCTACATATGGGTCTAAGTCTTAGACCCATAATATGTAGGTCTACGTAAACTCTTAGAGTCTAAGAAATGATGTGGAGAAATGAGGAAAGTTTTGAGTAGGAATGTGGAGGATAAGCGAAGAGGAAGATCAAAGAAACGATGGATGTACTAGACTAGATGAAAACGATGGATGTACTAGGCAAAAATGACTCGGTTGCATTGTAAAGAACACGAAGGTAAACCAGGGTCCATTTTAGAATGCAGCGATGATGCGAAAATACATAATGAGTGAATTATTATTAAAATGCTACGGTATTCTAGGAGTTACTATAAAAACTACATGAGCTCGTGACTAAATAATAACAGCCGCTCGGGTTACATTTTTAGGTTAAGCCGTGCTTGCCTAGGTTGGTCTGTGGATGGGTGACCACCCATTACATACCGAGTTTCCTCCGTGACTCGGAAACACGTTACGGCTGTCATTTGTAGAGCTGACCGTCGTTACAGGTAATCAGTGGCCCAAAAAGTCTGACAACCAGTTTTACCAAGGGGTATCGTATTACCCACTACTTACTGGGTTGTGGAGGTCAGATAGGCAGTCGCTCCATGTAAAATACTGGTATTCAGCTGCATCCGGTTAGACTGGAAGCCAACCCCAACAGTTGGGAAAAGGCAGGCAGATAATGTTAGAAACGTACCTAAGGCTTCTAAATAACTAAATACAGTAGCATGTAAAAGTCACAGGTCACTATAATTATGCGGATATTTACCTGCTCTTTGTTAATGTCAACTTCCTCTCTCCGGGCTGCTATTAGGAAATTCCTAATGTAAAAATAGTAACACTGGACCACCTGGCAATCGAAGACGAATCGATTTACCGTCTGGATATCGTTGCGTTTCAACCCATTAGATTCCAGAACTGCTGCAGGCGCTGGAAGGGACTCAGAGAATAGTATCGCTAATGTTGGCCTGCCGTGCTACGCGACCTGCGCCCCGTACCTAGTAGACAGGCCAGGCTGTCCAGGGCCCTGTATTACTTAATTCGAAAGCTTTTATTCCATTCGGTTCTCTCTCAACTAATCGCTCGTGACTGTACTTGAATGTGTAAAAATCCGAAAAGTTTGGGGTATCTAACAGGAAAAGTCAGAGTTTATCATATAATTTTTTTGAAAGAAGATGCCAATGGATGTTTAAATTTTTAGTTCTACAAGTTTGTTCAGTCATTCTGTTGTAAGTCTCAGCAGTATCTAAAGTTTATTCAGATTTTCTGTAGGCAATGGTCCGGCTAGTGGTCCAACCAAGACTGAATAGGTTAGGTAAGTAAGCGAACTAGTGTGAACAGTGAAATAAAATGATTGTGAAATCGTAAACAAATACGAGTTAGTTGCAAACTAAATTGAGGAAAAATCCGTAATTCGTGATTTATGCGTGCAATCCCAAGTAACATAATCGCGTCTAAAAACGGACTATTAGATATCTAATAGAATTTTATTTTATTGTCTACCTTAAGAGTAAAATATCCCCCAAATAATATTCAAGAACGCTTATAGACACAGTTTAGTAAAAGTGGGCACAACCTTATCCGTTCTCATAAGAATGAGTTAAGAACACATGAATAGATAGAGATAAGAGTTGTACATTTTCAAATTGTCTGTAGAGATTTTTCTAGTGTCTCACTAAACTGTTTATAGACCACAAATTTTACTAGTAGTTAGTTTATAGATAAAGTTGAGACCTTTATAGAAGTCTTTACTCGTCAAGGTTTTAAACCAAAATTAACTCAAGACTAACAACTTTAAGTTACATTTGATTTGTAATAGACAACGACACGTAATGGCGCAGAACTCACAAGAGTTATTTACTTAAACTTATTATTGAATTGCATCATGGCGTAACAAATTCATAATTTCTTAAATTACTTGTTTTTTAGCTAGTTATTAATGGGTAAACAAGCAAATCTATATGCGATTGAAATTCTATCGTCGAATATTATGTAAAACTCTCTTAAAATAAGAGCGCTCGCTGTAAATGTAAGATTTAATATTTTTTTACCAAATATAAATATTATTTAATTATAAGATTTCTTTTTAAATTGCTTTTCAATGTTTAAAATACTCATTTTATTTAAAATATAGTTATTTAAAACATGTTAAATGTTCAATTAGACATAATTTAATGATAAAAACATAAAAATAAGCATTCAAATATGTGACGAAAATCATTTGAAGCAAAAATAGGCAATAAAAATGGCGTCAAGATAAAATTTACTAGAAAAACGAATTTAATAGAACAAATACTCTAGATAATTTTCTATAGTATGGCTCTAGCTCAATGAAAAGAATAATTTCACTTGCTACATACTTAACTATCTAGTGAAAGACTAAACAGATTTATGCTTGGTTTAAGATTACCTAGTAACTGTCATCTCTGTATTCCTTTTTATCTTCTCACAGTATTTCTAGACGTTCATTAGTGAATAGGTAATTTGATGTGTTGTAAACGGAAGACCATTTTATGCAGTAACAGAGCAATTTAATTAATCAATGGAAGAGGGTAGTAAACAAAATTTCTGTTTTATTTAAAGACAATGTGAAAAATAGTAGGAGGTAGGTATGTAGGTACTAAGTATGTACAGATATAAGCCGGCGGCGGTGCCAAAGACGCAAAGTGTTAACATAAGGCTGGTACCTATACAAGAGTGGACGGATCCCTCCGAACTTGTGTAGGTATTCGTATTTAATTTGTAATGTGCATATTCGCAGATTTGTGTACAAAGCCCGTAATTTGACGTAAGTTTAAGTAATAGATGAGTAACGCATGTTTTGACATGTTCGGTTGTGCGTCCGCGTCGTCTTTTTCATTTTTATTGTATCTGAATCGAACTGCTCAATAACATAATTTTGTGATGTTGTAGGGGACATTGCAAATATCTTCTGTCGTAGAACAATTTCGATTCGGAATTTGAATTATTTTTTTCTTCCTTTTTAAATATTTGCCTATTTTTCGACGAAAGCCTTTTAATTTTTTTCATTGTCTCTATTGCATAAAATCATCCAATTCAAATATTTAATACAATTGCACTTAATAAGGCCATTTTTAGGAAAATAAATACTTAAAACACGTTTTCACTATCATTTTTTTAGACTAACTGAAAAATATCTATTGAAGTATCTAGACTAGAGTAGTTAACTAGACTTAAGTCTGTTTATATACAAAGATAAGAATACCAATAGCTAAAATATAATGTTTTATCTTAAAATATATCATTTTATCTATAAAGTTACTTCAAGTTAGGTACGTTTAGGCTTTATCAACTATTTGTAGAGCATTTTATCTTAAAACATTCAAAATACCTATGGACGTACTTAAAATAAGTGTGCTATAGAACAAATGCTCTAAAAATAATCGAGCATGAGAAAAAAAACTCTATAAGAATACATTTTCTTTATTAAAACCATTTTTAGAAAGCCCCTATCTAAAGATTAACCGTGAATAGACTGTCAATAGACAGATTTGTTTTAAACCTCCAAGACTGTGTTACTTGGGATCGATCGTATTCACGCTGTGGCTATTTTTGTATTCGACCAATTGAATAAACACATCTTCAATCAAGAAACCGCGAATTCGCGGGTTAAGATACAATACGAAAAAATGTCTACAACTACTACGGAATTTAAAGTTATAACCAATCAGATCAACCTTCAGAATTTCAACCAGATGACACGCATCTGCCAAACAAATTCCAGATCCGCTAAAAGAACCCACAATTGCCCCTGATGGAGAAATAGATTCAGAAAATCGATCCACTGTTCATCCAACTGAAGAAAACCAAATAGGTACCTACCTAACTGACCCTTTACATTCATCTGATAAAAAAAAACACGATTTCACTAAACGGATCCACGGATGCCTCTATTAAAACTACAAATACACCAGAAATAAACACGGATTCTTCAAAAGCTTTCAATCCGCCACCAGGAACCTCGGATGCCTCCAATAGAGATAAGAACCAAAAAGAATAAAAACTTATAACCAATCTGCCTTCAGCAAGAAGCTCCGAATTTCAACCAGATGACACGAATCACGAATCTACCAAACAAAGTTCTAGATCCGCTAAAGGAGAACCCACAACCGCCCAAAATGGAGAAATGGATTCAAAAAATCGATCCACTGTTAATCCAACTGAAGAAAACCAAATAACCTTTTCATTTATCTGATAAAAGCATGATTTCACTAAAAACGGATCCACGGATGCCTCAATTAAAACTACGAATACACCAAAATTAACCACGGATTCTTCAAAAGGTGCTTTGAATTCGCCAACAGCAACCTCGCCAGCTATAGGCATCCCAGACAAATCTTATCTGAATCTAATGGGAAAAAAGCGGCCAAGTGCGAGTCGGACACGCCCATTATTTGCCCATTCCGTAGCAGCAAGTAACATACCTAATTTAGAAGTTTTTTTATCGATGATTTATGACGTATTAGGGCGTTTTTAAAAAAAGATGTACCATTGCGAATTTTGGGTGACTTTAGCAATTTTTTCAAATTTTTGTATGCAACGTAGGTACTCAAATGAACTGCATATTTATTAAATAGTAACATAATTCAAGTTATAAAATTGACTTTATTATGCAACCCAACTATCACATGTGGTGTTTACCTTTAAGTAATTGTTACACTGTGTACAGTTTAAATGCATGTTTTATCTGTGTTTGTAAATTAGTGTAAACAATTGTTGGTAGACCTAAGAAATAAAATAAATAAATAAATAAATCACTGACATTGAAATACTTATCATAAAATTAACATAAAAAAGTGCTAAATATGCATGTCCCACCTGCATGTTTGGAACTTTGAAGTCTCAGATAAGATTTGTTATATTTAATAGAGTCACTGTTTTAGACACTGTAGACGTATCTTGAACTCATAAATACAATTTAGAGCTTTTTATTTCGAATTTGGGCTTTAATAGCTCAAAAAAACTAAATTTAATGTTGTCCCAGGAATATGACACAACTGGAATTCCGGTAGACGTCACGGTCATTTTTTCTATACTTCAAAGCAATATTACCCTAAAATATGGTTGTTTTTCATTTCTGCCAACATTGATCTTGTCTGTGGTGTAACTGCCATTTTGAAGCAAACCTCAGTGTCAACAAAACCTGTGACTAAAGTGGGCGCGTTACGGTGGTGCCGAATTGGAGTTCCAGATAGTAACAGGATTTTATGAGGTATTTAGCAATTTTACAAGTTATTTGCTGTAACACAATTACATTTTGTTTATAAATTATTGTAAAACGAGTCGAAAGTAGTCATAAAGTGGACACAACAGCTTGAATTATTGTTAGAAGTTTTGGTATGAAATCGACACATCATAAAGCGGGAATCGTTTTGTGACGCACCGGAACTATTAGGCTGGGGTTACATTTAATAGATGAATATGAATCAAAATAAATAATCCTTCTAACATTATAAAGGTATCTGTTACCGTTAATCTTCGAAACACTTGAACCAATTTGGATGAAAATTAAAATATACATAGATCGTGACCTAGAATAAAAATATGTTACTTGGTTAGGATTTTATGTACTTAGATACACGCTGGTGTAGAGTAAATATCATTAACAATGTTAAAAAGAGTCGTCATTATTAAGACACGACTCCTTTTTGCACGGCAAGATTGTATGTTGAAGCAGTTGAAACAGCGCGATGATATTTGCTGGTAGGTTGTAGGACACAATATTTTGGGACACCGTGTATGTAAGGTGTTTCAAAACATTGAGTAGTCCTTTAAACCATCAAACTGAATAACTTTTACGACGGGACTAACTTTGAAACCGCGAAAAAATTACAGCTGTTCCATACTAAAGTTAATACCTACTGTTCCAAACTGTAAGGGACAGCTGTTTACTTTTTCGCGATTTCAAAGTTGGTCCCATTGTACTTAAGTTATTCAGTTCGATGGTCTTAAGCACTCCTTAAAGTTTGTAAGTAAAGTTAATTTTGGAACATCTTATACAGGGTGCAATTTTAGTCATAGGCAATATTTTAATCTAAGGCTCTACTCACGATACTGATGACATTATGGCTAATAATTTGAAAATCTAAAATATTATTCATGTAAGTATGGAAAACCTTAAAAATGTAGTAAATCACATTGCAAAGGCATAATGTTGCAAATAAACACTAAAAGTAATAAAAAAAATATTTCATAAACCCCATTATGTCTTGAAGTATCAAATTTTTAAAGCGCAGTATAACTCGTAACGAAAAGTAAACAAACATCAAATAATAATAATAAATATTAATAATAATAAACTAGTTTGCTGCCACCCGGCGCGAGCGCGGCATATCCTTAACAATAGCTCAAACGCATGCCGGCCACCTCGAACGAACTCTCTCCGTCCCGCTTCTTCACGCAAAAATACGAATACAGAGACCGCGCGCGGGCGGGGGTGTCCTCCCGACTCCCGAGCTTTTTAAGAAGCGGAACTAACTTGTGACCTACTAGTGTCATCACGACTGCGCAGGTGTATTGACGTGTATGATCCATTACTCCTGTGACGTAATCGCCGCTCGCACCTCTCGTATCGTACTCGGTTAAGAAACTTGGATTGTGTTAGTGGACTTTACAGTAAAGTGTGTAGTGTGTGTCAGTCAATTACTGTTGTGACGATGCTGTGGTTGTGATAACGATGCCTCGACCGCGTAATGTGCAGGCTAGGTACACAAATCAACAGTACTTTCACATGGTCACTATTTACGATCGTAGTAACATTGTGCAAACACGTGAAATTTCATCGCCGCTACCCGAACGACCCAATTCCATCACGGGGTCTTATTTTAGGAACCACACAAAACCTGTTGGATTTTTCACCTTTTCACGTGCCAGCACATGCACAACCTACATAAACATTTTTGTTTTATTTTGTATTAGTTAACGTAGTTTTGACCGTCCTAAGCCAGCAAAGTATGAAGGAAAAGTTGGATCAAATCGTAAGCAACTTACCTTATGACGAGTCGGGCGGGGTCAAAAGAGGTCAATGCCGCGTATACGCGCCGCGCCGCTTTGATACTTTGAGACACTTACTAACATTTTTTTAAGGTTTTACATACTTGCATTAAAAATGTTTTGAAGTTGCGAATTATTAGCCTTAATGCAATCAGTATCGTGAGTAGAGCTTATTAAAATATTGCCTATGACTAAAATTGCACCCTGTATAATAACTAGGTTATGAGTATTATTATAATATTAAGCATTTAATGTGATACAAAGATAAGTATGTACTCACGGCAGCAGAAAGAGCTAAACGATACCGGAAGAAACTGAAACAAAACCCTGAACAATTTGAAGAGCTGCGGAAGAAGCAGTTTAGATTATAAATTTAAAGACAGTTAAAATAAAAATGTTCGACCAAATATTACTCTGTGTAAACTTCGCTTAATGTTTTCCAGTTAGTCACTTAGAATTCCAGATAGTCACTGTCCTATATTTTTACCGAGACAATAAACTAATCTTATTTAAGAAATATTTTGTTGATTGTAATATTTTTGTAGTTGTAGTTGACCCTGAATTTGCTGTTTATATTTTTTTGTAATGGCGTTCTATTTTATTTTAAGTAGTAGGTAGAAATGTAATGTTTAATGAAAACAAAACACAATCGAAACGCCTTTTTTTTTTAAATCAGCCAGTATAATATGGTTCCGAAAACAAAAAGATTGTGTACGTATACCCTAAGCTACCAATCTACATAGTTATGAAAAAAAAAAGTATCGTTTCTGTAAAATTATTATGCGTGTTGCTTAGACTTTTTTGATGTATGTTAAACATAGTTGAGCTAAAAAAGGTAATTTTATATTTAGACAGAAACTAAAAAGTGGTGTAAACTAAACGTTTTTAACGTCAGCAAGTTTGAAGTTACTGTCAAATATTAGTTTGACAGCATGATTCATTTTCACCTGATTCATTCAACTTAGGGATGGGCAAGCGAAAAAAATATATCGATATTTATCGTTTCGATATTTTTAAACAGTATCGATAATTATCGAGAGAAAAATATCGATATATCGTCAGTTTTCGTATGATTAATCATACATATCCCCAAAGAATTCAAACTTCGTAAAAAAATAATCAAAGAAAATAGTATTTTATTGATGCTTGAGCCAAAACAATTATTATACACTTAAATAAAACCAGTAGTCATCAGATATGGACACGAAACCAAAGTTGCGTTTAAAAAATAATCGAAATTGATAGAATTCGATACTCTAAAATAAATGTCGATTATCAATATAACGCGATTAAAAAACATCGACGATATAATTATATCGATAATTGTATGGAAAAATATCGATATTTCGATTTATCGATATTTTTTGCAATGCCCATGCCTAATTGCCTATTCAACATTCAAGTTTGTTTGCAAGTGTCGGCTGACGCGACGTCGGAAAACTTTAAACTTCTGAGTTTTGAAGTAAAATATTAAAATAAATATAAGTTCACTGAAAGCATTTAGTGCCTCATAAAGTTCTTAATAGAGAAACAGTGCATTAAATAAATGTATTGTATACGACTGCAGTGCCAAATGTGCCGCGAACGTGCAAAAATAATTTTGTGAAACTTGTGGTTTCAAGTGCAAGACTTTAATAACTCTTCGAGTTAAAATTAAAGAAGACACGAAGAAGATTTTCCTGATGGTGCTAAAACTAGTAAGACGACCCACTGACCGTCTAAACTAATACAGGTACTTTAATAAAAAAGTTAGATTGAACAAGAGTCCCAAAACATTTGGCGGGGTGAAACTGACTTACAAACTAGGGTCAGTGGGTCGGCTCTGTCCAGCTTTCAAAATAATATCAAAGAAAAATAAAAAGAAATCTATTTTAAACCTGAAAAATAATAGCAAATACAAAAATGTCTCAAACTACAGTGGAAGCCAATGCAATCACATCACAGCCTTTAATGGCAAACTTAACTGCATCCCCTGATGCAGGGGTAATAACAACTCAACCTCTAATGAACGAACCAACTGAAGAAGAAGAAGAAGAGAAAAAAAAGAAAAGAGACGCCATTGATGAAATTGATGGTGATGATTGTGCATGGTGCTGTATTACTTGCGTGGACTGCAGTAATGGCTGTGACTGCGGTGACTGTGACTGCGGTGGCTGCGATGACTGCTGTAACAACTGTTGCAATGATTGTGGTGACTCTTGCACAGGTTGCTGTGCAGATGGGCCATCTGCAGACGGGGCCATTGATGGATCAGACGTTGCTGGATGTATTGACTGTTGTGGCTCTTGTTTCGAATGTTGTAGTGATTAATAAGGTTTTTTTATACTGTTTGTGAAGTAAGGGAAACAAATTGATAAGTAACTTTGCACCCTAAGTTATGCTGTGTTACTTAGCTTTTATATAAGACTGGCAAAACAATTAAGTTGTTATTTGAATGGATGTATTCCGAGTTCATTAACGGTCAATCACTTCTCACCCTTATGTCATAAGGTTGAAAACTGGTTGACCATGAGTGACTGCGGGAGTTCTAAAATTTCAGTTAATACTCAATTTGCTTACCAAATAATTTCCCTGACTGTACTTATTTATTTTTAAAGTTTATATTGTACTCTGCATGGCCAAATTACATAAGAAAATACTAATGAATTATGTAAGTAGACATGTGTAAGTAATGCGAGTAATGCGTAATATCACCCGAGCGCGTACTGTAACATGACACATTACTTGACTAAAATAAGCTGATGCTTATTTTACCATTACACTAAACATCACGCGAGCGGTAGCAGCACAGCAGCTCGCGACATGACTTGCACTACTCCTTTCTTTACACTTTCATAGATACTTTTAATCCTACGCCTAAGAATATCCAGTCCTAAGCCTAGAAACCCGTTACTTGTTGATTTAGGGTATAAGTATGAAGGAAAATCAACTTTGTATGATTTGTATATTTAAATCGTAGTGAGTAAATCACACTGTTACAATGCTATGTTACTATACTATTTCAACAACATGTCCTATTACACTAGAAAATTGCATTACATTAGAACGCGCCATGGTGTGCTATTGAAACATCACGGGTGATGTTTGAAGTGATGTAATGTAATATTACTCGGGATGAAATGTAATGACATATAGCATCACTTCGTGGTGCACTGTTTTGCACATGTCTATATGTAAGCATATGATAAATATATTTTTTGTATATCGTTATTATGTACTTATACCAAGATTTTATATTTTTTGGGCATTTATTTTATATCACAGTTGTATTTTGATACTGCTTTGCCATTAAAGCTTGATGTTTTAAATTATATTATAGCTATGTTAAATTGATGTCAAATGGTGTGCTTGATTCAATGTGCAACATACAACACAATCATAAACTTTACGGTTAACAGTGCCATAATAATAGAATATTTACTATAGTGTATAAACCTATATAATTATGCAAAACGCAGAGAATATTTCAATAAGATTTCATATTTTTCAAGAAATTTTGATATAAAAATAAAAGTAATTATGATGTTCAAACGTAATCAAGTTACAATGTAATGTAAAGTTACATATTTTATATCTCAAATTGTATCATTTAATGTGTTTGTGTGTCTAAAAGCTTCTGGTTTTATGTGGGAAGAGGAGGGGGGATTATACTACTATAATGTTGTTAATTGTTCTCTGTGAGGATGCTCTATTAAGATTAATTTATAATTTAAATGCTATGCTTATGATCTAATTAAACCTATGAATTCATTGAAAAAACTCATTTAATTGAATTTTGAATGCGAACGCACATTTATCCGGACACTGAATTGCTAATTAAACCTTCATCTGTTGGCAAAGTAGACACATTAGTTAAACAATGGTGGCAGACCGATTCGGTTGGGTTTCACAGACGAGGAAGGGGAAGTTTTAATGTACCATATTCTATAAACATTATTTCTATTGTAGGTCTACATTGTAACAGATTATGTTATCTGTGACATCAATAGTAATATGTAATATTATCTGTGGTTTTTATTAAAGAAGATTGACTCTCGTATCTCGGTCATCACCACACGCACGCTCGTTGTTTTAATTAATATTCCCTAATCCTGGAGTCCCACGATCCTCTACATGGTGTCAGAAGTTTAATCGGAACCCAGAAGAACCGAAGAAAATGCCGGAACAGGTACAAAATATCATTCTAGCTAATAACTTAAAGCCGTTAGTTGTAAATGGCGGCAAAGATGGCAAAAATGCTGCCGAGTCATGGAAGCTGTGGAAACAAAAATTCAAAATCTTCTTTGAAGCAAATGATTTACAGAAGGTCTCAAAGTCAAAACAAATTGCTATATTGTTAAATTCTATCGGTGATGAAGGCCTAGATATTTATAATTCTTTCAATATTCAAAATGAAACGGACGAAACGATAACGACTATTATTGAAAAATTTGATGGAAAATTCAATCCATGCAAGAATGTCACTGTGGAGCGATACAATTTCTTTACAAAGTACCAAAATAGCGAATCATTGGATGAATATGTAACAATTTTGAACAATTTAGCATCAGGCTGCAAGTTTGAAAATTTTAAAGAGTCATTGGTAAAGGACATGTTTATCATAGGAATAAGGAATACTCAAATAAAGGAACAAATATTGCAAAATCAAAACATAACGAATGTTGACGAAGCTGTTCAATTTGCAAAAAATATGGAATTGTCTCAAGAAAGATCTAGAAAATTACAGAATGGAAATGAAGCTAATAATAATTCTAGTTCACAAGTGCAATCAATTCGTCAAAGCAGAAGTACATATTTCAAGAACCAGCCATCAAAAAGAGAAAATTCAAAGAAAAGGTCAATAACTCCATACAGAAAATCGTTGGAAAATAGAAGTTCTAGTCAAAATCGATATAAGTCCAATCCAGCACAATCTTTTTCAGCCAATTCCAGGTCAAACAACAATATTAGAAATAATTCTAACTGTAATAGATGTGGTCAGCTGCATAGGTACAAGTGTCCAGCACAAGGCAAAATCTGCAATATATGTAAGAAAATGAACCATTTCGCCAATTACTGTTTCTACAAAAATCAAAATAGCAAGAAGAATGTAAGTACAATTAGTAGTTCTGAATGTATACAAAAGTTGCATAGTCATGAAAATGATATTCATAGTAATGTAATTCTGGATTACCCTCAAAATGATTTTATTATTAATTCAATTAATTGTAATTCAAATTCACAAAATTGGAAATTAGAATTGAATGTTCATGGCAATATTATAAGATGTCAAATTGACACAGGTGCTGATATAAATGTAATTTCACTAAATACTTTAAAAAGTTTAGAAAACATGTGTAAGAAAAATTTTTTCATTGAAAAGTCAAACAAAAGAGTATTTTCATTTGCAGGTCAATTGATTGAAAACTTGGGTTCTGTCAGACTTGAATGTTCTTTTGATCACAAACTATTTAAGCCAATCAATTTCATAGTTGTTAAATGTGACTGTTCTACAATTTTGGGTTGGAGGACATGTGAAGAATGTGGCATTGTAAAACGTATTTTCGAACTATCCCAAAACAATTCTAAAATAACCACTAACAAAGAACAAAAGTCAGTACAAATGCTTATTAACAAATATTCAGATACTTTTGAAGGATTAGGTTGCTTACCAGGTAGTGTAAATTTACAAGTAGATACAACCGTCACACCAAAGATTTGTCCAGTTAGGAGAATACCATATGCTTTACAACAAAAACTCAAAAATGAATTAGAACGAATGGTGCGACTACAAGTCATAGAAAAAGTTATTAAACCTACTGACTGGGTAAATTCCATAGTACCTGTAGAAAAACCCAATGGTGACTTACGTATTTGTCTAGATCCTAGGAACTTAAATAAAGCCATAAAAAGACCTCATTTTCCATACCCTACATTTGATGATTTGCGGTCAAGGGTAGTGAATGCGTCAGTATTCTCAAAGTTAGATGCTAATTCAGGTTACTGGATGCTAAAATTAGATCCAGAGAGTAGTGATCTTTGCACTTTCAACACACAGTTTGGTAGATATAAATTTTTAAGACTTCCTTACGGAATAAATTCAAGTGGTGAAATTTTTCATAGAGTAATGTCCGAGTTACTTGGTGACCTTCCAGGTGTTATTATATTTGTCGACGATATATTGGTCTATGGTTCTACGCAAA
Source organism: Xestia ashworthii (assembly GCA_950022955.1). Classification (NCBI taxonomy): domain Eukaryota; kingdom Metazoa; phylum Arthropoda; class Insecta; order Lepidoptera; family Noctuidae; genus Xestia; species Xestia ashworthii. The sequence continues at coordinate 7,264,491 of OX465570.1, read as the reverse complement.
GTGAACACGATGAAAGATTAGAAAATGTTTTAAAAAAAGCTAAAGAAATCAATTTAAAATTTAATAAATCAAAATGTCAGTTCGGACAGTCTGAAGTTTCGTATGTGGGTCATGTTTTTAACAAAAATGGTATTTCACCGGATACGTCAAAAATCGAAGCTATAATGAAAATGCCAAGACCAGAAAACATAAAAGATCTTCAACGATTTCTTGGTATGATAAATTACCTTGGTTCATATGTACCTAACTTAGCTCATGAAACTACTTTACTTAGAGAACTCCTTAAAAAACAAAATATGTGGCAGTGGACTCCTAATCACGAAAAACAATTTACTAAATTAAAATCTCTTATTTGTCAATCACCTGTCCTAGTACATTATGATGTAAACAAACCTGTACGATTGTCAGTAGATGCTTCAAAAAATGCAGTTGGAGCAGTAATTTTTCATGGACAAAATCCTATTGCATATGCATCTAAAACTTTAAATAAGTCTCAGGAAAACTATGCCCAAATAGAGAAAGAATTGTATGCTATAGTTTTTGGTTGCAAGAAATTTCATCAATATATTTATGGAAAAACAACTTATGTTGAAACTGACCATCAACCTCTTGTAACTTTGTTCAAAAAATCACTTTCTGATGTCCCGCCTCGTCTTCAAAGAATGATGATAGCTATACAGTCATATGATCTTAACGTTTCATATACAAAAGGTACTGAAATGTATGTCTCTGATACTTTGTCCCGTGCACCCATATCAAAAACTAATATAGAAAAATTTAATTTTGATGAGTTGGATAGTAATATAGTTTGTCAAGTAAATTTACTAACTTCTAATTTAGCAATTACTAAAGAAAAACAAGAAAAAATCATGTCTCATACAAAATCTGATGTGTCACTCCAAAAACTAAAAGAATACTTTATGTCAGGATGGCCTAATTGCAAGCAAAAATGTGATTCAATTGTTTTACCCTATTGGAACATTAGAGATGAGATTCATGTTGTAAATGATCTAGTTTTCAAGAATCAGTCTGTCATTATACCTAAATCTCTACGTTCTGAAATTCTCTCAATTTTACATGAAGGACACATGGGCATAGAAAAAACTAAAAATCATGCCCGTGGAACTGTTTTTTGGCCTAATATTTATCATGACATTGAAATGAAAATAAAACAATGTGAAACTTGCATGACATTTAGTTCAAATAAAACAAAGGAAACTTTATTATCTCATGAACAACCTTCTTTGCCATGGCAAAAAGTAGCTACAGATTTATTTGATTACAAAAGCAAAAAATATTTAATAGTTGTTGATTATTATTCAAATTACATCGAAATAGCACAATTAAATCAAGATTCTAGAAGTTATACAGTCATTAATCAAATCAAGTCAATTTTTTCACGACACGGTATTCCATTGCAATTAGTAAGTGATGGTGGCCCTCCATTCAACTCTCATGAATTTCAAAATTTCACAAAAGACTGGGATATTCAACATATCATGTCAAGTCCTCACTTTCCTCGATCAAACGGTCTTGCGGAAGTATCTGTAAAAATTGTCAAAAATATTCTCAGAAAATGTGAACAGTCAGGTACAGACTTTTATATTGGTCTGTTACAATACAGAAATACCCCAAGAGGTAATCTCAAATCACCTTCAGAATTACTTATGTCAAGAAAACTGAGAACAAAATTGCCTACTACAACAAGTAATTTAAAGCCAAAAGTAGTTCAATTTTCAAGTCATTTAAAAAATAAGTCACAAAAATTGGAAAATAGAAAATTATATTATGATAGAAATGCTGTATCTCCTCAACAATTTCAGTCAAATGACATAATATTTTTCAAGAGAAATCCCAAGGATGCAACATGGTCTAAAGGTGTTATTTTATCAAAAACTAACTTTCCAAGATCATACTTAGTCAAAGATAGTAATGGGACAATCTATAGAAGAAACTCACATCATATTAAGCTATTTAAATCAAATCTGTCACAGTCAAGGTCACAAAATAGTTATAAATCGTCACAGTCAAAGGAAAATACCAAAAATATATTGGAAAATAACAATGATAATGCTAATCATTCTGGTCACAAGTCGTCCAAGTCTTATAATAAATCGTATCAAAAATCATACAAGTCAAGTCTAATAGAAAAGGAGGATACAGAGATACATCATTATTATATTCCTGAGTATCTATATTGTAGAAGAAAAAGTAATGAAGAACAAATTGTAAATTTAGATGATTCTTATGCATCTGCCGAGTCAAGTCAGTCATCTAATGATGAAAATCCAACACAATTGGATAAGTCTGTCAAGTCAAATGTAATGAATAAAAGCAGGATACAGTCTCCTATATTTGTAGAAGTTAATGATGATGTACAAAATAATGAATATTTGTCAGAAAATGAAATGTTAAGTCAGTCACAGTATGGTAGTCAAGACTTACCTGAAATGTTAGATATAAGTATAAGTTCAAATACACCGGAGTTAAGATACTCATCCAAAGGGAGATTATTAAAGTCAAGAAAAAGACTAGATTTATAAAAATGAATGTATATTTATTATGTCAATTTAATGAGTCAATTAATTCAATTTTTAAGGTTAAGTTATTTAATTTGTCCTAATGTTTATTTACGTTTTAATAGAAATGTCAAATGTCATTAACGTCAATGTCAAGTCATGTCATAATTAGTCGATGTCAAATTTATGTCAACTAACAGGTTCAGTGTTGCCTTTTTATCTTTAAGAAAGGGCATGTAACAGATTATGTTATCTGTGACATCAATAGTAATATGTAATATTATCTGTGGTTTTTATTAAAGAAGATTGACTCTCGTATCTCGGTCATCACCACACGCACGCTCGTTGTTTTAATTAATATTCCCTAATCCTGGAGTCCCACGATCCTCTACATACATAACCAGCCTACAATGTTCTCACAGAGAGTGGGTGCGATATTAAAAAATATTTTACCCGTATTTTTTCCTTTGTCACGTAACTCAAAATTGACGATGTTACGACACTTTTAAAATTGACGTTGGTATACGTCACGCCTAGGTATAATTTTTAGCTAAAGTCCGGACGCGAAGCAGGAAGAATTTCGTACTGTCTCTGTCACTCCCGTAAATATAATGAGTATCGCTCGCACAGATGCAATGGCCGCCGTCCTCAGGGATTGTAAACCTTTTGAGGTTATTCTCATAAGAGTTACACTATTCACTTACATGAGAATATTAATACTACACATATAAAAAGGACAAAAACTTGGGGTATTACAAAAAAATTGACGTCGATTGTATATGTCACCGTAAAATTGTCAAATACGTTATATTACAATACAGGGTGTTAGTGTGGACACCGTTATCCTTGAAACCAGGGCCAGGGGTTTGGTTTCATTAGTAGAACCTAAAACCAATGAAAAAAAAGCAACCTTTTTTTTTTGAAGAAAATCCACTATTTTCTTCAAGATCATTTCACCCTAATGCACTCGAAAACAGCTGACCGCCGACCGGGTCAACGACCGCGCCCCAGCCCGCGCGCCCGCGCAGCGATCGAGTGAACAGTCGTCACGCACGAGTACCTCAGTCGGCCAGGGCCAGCTGTCGCCAAAGCGAATCCACGTCGCGTCGCTCGTCGGAGCGCGCGCCGCGTGGCGAGTCCTAAGTTTCTCGCGCGTAAATTTAGTGCTATGTCTTACACAAGTGACCGAAATGGTACGGCTTTACGCCATCGCGGGTGATAAATAACCTGTACGAGGCTCGTAGGATGTATGCAGACATCAGATTCTCGAGTGCTCAACAACAATGTGTGAATTTTGAACAGTAGGTAAGTTAGTAGATATCAATCTGTTTATGACGACCCACTCACCTCTGCGTAAATTTAATCGGTGATTTTTAACTGTACGTACATAAAATTGTGATGAACTTTATAAATACGCCAAAATACCTACTCAGTAGTTTGGATTACTTTTCATTTTCTTTGTTGTCACATCAAAGTTACATTTAGACTCATCACGCAACACGTAAGGTAGGTATTTTGCCAGGAAAAGTTGAATTTATCAGGTAATGTTACGAGAATTCTGTAAGTAGATAGATGCCTCGACGGGCGGGCAGCAATTACGTCACTCGTGTAGTCGGGCTAGCCATGATTTCGGGGACATCGTCGGATAATTTAATTTAATTTTTTTTTTAAGAAAATCCCTTATCCAGTTTTTTAACTCTGTCCTATATTTTTTTATTTATGTCAACTACCCGTGGTTTGAGTGACAACGGTGTTTACCCTTACACCCTGTATAACGTGTATCTCTCTAGCGATATTGTAAAGTCTCGAATTATTGTCAACTGAACATACGGAAGTATCTCTGCCCCCATCACCCCCCCGTTAGGTTAGTTAGGTTCCTTTAAACCCTGCACCCGGAAATAGGGGCCCCGTCGACTACGCTTTTTGGGGGAATATAAAGTGTTTTAAGGTTAGGTTATAATAATCGGTATTTCTCAGGAATGGTACTATATCTTTTCATGAGAGTTGTACCACTGGGCAAGGGGGACTCCTCGTTCCCTCCACACCGCGTGAGTTGACTACCATCGCATGCATTTCACGTAAAATAATGCGTTTTGTTGTAAGCAGTACCTATGTTCATTTGACAATATTTCGAGATTTTACAATATCGCTAGAGATATTACAATATAACGTATTTGACAATTTTACGGTGACATATACATATTTTGAAGGTAGATTACAAATCATTGCGGGCAAAATGTTCGTTCGATACATGTAAACAAACAAGTATCTGTGAAACACGGATAAACGGTGACTGGATGTGGCCTTTACCTAACACTGTAAGGTTTGTTCTTGTTTGCATGACTGTGGTTTTTTGGTTGGCTTTGAGTCACGACAAAAAATCCAGACATAAAGTCCAAAATTGGTTCAATGCCTATGGTCAGAGAGTTTAATTTTTTAATTTCGACAAAGTAATAATAGGCGTCTTTACGGCGGCGTAGGTAAACATTTTTTGAATATTCAAATTGTGTTTATAAATTCAATATCATAGATAAACATGATTATTTAAAACTAATATTTACTTTTATAAACAAATTAACATTAATTTGTGTTCTAAATTCAAAAAACCGGCCAAGAGCGTGTCGGGCCACGCTCACTGTAGGGTTCCGTAGCTTCCCAGACCATTAAAAATACCAACATTTTTCGTCAGCAAAATTAACTTTGTTTTTCATAGTATTTGTATGAAAAACAAAGTTATCATTTGCGTTTTTTTGAAAAAGTGCTATATAACTCAAAAACTATTCAACTCATCAAGTTGAAAATAATTTTCCTAGAAAGTTCATATAAAGGTCTACTTCTGTGATTTTTTTCATATTTTTTAAACTTATGGTTCAAAAGTTAGAGGGGGGGGGGACACATTGTTTTTGACTTTCGGAGCGATTATTTCCTAAAATATTAATATTATCAAAAAATGATTTTAGAAAACCCCTATTCATTTTTAAATACCTATCCAACAATATATCACACGTCAGGGTCAAAATTAAAAAAAAAATCGCTCCCCACTTTACGTCTGGGGGAGGTACCCTAATAAAAATGTTTTTTTAAATTTTTATTTTTGCACTTTGTCGGCATGATTGATATACATATTGGTACCAAATTTCAGCTTTCTGGTGCTAACGGTCACTGAGATTATCCGCGGACAGACAGACAGACAGACATGGCGAAACTATAAGGGTTCCGTTTTTTGCCATTTGGCTACGGAACCCTAAAAACTATTAAAAAAAAAACAATTTTTATATAGGCTGTATAATATAACCCACATACCCACCGTCTTTGCTTCTACTTCAACCTGGCGAAAGAAAAGCGCGGAAAAAAAAAATACATAGTCTCGGGATAATTCATGACACAAATATTTTTCATACTTTTATTTTATTTCTTCAAAATTATTGAAAGACGTCGTTTGATACACGTGGACATTTGTTACAGCAGTTCTCGGCTCAAAAGCACCCTCGCCTACGGCTTGCGTGTTAATTCCGCCTCGAAAAAAAATAACAAACTTTCTCCACTTGTATCACGATTCCATCCACCGCATTGTCCCGTCAACCAGCGATCATGGCGCTTGCAACAGAGCATCGATATATCGGGAGCTGTCGAAGTGACAGTGACCTGTGTAAATTTTGTATTTGGAAGTTGTTAAATCTTAATTAAAGTTCGAATACTTCGACAGTAATTTTCTATTTTAAACCGACTTCCAAAAAGGAGGAGGTTCTCTATTCGACTGTATGTATTTTTTTTTTTTTTTTTTTATGTATGTTACCCGATTACTCGAAGACGCCTAAACCGATTTGAAAAATTCTTTTTTTGTTTGAAAGGGTATACTTCCAAGTTGGTCCCATAGTCGCCAAGTCGGGATCTGATGATGGAATCTTGGCGAAATCGAGGGAACTCTTCAAATTTTATAGGATAACGTACAGCAATTTTTATATTTTCTACAACAAGTGAAGCATTTGCGTTTGATAAGAACCATTCTACCATCAGATCTGATGATGAAGCCAAGAGTCACGGAACTCCATAATGAGACAATGTATCCTAGTCGTGTTTGGGCTTGTTGTAATTGTAACGGTATGCACTTTCCATGTGAACCACTAAAAAGTGAAAAATAAAAACTTTTTTGCAAAAAATAAAACCGACTTCAAAAAGAAAAAGTGAAAAATAACTTTAGCTTCTGAAGTCGGTGACAAAAAAATTAAATCAATCATACAAACGTCACCGACTTCAGAAGCTAAAGTTATTTTTCACTTTTTCTTTTTGAAGTCGGTTTTATTTTTTGCAAAAAAGTTTTTGTATGAAAATATACTGTAGTAGGTACTTACCTACCTACTTAAGTGTTTATTAGTGTGTAGTGTCTGTTGTTTATCCTTACTTTTTATTGGTTTAGTTAGATGTAGAATGAGAAACATCAAAATAATGCCAACACGTTTTACTATATTGAACGGGCAGCTCAGTACAAAGAGTTGAAATTCCAACACTCCATTTATGTGTGGCGGTGAAAACTGCATTCCCGAAGAGTAAGGTAGGGTGTGCCTAATCGATAGCCGATAGAAAGGGATACCTTGGCCCCCGAACATAAAGCGCGAGGAAGGAACATGGATGGGTTTTAGTCATTAAAAGTCTGACACTCCCGCTCCGCCCAGAGTGGAAGGAGTCAATTGATGATTTCCCAACCGAAAAAAAGGCCTCATGTTCAACCAACAAAGCAATAGGCTAGTTTCCACCATCAATAAATTGCAAAACTAATTAGTCCGTCAGTTAGAGTATTGGAAAATAATGGACACGTATTTTTTGTTTTTGTAAATCACTGAGTACTGACAAAGATAAAACGCATCAAAACTCGGGAGTGGGGGCTCGCGACGTCACAACGCACTAAAAACTATAGCACGGCGTGACGTATTGCGAATTTTAAAAGCGTCGTATCTTCGTCAATTTTGGTATAAGTAACAAAAGAAAAAATAAGTACGGGTCAAATATTTTTTTATAATCTAACTGAGGGACTAATTACATTTTTTTAAGACACAAGCCTATTTTGTATACTTACTTAGAGGAAATTTTTCTAATTAATTTTAATTATTTATATTCTAATAGGAAGTTACTTAAGTACCTACTAATTGGTGGTCAGATATGGATAGCAAGTGTGTAAGGTGCATAGTTTGACTTACCTAATAATAAATTTATATTATCGAGAAATAAGTAATTATGTGGGTTACGTACAATACGTTATCTTATCTACAAACGTAACGTAACCTACATTTTTTAATTAGATAGATTAAGGAAAAGAGAATATTTTTGTTAGACTGCAGTTATTTACAACTGCTTTATAAACCAATTTTACATAAATGATGTAAACCATCTCTTAACGAAGCCGAAAAGCATTTGTTCTCCTCATTCCGATCATTTTTTTGTTCTACACCATACCTGGGAACCATAAAGTTGCGGAGCTATTGGGGGTCAAAGTATCAACTTTCTGACAAGATTTTTTTATTACAAGTTTATTTTGTAAGATTTTTACTTTAACCACCTCTACGACCCTCTTACTATTCTATCCATCCATCAGCACAATGTTTTGAGTGCGTTACATTGAGTTATACCACAAAACGTGATTTTTCACTCCAGAAAAAAAAGTTGTTTACCTACCAGCAATATTTTTTGCGTGAAGTTACTTAGTTTGATGTACAGAATGCTTGGTTAACTGCTTCGTGATGAGGTGGTTTACACCCTGTAGGTAGGTATAATACATTTTTTTTATTTGGTTATGTAGGTACCTACCTATAAAAAAAAATAGATAATTTCCACATAATGACGGAGCATCACTTGAGCTTGGTAGTTTTTTGAAGTGAAAACTGCTGGCGCGTTAAGTACTTTTTGAGTGAACAAGAACCATGGAACTCGCGTGACCGTCCCGTACGCTTTTTGTAGGACGAGTTTTCACATCTATCGGCAGTTCCCAAAGACTGCCTCGCATGATATTTTATGTTGTGTTCGTATTTGTCAGGACAGGGTTTTTAAAGTTAAATGAAGGAAAATGTTTGACAGTTTTTTGTTTTTTGCTAACCACACGGGGTGTTATAAGTTTGGCGTGTCTGTGTGTGTGTCTGCCTGTGGCATCATAGTTGCCGAACGATTGAACCGATTTTGGTTTTGTTTTTTTGGTTTGAAAGGTGATTTAGACGGGAGTGTATGTTTGATGATGATGGAGCTATGTTTGATGAAAATCGGTCCAAGATGGCCGCCGCCACAAAATGACGGATTACATATTAATTGAACAACTCCCTCAATATGGGTATCAAATGAAAGGGCTTGACGAGTAACTATTCATCATGATAAATTTAAAATCCAAGATGTCCGCCACCGAATGGATTATTTTTTTACTACTTTTACCTACTAACTTACGAAATGAGATGAGGAGGACCTAAGACTTAACGAATAATTGAGTCGGGGTTTTTTTTTAATTTTTTATTTAATTTTACTTGTCTTCATTATTATGGAAGTGGCACCCGTTCGAAGCCGGAGCAGGTCGCTACTCGCGCTAGTTTTGCATAAAACTTTAGGAGGTAAAAAGCGAACGAATTCGTTGTCTATTCGCTTTTTGCTTCCATTGGTTCAAGTTTGTACCTACACCATTATTTTTATTTGAAGCTAAAACGTCTGACACCATCGTCATTTACACCTGTTTTCGAGTATAAAACAAACACATACAGAAAAATGGTGTTTACTTCTTATTTAAGTAAAGTAATGAGGTTGCGTAAGAAAACTTTGTCGCTTGTTACTTAAAAGACTTAACCTTCCGGTCAGTGGGTCGTCTTTTTCGGATCGGACGTAGAGCGGTTTCGCACTACGTCCGATCCGAACCCGGTCCGGAGTAGTTAGTCGTAGAACTATTTCTATGGTAGTTTACGCACTAGATCCGGCTTCCGTCTTCCGATTTTGTACTGTAGTGTATTTTCACGGGTAGGTACAGATCGGACGTAGTGCGAAAACACTCTGGGCGGTATTTGGGGACTATCTGTAATTTGAAAACAACGTGTGATTTAGTACCTAGCGAGTTTAAAGGCTCCCACACACAGGCGTTTAATTTTGCGTTTCTGCGTCCTGCGATATCTGTTTTTAGTAGGTACATTATGTATTGCAACGGCTACGAATACATTGCCGCGATAATAACGCCGCAATAGAAATAGGGACGCATCATCGCAATATAGCAGGACGCAGAAACGCGGAAACGCAAAAACGCGTTGTGCTTGTGCATATTGTGGTGGGAGCCTTTCATCGGGCGATTTTTTAATTTTGGGCCCCGCATTAAGAACTTTGCCTTTGTGAAACGGATAAAGAAATGAATGAATCACTGAAATCAATAAATCGGGTAGACTTTTTATAATCAGCTTCAAATGATACATGTAAAATGCTGGCTAAGCACATCCTTACTACTTTGGCGGACATCTTGGCTTAGCTGTCAAACGCAAATCAAATAAGGTGGTTTAGCTTTAGCGGGCTCATGTTGGCTGACGTCAGGTACGTTCCATTTCTGAATAATATTCGAAATTTCGTAATGGCTCAGTGATTAAAACCTCGTTCTATAAAAATGATAAGTCTTTTTGAAATAAATGAGGAGGTTAGAGCTCAGAAATAAAACACCAAAAAATATTTTTTTCACATTTTAATCACACCGATCACAATACACATAAAATGACTAGATATAGTAGAGATGTAGGTACTTACAACAATAAATAGTTGAAAATTGCTCATCTAAAGAGTATTATAGATAGACACAGACGTTAACGACATCCGTTATTGAGTGACGTAGATGATTACCATTTGTAACGTAATGATTACAAAAATAGTAAAAAGTAATGTTGTAACATTACATTTTGAGAAAGTTTTAACTACTTAGCCTGAAGATGACTGTCTTGTCGTTTTTTTTGAGTCACCAAATAATATAGGTACTTACTTATAATTATTTATGTACCTGAACACAAGAGATAACTGGAAAAAAAGGAAAACCTAAGACACAGATAGGTTCATAATTGTCGATATAATGCTCTTTTTATCAGTTCCAGTAAAAATCACTAGTTCTGGTAATCATGTAGATGAGTCAACAGACAACACAACGTGTTGTTGAACCGATTAATGACTGCTAATCTTCATATACCAGTTCTATGGCCGGTTGTTATCACTGCATACTTATCAGGTATAAAACAAAGTTCCCCGCCGCGTCTGTCTGTCCCTATGTACGCTTCGATCTTTAAAACTATTCAACGGATTTTGATGCGGGTTTTTTTAAATTAATTATTTATTTAAGACGAGTGATTCAAAAGGAAGGTTTTAGTATAGTACGCGGGCATCAGGTAGTTAATTTAACAAGTAAGTAGGTACGATTCGTCAACCTTTATCCTGGTAGAAATTAAAATACTAATATTAAAATAAAATTAATAACGTCGCTTAACGTTACTTTTCTGGTGTTTTAGTATTCCTAAATCACTTTGTTAAATAAATGATAAAACCCTCACAAGTGAATTTCAACTGTTAAAAGTTCCACATGAGTGTTAAAACTGTTTGGTTTAATGTACACCGTGAGGCGAAAAATGAATGAACGAGACGTTTACACCACGTTTATAAACTGTATTAAAAATATAATATTTGATAGATCACCTGCGTCACTCAAAAACGAAATTTAAGTTACAAGTTTATATAGTAGAACGACTAAAATTGACTAAACTATACACGATACAGCCAGGCACTTATCCAAGGGGGGGGGGGGGGAGGGGGATAGTTGGGATTTATCCCCCCGAAATCTGACTTATAATAAACGGGATCATCATAACCACTGCGAAGTACGTAAATTATAGTAAAGTGATTAGAGCGATTTTAACACAATTCACATGGTTGTTTCAATGGTTGTCGTCCCCCCTCCCCCGAACCAAAAGTGGATACGTGCTGCACAGTTTCATAGTGAAATAAAGCGAGGAGAGATGTGATCTATTTGCTATAAATATACAAACAATATTGTTTCATAATACAATTCGGTATTTTGGCCAAATATGCTCCTATGTACCTAGTTTTTAGATGTTGTCCTCAAACCTTTAATTCGGATTAAACGTTTTTGGCCATCTCAGAGTTTGCTTTTCCCACATTTTTATGGATTGAAAGAAAGGAGAATATTTATTGGACTGAAAGAGGACATTTGTTAGCATGAAAAAAAAAAAACCAACGAAAACAAGACGTGAAACAAGTCATAAATTAATTAAATTGGTCACCATGATGCTGCGACATTAAAGAATTTAATCACAGCGATGTTCTGATGGGGACTCCTAGATTTTTCACTCTAGTTGATTGGTACGTCAATACGTCATACATCATGGTGACACTCATTTTTAATATTAAAATATTAATCGACAAATTGGATCATCTGAAAATCTGACTTTTCATAGGTACTTAAGTCTCTTAGTCTCATTTCGGGATCCCTTTTATTGCATCTTTTTCCTAATATACTTTGGCATAACGATTTTGGCATAATTTGGTTTGCCATAATAATACTTTGCCATATTTTATTTTGGCATACAGTTTATGTTGGCATAATTAACTTAAAGACTAAGTAATTTGTTTTGGCATAAATTTAATTCGCATAATATTGCTACGCATAATAGTATTTAGGCATACAATTAATAGAAATAACGTAATCAATAAAGTTATTTTTAAGTATTTTAGTTTGAATTAAAAATTCATGATTGCTGTGCTACAAAAGTTAGTGACAGAAACGAATCGCTGTAAATCCGACTCCACGTAGTCTAGTCTGCCCTACCCCGAGGGTGTAATTTAAAATCGCGTAGGCGCGGAGGGGCGAGGCGAGCCGCGAGTTGAGGAGCAGGTGGTTGGCACCGCCGCCGCTTCGGCTTGCTGGCCGGCGAAGTCGGCCAGCCTCAGCCGCGGCGGCGAGCGTTAAACACATCTGCGACGATAACCTCGCGTAAATTTTCACGAAAACCGTACGTGTTGCGGACAAAAGATCCAAAACAATATCAAAAGTTGTGTATGTTATTAAAAGGTTAAAGTCGGATTTTATTTTCTCTCTTTGTAGTAAAGTCGGATTTTATTGTTCTCCTTTCCGCGACGTCATTGGTGGCAGCACATGAGTGCAGAGGTCACTTTGACTGGCATGGTCCCGTCATTATGACGTTCACCACGTTTTGGGGCATGCGGAGCGGGAGAAAAGGTGAAATATAGACTTCCAATATGTTATAGTAAAACTCACCATAAAAGGCCCAGCACTCTGACACTCCGGACAAGACCCCGGCCTCACTTCCGTATTCTGAGTCTGCACAAACGGTCCCAAGATATACCCGCACCTATTACAGTCATACTTGACCACAGACAACTGAGGAAGAACCCCAGTAGTAGCTGTGATCACTCCCACAGTCCTCACAAGTTGGTTCAAGTGAAGTTTCCGGAATGTTCTAATTAAGGTAATTATTATGCTTCTTTGCCATTATAAAACATGTTTTAATATCATTATGCGTAAATTAGTTTATGCTTAAGAATTTTATGCTAAGGGAAATTATGCGTAAAGCTGTTATGCGTAAATAATATAAAGTATGCGAAAATATAATTAGGAGTACCTAACAAAAGTATGCCAAATTATATTAGGTCTTAAAATTTTATGCAAATGGATAGGGAACCGTCCAGGAGGATATAATTGCACCAGAAGTTAAATGAGGCAAACGACAGAGCTGTCCAGGTCGGTAAGTACTGGTCGGACGAAGTCCGAGATTTCGAGAAGTAAGAGGATAATATAACCTGTTAAATACGTGGCAACAAGAAAACATGAGTCAAAAACCCCTATAATAAGAATTACTATAAAAAAAATATAGTAATTCTTATTATAGGTAATTAAAAGGTAGTTTTCCTCAATTAAGACTACATTATTGCGGTTGAACACATAGCGCTACATGAATATTACTTATTATTGACTTGCCGATTGTATTATAACTCAATTCCAAAAGGAAGAGGTTATCAATTCGTCAGATTTTTTGAAGCCTACAACTCTATTTAACAATTCCCTATCTAAGAATTTGAATACAACATTGATATATTAAAATCTCTCAACTTTGGTGTTCGATACTCTGTATTTTCGTCATTTAGACAACTAGATTCTTTCAAATTGTATCAATAAATATTGCATACCTATACATACATATATACTTGACACAGACTAATATACGACTATATTTGAGAAAAAATATCGTATTATTTATTTTTAGGACTCATCCCCGGTTTTATTAATATTAAAATCCAGGGTATAACAGAATAACCACAATATGGTGATTCTGAGCATAAACTGGACATCTTTCACTCGGAAATTAAATGGTTTGAAAAAACCAAACTGGCGTACCCAAAACGTTTTTCCTTCTGTATATGTACGCCTAAATAAAAGCAGGCAGGTGGATTTTACACTTTAAACTCTCGGCATTTGGGTGGAGAGTTGAAAGTCCCACACCGTGCATTTTGGTGTCGCCTAGGATATAATATAGTTGTATTATTATTCTAGGACATATTTCAACTGTCTTTTATATTGCCTACAGTGCAAGGCTGCTTTGACCTAACATCTACATTTTGGCCGCTAATTGCTTTGCTAAACATTCCTTTTTTGGCAATTTTAAACTCGTGAGAATAATTCCTTGTTTTCTATAATTCTAAACATTCTGAACTGTCAAACTGCACTAAGGCTTTTCAAAAAATCTTGTTAGCTTGCCATTTGTTTATGTATGACATTGCTTTCGATCAATTAGTGTAACTGCTAAGCTAATTATGATAACATTGTATAGACAATCGTTTATCGTGTTTTGTGAAGCCAACTACACTAATTTATTTACTTTGCTCAACATACATATTTAACACTATGCCCTAATTTATTTTTCTGGCTAGCGTATTTGAATCAATACATGTATAATATATTAAGTATCTGTGAACTGACTAGAAGATTAATTATTAATGACAAAAATACAATTATATAAACATTCTTATAATTGCGTTCTTTTAGTGACGATTCTAAAATGATAAAATATACATATTTATAATTAATTAAATAATGTATAATTAATGCTAAGGCAGGTACCGTTATAACTCACGAAAGTGACAATGATATGGCTCTAAGATTACTTAAAACTATTATTTTTTAAACATTTAAGATTTTTTTTATGGCGAATTTTACCAATGAAGAGGTCTTTGCTGTTAGTAATATGTGGCAAGAATTTACAACTGGCGAAAATTTTTTAGATCAATATTTAGAGTGTTCGAAGTATATATTAAGCCGTACGTATCTTAGTATATTTAACACTAACAAATAGATACCAACCACATATGCCTAGGGCACTAGCTAGATGCTACAAAGTTTGCCCAGAAATTCTAAGACATGTGATGTTCACCATCCCGCACTGGGCCTGCGTGGTGACTCCCTTTTTCAGAGTGACCTGTGCCCAGCTGTGAGAACATTATAAGCTAGATATGCTATGCCCTACAAGGCCTAAATAGAGTGACCTCCACAACCCAGTGGTGTGGCTAGGGGCCATAAATACGGCAAGCCCATTAGCCGAGCAGATTGTACAAAGACCCTTATAAGGGCAAGCCAAACTTTTCGTTTATGAAAGTACCACCACTAACAGAGGTCCATTTTAACAACTCTGGCTCAGGGACCTAAAGTTAGTCCCAGCCGACGAAACTAGAACTCTTCAATTTGAGTTTTACAGAGATTCAATCCTTACTTGGCAAGATAAAAGTGGAGAGAGATGATCTACTCTGTATCTACCACACTTAAGCACAAAATAAAATTTTTGCCACAAACTACTACAAAAACAATAAATATTAAGATACTATACTCTATGACTTAATAAAAGCTTATTTTAAGGAAGAAACGTGTTCATAACAATTTAAGTAATTATATTTAATTATATAAGAATAACAATAAGATCCTATGCTACAGTTGAGATTTGATGTTTATCTCAGGAACTACTGAACCGATTGAGATGTTTTTTTGAACTGAAGATAGCTTAGAACTTTATGAGAAAATAGCGTATACGTTATGAGCGGCACAATTTTATATATTTTTTTTAAGGAAAATAATCATCTAGATGCATCCAAACTCAAGATCCGTTAAGAAAATAATAAAAAAAACCTCATAATTTCTATCACATCACTGACGAATGCCTGAATCCTCCACTCTGTTTGGATGTTCAACTCTAAGTCTAGAGTGACAAAAGCTGAAATTCCAAAGTGTTTAAGGATTCAGTTAGTGCTCGCGTAGCGTCAGTGAAAACGGGAATTTATGACGTAACATTAGTGTGTGTTTTGGTACGCTCGGCGACCAGTCCAGCTGTACAAAACTAGTTTATGCCGACCTCTCATTGTACGAGAAATCTATATAAAGCGAAGCCATGTTATATTGGAAATGTATAGCCTGATATGTCGCCGTGTGTACAAGTTTCTTTTAGAAAGGTTTTTCTTCAACATTAGTATAGTAATAACACAGTATTGTGAGATTGATAGAAGAGAAAGAATATTACATTACTATAATCTATATCTATGATGGCGGGCGTATGATTCGTATCTGATTATCACAATAGTGATGAGCATCGTATTATTATTTCTGGAGGGTTTTATTATTAAGTACTTAATTATTATTTTCCTAGTATAATTTTATAAGTATCTATATAATTTATTGGCAATATTAAATAGACACCGAACACGTTCTATTTCTAGTATTTTTAAGTAAATATTGGGAGTCTGTTTATTTAAGGTCATTTGTATATAGTTTGCTTCCAGATATGTTATTTTATTTATCTATTCTAGAACTCGGAGCTAAGGCCTCGACTACGGCTTCGGGCTATCCGACTTGCGTCGAGCGACACGCGCGCGGCGTCACTTGTTTCGTGACTCTGTGTAACTTTTGACATAATTATTTTGTTTTACGACTTCTAGCTCGTGGCCACCAGGTAAGTAATTTATTTGAAAATACGATATCGTTTAAACTTCTATAGTATCAGATTATTATAAAAATAAACATACAGGACTCCCAAATTACTGAATATTTATATTATATACTTTTTTTTTGTCATTTACTCGTAAATACACGCAACAAATCAAAAAATTGCAAATAAAGTACCCTGTGGTAAATCCCTGACCATATCCTAGATATTAAATAAATTCAATTATTTATTTGACAAAGTAATGAGAAAGAGCGAAAGCAGCAATTTTTAAACAAAACTAAGACTAGATGAGTATTTAAATTGAAATGTAATTAAAAAATAGAGATACAGTTTAAGCAATTTTTACTTTAAATGTAATCATTTAAAGTAAAAATTGCTTAAACTGTAATCATATTAAGATTAGTAAAAATTATGATTACTAATCAAAATAATAAATATATGGAATGTCATTACTAGATTGTCAAAGAGAGATTTATACAAGTTTTATTTAAATTGTTTAAAATTATTTAAATTTGCATAAAATGGTAACATTATAATGTTTATAAATACATTTTTGTTAACTTCATAGTTTGAAAAATATCATACCATTTTATTAGAGATACGACAAAACGTTTTAATTTGAAATATATACTTAAGTACTTTTTTTTAAGTAATTGGCGATTACTTATTTATTTGTAGGGAGTAGTTTCGATATCTTTTTTTAATGTCATGTTAGCAACAACAATTACTGTTGCAAATTAGTTGACTTAGATTTTAGTAATTGAGGGCAATTTGGGTATCCGTTTTAAAGGTTTTATAGATTATTTTATGTCCTATTAAATTTTATAAGAAGCTTAACGCCTAAACTCGGTACAACTGCGATCATAAATGAAGGGGTTCACTACAAACCGCAGATATCCCTCTTCGACTCAAAGCAGTGACATAACAGGATTTTTAACTTTGTAACTCTATTAATGCTGATGTGGCGAGAAAAACAGCTAAATAATAGAGAAAGCCATCATAGTTGTTAATGACGTCATCATAAGCCTAGCCTTTTCTCAACTATGTTAGGGTCAGCTTCCAGTCTAACCAGATGCAGCTGAATACCAGTATTTTACATAGATCAAGTCCACAACCCAGCTAGTACTGGGTAATACGATACTCATTTGTAAGACTGGTTGTTAGACTGTTGGGCCACAGACTACCCGTTACGACTGTCAAAGTTCTACAATTGATAGCCGGAACCAACAGTTAAACGTGCTTTTCGAAGCACGGAGGAAACTCGGTGTGTAATGGGTGGTTACTCATCCGCGGAGCAACCTTAGTCTAGGTTGCTCCGCGGATGGGTAACCGTGGCTTAACCTGAAGACCCAAGCGGCTGTTATTATTTAGCCACGAGCTCGTCACGTGGTTGTGCCAAAAATCACAGTAGAATTAAAACCACAGTGGAATCAAAACCACAGTGGAATTCAAAGCCACAGTGAACTATAACACTGAACTAAAACACAATGAATTAAAACCACAGTGGAATTAAAACTGCAGTGGCATTAAAACCACAGTAGAATTAAAACCATAGTGGAATTAAAACCACAGTGGAATTCAAAGCCACAGTGAAGTAAAACACTGAACCAAAACACAATGATTTAAAACCACAGTGGAATTAAAACCACAGTGGAATATGTAGTCCCTGCGATCAGTTGTTGCGGGCAACGTTGCAGCGTCTCGAAGAGCACCTTATATCGAGTAACTCGATATCGAGTTTTGTGTCATCTCGCTCCCACATTTCATGACCGCGGATGCCACGAACGTAAGCGCACACTACTGTACAGATTCCTGACAGTTTTCTTTAATAGATTTTCAACTTTATCCCCCAATCTTTAGGTTCAAGTTTGATTGGGACAGGTAGCTTGCGTGTCTATACAATTTACATCAATTACTAAAATCTATTCAAACATATAAATTATATCTGACAGTATATTATGTACTTAAATATCTGTCTCTTTAAATATACTGCTAGGGCTATCGAGATTGAAGTGTATGTACCGTGTGGTCGGCGAGTCGGCAACCGTTTCTGTGACCGTTTCGGGGTCTTCTGGCTTGATATGCTTCGGAGACGATTCAGAATGAAACTCTTGGCGGAAATTGCCTGGAAAGTGAAAAAATAAAGATTACTTTTTTGGTCTGTTTTCTAAATGCATGGTTGTTTTGAACTGAATTAGGTCTGAGTCTAGACTTAAATGGTAAGATTCACATGTTAATTTAAAATGTGTGACAATAGGGATGATTCCTGAGTAAAAAATATGTTTCTGTTTAGTCCGTCAGTTAGATTATCGAAAAATATTGGATTCGTGTTTTTTGTTTTATCAAATTAATAAAAATTGACGGTCAAAGAGGAGTGGGGGTTTGTGACGTCACTTTCCGGTAAAAATGTACTCAAATGTGACGTCACACGAGTTATCGTTTTCAGTTTTTGTTTACTTTAAAAAAGTAAAAAATTAGCCGAACATTTTTTGGAATTCTATCTAACGGACTCACTAGTTTTTTTTTGTAATCTATTTCACTTGAATTTGCAAAAAATATCTAGGTATAGGTTTTCTAATTATCATAGGAAACTATTCAAATTACTGTCAACTCTAATGGTAACAAAATACAGCTAACATACACAAACAGCGCCAAATAATGACAAAATCAATACTTACAAGCAAAGCGAACAACGACATCTTACTGAAAAATAACACAACAACGACATCAAAATATACGCATATTACAGAAGCTCATACATAATAAAGGCTAAAGTTACTATCTGGAATAGTTTTAAAACAAAAACTTGGCTAAACTACAACGTAAAAATTCGATAAATTTTTGATTAAAAAAAAAACTCCATGCAAAAATCTTAGTTAAATAAATAAAAATAAATAAATAAATAAATATCGCTGGACATTAACACACAGCGCCATCTAGTGCCACACTAAGCAAGGCTTGTGTCGTGGACACCAGATAGTTGATATACTACATACCTATATACTTTTTTGTTTGTAAATACATACTTATTATACATATAAACATCCATGACTCGGAAACAAATGTCCATGCTCATCACACAAACATTTGCTCCTACCGGGATTCGAACCCAGGACCCTATGAACGTAAGGCAGCCTCACTACCACTACGCCATTCGAGTCGTCAAAATGCGCATTACACAAATAAAACAAAAAAAAACTATATTTCAGTGCAAAGAACGTTTATTAAACGAATCCACCACGTCGGGCGTAGTTTACATAAAAACGCGTCTTACGTATTAATCTTGAGTTAGCAGTAGAAAGACCTTACGTTATAAGGTTAACTAGGATAATATGGCTAGCCAATGTGCTGTAAATGGCACTAAACATGCTTACTGTTAATCTATATAAATCAGGGACTTATAATCTGGTTAAACTACATCCGGTTAGACCTATGATTCATATGTTTGATTAACCATTATACGGGTTAACCCTTATAATATTTGGGTTAACCATTTAAATATTAGTACCAGAATTATTAAGAGAGTGGGCTAACTCTGTCTATATCTTGCATGTTTTATGTGTACAAAAATGAACTCTGTGCGTGAACCGATTCTTATAGGTCGATTAACTCTATAATACGGGTTAACCTCTATTCTAGGGTTTATCACGTAACCCTAGAAAATAACCCGATTAAAACCTCTATGTGGTTAACCTTTTCGGTCCCTGATATAAATTAAAATCAATTGCCGTATGTGTTAAGGATCATCACTTGAGAACTGCTCGATAGATATGGCTGATTTTGCTAGTCTAGTACCACTTGAAGTCTCAAGAATAAAGGCTGGACTCAAAACATTGATTATGTTCTTTGTCTAAGTAAGTAAAATGCTGTTTTAATTTCTAAAACACCCAGTTTTTCAAATTAACTGACACAGGCAGTTTTACAAAATGTTTTTTTAATTTTTACATTTTTTACCATATTTGTTTAATCAAGAATTCAATAGAAAAAGGGAATTAATTTACAATAATTTAAAAACTAATTTTAAGTTTTTTTTTTGTTAATAAATATTAAGTCGTAAGGTCTTGCCACTGCAAAAATAATTAAGTTTTATAAGTGTTACCAGTCTTAAATTAAATAGTGACTTCAAACCAAAAAGTAATGGTAACTAAAAGTGATAATGACTATTATATTTAAGTTAATTTAGTATGATAATAAAACAATAATTATTATAATACTTTTTTAAGTTAGTGGTGAAAGAATTTTGTTGAAATATTCTAGAATAATCGGGCAGGCTGGTGCCTATTCAAGAAGCACCCGAAATTCAAGGTATTGTAAAAAAAAGGTGGGTTTTAGTCAAAATAAAGTCCGCTGCAACTTTTTTATAATTTCCCGACGAGCTAGGATGATTACCAAGCTGTGTCGATTTTGGTGAAAATACAAAAAAATAAAAAGTATTGCTAGTAAAGATCATTTTTTCTTGAGAATTATATGTATGTTTGGGGATTTTGTTTTATAGGATCACTCATTTCTCAGCTTTCAGAAGAGTGTCAATTAAATATTCAGATTTGGGAAGTTTTTGTTGTTAGTAACTTATCAGAAAAATTCGAAAAAATCTCAGAAGCGATACAGCTCGGTAAACATCCAGTTTTGACACCTACTTAATTTGACTTAATTTGTTGCTAATGGTAGTATAACCCCTGTCAAAGAATAGGCCGAGTTTCCCTGACACCCTGTATAGTATACTTAAAACAAAAAAAAAACAGTTTTTTATTATTTTGTCTGTTTATCTGTCTGCTTGTAACTAGGACTTCTTTAATTTTAGAAAAAGGATTAGGGGTCCATGCAAAACACAAACCGATTCAAATAGGAAAAAATGTTTAAACTAGTATAGAGCCTAGCTGGACAATTGCAATCAAACCATTTCGTATTTTTACGACGATTTTAAAATGTCACTTCGTCTATGCTTTCCGTTGACTCTTCACACATGTTCAAATCTCGGTGGAGCCTGAACTTTTTGTGTTTTATAAAATGTTTTTTTTTGTGTTTGTTTTAATCAATAATTGATAATTTTCTGATAATTTTCATTGTATTGTTCGCTAGAATAGATCAACAAAATTGTTTTATAAACGAAATACATAATTTAGTTATGTATTGTTAACCGCTTGAGCATACAGACTAGATTTTATAAGGGGTGTAAAAATACCCTTTACGAAGCCGAAACCTACTTGTTCTCGAAGTTTTGTTTGTTCAATACATTTATTAGCACATTCTTTTAAGTGCAACACATCGTGTTCAACCGTTTCACCTAAAAAGAAGTCGTTTCCCAGCAATAATTTTTGCGTAGAGTTACTTAGTTTAATGTAGCGTCGAGGAGTTTAATTGATAACCCACTTTCACTATTTTCCAATTTTGCACTTTTACTTTCACGAGTAGTCACGAGCGCCAATATGTAAACACAAAACAACATTTAAAAGTGTTTTTCTCCAGCTTTTCTGATTAAAATTTTATGTTTTTACGAACATAGTATTTTATAAGAAAAAGATCCTATCTCCAAGTTACAATCGTTATATCTCGCGAAAATTGAAATTCATTCTAGGAAAGTGTATTACTTAAATACATATTGGTGCTCGTGACTGTACGAATATTACCGACTAAACCCGATTTGAATTACACGGCTAAAATACGAATAGTGGCAAGTGGCTTATCAAAAGTCCTCGACTGTACAGGATGCTTGGTCGACGGCTTCGTGAAGAGTATGTTTACATCTTGTATAAACCATTTGGTATAATTTTCATATTAAATTAGCTGAGTAATTTATAAGTATTTAAATTATATCAAATTAAATAATATTATACCTAAGTCTAGTTTTTATTTTATTGCATTGAGTACTTTACCCCCTTTTAAAAATAAACAATAAATTATTAATCGTAATGGAATTTAGGAATAATAAGTATTAGGAATCGCTGAATGATGGATATGCATGGTCTTAAATAAAGACTAGGTACATCACTCTATGGATTCCGGGAAGTATTCGAATATCGAACACTTCGAGTGGTGACTCGGGGGTTTTGTCCGCGATTAAAAATATCGATTTTAATCATATCGACTAGTAGTAAGCACATAGTTTATCCCTAAGATATATTATAAAATAATAACAAAAAAGAAGTAAGAGCTGATTTCAACAATGAAACATTTTTTTTTAATTGCCGATGGTTTTTTTTTTACCATCGGTATTTTTCAATAGTCAAACATTTTTTTTTTAATATACAACTACACAACTAGTTATGCCGTGGGAAAGGATCTTGCAATAGCATTCCCTATTGCACAACCATTGTCCCGGCCACGAGAAGCTCTCATTTTTGTAAACAAAGAATTTCCATCAAGATAAGTAGCGACAATTCAATCAACAACAAATGCACCCAAATTCAATCAACTCAAACTATCACACGTGTAATACGAAACTAACAAGCAATTTCAATTGGTCGAGTTATATTTTGGCGATATAAAGCGCTGTCGTCTAATGTTTTGTTGTACTGGAACGCATCTGACATCATGGAACGTAAACATTTGGGCCGCCATTTTGAAGTAAGTTCACGCTGACGCTGTCATTTCTGTATTTGATCCAAAGGTTGCGAACCCGAATGTGAGTTTACAAAATTAATAACTTCTCGTGAAGGAGACTATAGTTTTTTTTCATCCTGGTGGTCCGTGGAAAAGCAGTCATAATTGCTATAAAAATATTGACACTGTCAGTTGTTGAACGTCGTCGTTAAAATGTGTTTCGATGGTGAAATTCGTCCTTTATTAAGATTCAATTTGACATTGATATGTTTTAGTTCAAAAAATGCATGCGGTTTTAAAGATTGTTACCATGCGCTTCCATGGTAAGATATTACCATTTTTGGTCATACACAACCTTTTTTCAAGGTTTAATCATTAATTATATTAAATTAAAAACAAAGAAAGTCAAAACAGTGCATAACAATGAGAAAATGAAAACTGCACAAACAATACATTGTCAAACGATTATTATCTTCGATTTTTAAAATCAATAATTACGGAAATCATTAAAATACAATGTTTTCCTACAGTCACGTTTTCAAAAGTCAAATAAATTATTCGAAGATAATAATCGTCAAAAAAAATCGAATAAAACAACAAAAATAATCGAATCACATCACTATAAACTACAAGCTGTACTTGAATTCAGAATCTTAGACCTTTGCATTGCATTGTCAATCAACTATCTGATTTTTGAGTAATAAAAAGGTCAATTGATTTTCAACCTTGTCGCTCATGACATCAGAGTCTTAGATTATTTTATTACATCGTTAATCAAATATCTACATACGAGTTATGTAGACAAAATTGATTTTCGGTTAATATATTGCATTAATGAGCAATAAAATTTGCACTTTGTCGTTTAAGAATCTCAAATCATCGACATTGCATTGGCGCTTAAGAGGCCCGCGGAGCATCCGTAGTTCATACAAACGTTATACCAAAATAATTTGTAAATGAAACATTCTTAGTTTCAGTGTGTATTTGTTTCGATTGGATTACTAAATATGTAGGTTCCCAAATATACATTTTGAATGGACACTAATTTAAAAAAGAGTATGAAAAAAACGTTTTCTATTGAAATTTTAAATTCCTCATATCTAGTCTTTATATCATTGTCCTTTCAAAATATATATTTGGGAACATAGGTATTCTGTAAGTCAATCGAAATAAATACTACCTTAAGAATATGTTTGATTAACAAATTATTTTGGTATTACCTTTGTATTGTATGAACTACGCATGCACGGCCGGCCCCTTAACTTACTACTTTTTGCATTAAAAAGGTCCTAAATTGCATTTATGTGCAAATGGAATTTGAACGTTACCACGTTAAGCCATACAGTTTATTTTTAAAATTCCGAATCCAAGTTTAAGTGCAACACTTAGTCAAGCCACTACATTCACACTTTACTTTACGCGCGCGTCTCCTACAGAACCCGTAACACTTTAACGCTAGACAACATAAACCTCCCTTCCTACTAGCTTCAGATTTACAAGACTCCCGACTATTCAGTCTTTGCAACTCCGGTATAATTTTAACCTTCTCATCTTTGCTACTTAGTAACCTATCGAGTCGAGATTTTAACTGAGTAGGCGATACGCTCCGATCTCGATTTAATATATTCGATTTACTAATCGATATTTCTGTGACTACAACTGAAACTTCGGAACCGGACGGTTCTACGTTAGGACTGTGAGAGTCTGTACTCTCTGGTGTGTACGGGTCAACGCATCTTCGAACACAGAGTAGAGTGTTATCAATATCATTGACGTACACACCATCGTAGCTACAGTAATCTGCGCTTGTGATTTCAACATCTGGAATCCTAAGCATAGTCTCATTAAGAGAGCCAGTTCGAGTTCTCCGTAATTCTTCGGTAAATTTATCAGGATGGCTGGTAGATATGTCTGGTAACTTGATCTTTTTGTTAGCGTAGAGGTCTGGGTCTGTGGGGAGACGCGGCAGGCGACGCAGGGGGGGCAGGGGGGGTGGGGACAGGAGACACAGGGTGGAGGGGAGGCGGAGGGCGCCGGCACAGAGGGAGCAGGGGAACAAGGCGCTGCAGCACTCCAGGGTACCTCGGTCGCTCTGTAGCATCACACGCAGGTAGATCGGCTGTGGGAGAAAACAAAATGTTAGTTTTTTGAAGTTTATTACGCTCTCTCTTGGGCTTTAGATTTAGGCCGTGTTCAAACTAAACGTATACTCGTAGTCGGCCGTCAACTTAGCAAATGCTTCCAAAACAAAAGCGAATCAGTTGGCTGGTGAAGTAAATCTTTCGTACATTTTGTACTGGATGTCAGCGGCAAACTATAACCGTTGGTGTGAACGTCGCCTTATTAAGTGAACTAAGACTTTTATGAAGCTTAAGTATGGTTGCGTGATATACAAAAATAAGCCTTATACCTACTAATAAAATGACCCCTTCCGACTGGTTGCGTATGCATACCTTATGATCCCCCATACAGGTAGCGTCTCCTATGACGCCATACGCAGCCCTGCGACGGGCGGGCGGGTCGCGGCGCGGCGCGGGCTCACCTTCCGACTGGTTACGTACTAGCCGGCGCCGAGCGGAGCCGTCCGCGTCGCACATTCTGGGAGAGGACACAATAATAAATGTTACGCAAAGCTTTTAGAGCCGGTGGCGCCGCTTAAACACATCATGAACAAAGCTGACTGTCAAAGAAACCAGAAATCATTAACATAATATGATAATGCATAAGGAAATGGTGGTTTTCCCAGGGACTAAACAACAATTTTAAAGGTGAGAAGATTCTACTTTAGGAGCCCTCGCTACGCTCGGGATTCTACTCTTGAGATTTTCGCTCTCCTCCGAATTGAAAGAAACACATTTCACCCTTAAAATAGTGTGCTATTAATCATAGATGACAGAAGACCTGACAGAAGACCTAAAATTCTATTAGCCATCCAAGCCCGCTTGAGAAATTAAAACGTTACCATAGTGCGTCAACCGACCAATGCCCAATCAACATTCTGCAGCAGTGTGACGAAGTTGTTCGTGCATCAGCGATGCCCTGTAGTCATTCATATACAGGGTGTAAACAACCTCATCACGAAGCCGTTAACCAAGCATTCTGTACATCAAACTAAGTACCTTTATCATATTGAATAGTACGGGGCTCGTGGAAGTGTTTAAAATAAAAATCTTAAGGTAAAAACTCGTTTTTGAAACAAAAACTTGGAACTTTGACCCCAAATATCTCCATAACTACATAGAAGGTTCCCAGGTATAATGTAGAACAAAAAAATGATAACAATGACGGGGAGAACGAGCGTCTTTCGGCTTCGTTAAGAGGTTTTTTTTACACCTTTATGTTTTCAATGACTACGTCGTAGCTTCGACAGACGTCACCGCTCACCATAGGTCGTGCACAAAATCCAGCCTAAAGGACTGACGAAGCTTTCTCCCGGTTTTGACAGCAACCAACTCTTGCTGAACATAGAGAAACTTACCTAGCACTGATGGCTTGCTGCACGCTGGTGGGGTCTGCGATACTCTTCCTGCTGAAGTTCATACCTCCCACAGGCACAGATAGAGCGTCAAGTTCCGCCATGCTACTTTTCTTCTCCAAAGTCTTGCCTGGACTGCCCTGTGAAGAAACGAGAATAGCTATTACATAAAATCGGAGAAAGAGTCAAGATCTGAATATCGTCACCAGAAACCATGAAAACACAACGACATTCATAACGAAATTTTTTTGACATGGTCGACATTTCCTTAGTTTTCGGGGTCGCTTATAATAAAAATGAGGTCTAAATGAAAATCCAAGATGTTTGTCAATCATTTTTATGATGTCCTGCATGGGTCGCTAATAACGAAAATAAGATCCAAATGAAATTTTAGATGGTAAATTAAATTTTAAATTTTTGGTATTTTGTCATGGGTGTCATTCTCATGGCTTTCGGTGTCGCTTATAACCAAAATTAGGTCCAAATGAAAATGGCGACTATTTTTTTGGTTTTCTTTTTTTTAAGATTTAAACGATATAAGCAATTATAGCAGTATTTTCGATTTTAAAATAGTTAAGTTACGTTTAATCTGCTTTTATAAAGAGGCAAGATTTGTTTTTTTTTTATATAACGAATAAACTTAAAGCTACTGGACCGATTTGAAAAATCCTTTCAGCAATGAATAGCTACATTATTAGCGAGTAATATACGCTATATTTCATTCCTACCGGAAACCTCCGGAAACGGGAACTATGCGGGTAAAACCAGGTGACGTCTGCTAGTTGTTGATATGTTAGTAGTACCTTTTTTTTCCTTCTGACACTCTCACTCTGGGCGGAGTGGGAGGGAGTGTCAGACTTTTACGGACTAAAACCCAACCATGTTCTTTCCTCGCCCTTTATGTTCCGAGCCACGGTATATCTTTCGAACAGTCCCACAAATGTTAGTAGTACCTGTGTGTTCTGGCGCGCGGGTGACCCGGAGCGCGCCGGACTGCTGTCTGATGAGGACACGCGGCCGCTACTGTCTGTGGAGTCTGTCACCGACTTCCTGTAACTCATCAACTACTACATTTTACGCCAAGAATGATACGAACAACTATTTGAAAATGTAACTGTTTTACCAGTGTTGAAGCAAGGTACATCTTGAAAATCGGAAAATTTTGGAGGTACACGATAAATGAAAAAACAATTTTTATCCATATTTAGTACTAAAGTTCGGCTGTTTAAGTAGGTATTGATATTTTTTTGAGGCACACTAACTAATGGCGACTACTACGGCACACACTTTGCGGAACACTGACTTAAGGGGCCGGCGGAGCATGCGTATTTCATACAAACGTAATAGCAAAATAATTTGTAAATCAAACATATTCTTAAGGTAGTGTGCAGAATATCTATGTTCCCAAATATATATTTTAAAAGGACATTGATACAAAGACGAGATATGAGGAATTAAAAATTTCTATAGAAAACTTATTTTTTCATAACTCTTGTTTAAATTAGTGTCCAATCAAAATATATATTTGGGAACCTAGGTATTCTGTAATCTAATCGAAACAAATACACGCTACCTAAGGAATATGTTGGATTTACAAATTATTTTGGTATTACGTTTGTATGAACTACGCATGCTCCGCAGGCCTCTTAAACGATTATTTATTATTTTTGTCAATTGCATTTGTATTAAAGCTTATGCATAGAGGCGAATTTAACCTATAACTGGAAAAAATCTCTTACAATAAACCTTATTCTAACAGTGAGAATTCATTGGCGTGCCTATATGAGCCAACAATATAACAATCCCTTTAGGGAAGCAGACTGTTTAGAAACCAGGGATATTTACAGACCTTGAAGCGTGCAGTTGTCTGTTATCAGCCTGCCTGGCGGTGTCCTGACTCTGCACCAACAGTCGCGCTGACTGCGATAGGAGGATCCTGTCGCACCAAGATGGACATCTGAAATGTTACAACAAAATAAAAAATAAAAACAAATCATTTTAAAAAGGAATACCACCCTGGCCTTTTTTCGGATGGGAAATCATCAAATAACATCTCCCACTCTGGGCGCAGCGGGAGGGTGTGTCAGACTTTTACTGACTAAAGCTCTTAGTACTTGTTCACGTAGGAACGCGCGGGCGCGGAGACGTGCCGAGTTCGTGTTCATATTGGCCGCCAGGCGTTTGCGCGAGACCGTTTCTAGCGACAAGTTCATACTGGTTGAACTTACCTGACGTCGCGAGTGAATCGCTCGCTCCGCCGCTAGTTCGACGCACAGAGTACTTTTATATATAGGTTCGACGTGAACACACACAAACATCTCACGCGTTTGATATTGCCGCGAGCCCGCCGCGCGCGCCAGTTGCTACCTTGCCCGCTACTTAGACCGCACGTGCGTTGTGTACGTGAACACTCGGATATTACGCCATAATGTTTGATATTTCGTGACCGCGCCCGCCACCGCGCCCGCGAGTCAACGTGAATGAGTACTTAGCCCACATAAACGACTCCGCTCCCACCCAACAAAAAGAATACAATTCAATAATGGGCTTTATGTATTATTCTTTAGATATACTTCACATTAGTATTGACGGTGGTAAGCCCGTTGACAGTGACCTGTCTGCTAATTTTTATTGCCAATGTAAATTATAACTTAAAGAGAATACCTACAGCCCATTTTTGAATTTACATAATATTCTTTTTGCCGGGTGGGAGCGGAGTCATGTAACTGGGCTAAGACCTTAAAACCCATCCATGTTCCTTCCTCGCCCTTTATGTTCCGAGGCCACGGTATCTCTTTCGAACAGTACCGCAGCCCCGATAGGATACCACCCCGCCCTGGAGTGTAAATTTGGTGCTGTTCCACAAACCATGGGGCACATAATATCGCGTCCTGTATTTTGTTCACTACATTCCTGTTAATGGACGCTACTGGATTCTACGATGATGTAGGATGGACGTAGCTCAATACTGGACAGACAAAATGATTGCCGTTGTCAAGCTAATACGAACACGAGTTCCGTATTTAGTTTATACTAGCTGATGCGGCTTTGCCCGCGTACAAATTATATACTAAAATCTTCCTCGGAGAACCACTCTATCCATTGGTTAAAACAGCATAAAAATCGGTGCCGTAGTTTTTGAGTTTATCGCGAACAGACAGACAGTCGCGGAGGACTTTGTTTTATAATATGTAGTGATAGTGATATTTTGTTACCGAGTCTTCATGTAGTGTGTGGGTAGATGCACGTCTTCTTCGAACGGGTAGGAGGGGGGGAACTTGACTGGGAACTCGTACAAGTGAGGCCGTAACGCTTCCAACTCGCGGTCGTAGCGTTGAAGCTGTAAAAATTAAGTATTGATTGAAATAACAAACGAACAAACAAATAAGTAACCATCAATCAATTGTAAATAATGATTTCCACCAAACAGCCTATCTGATCGAAGAGAATATGAATAGATTTGGCGACAGTCAATCGCGTCTAGCAGGATGTCGACGCATACGATCGGCTCCGTACCGTTGCTTGCTTGTATACCTACCGTTGCCGAAAGGATCTGATCGGATACGAAGGCAGGCGAACGAAGTCGTACGCGCGACGCAGCATACTTTCGGCTACGATCGCGTGTCGCGGGAGACGCACGCGGTAAAGCTGCTGTGTGCGGCTTGGTAATTTTGACTTTAAATACTGTGTACACGATATAATATCGTATAAAGTTTGTTAAATCTATTCCGATCCAATGCGATGCGAGCCGTTTAGTGGAACTCATCTTTTACTTAATTAATTTTACGTTACGCATATGATGAGGATCCAGAGAAAATAAAAATAATGGCTAATAATGGCTTTGTGGGCGGCGCAGGCGCACCGTTCATATAAGTAATAATAATAATATCTCTGGACATTACACACAACGCCATCTAGTGCCACACTAAGCAAGGCGTGTGTCGTGGACACCAGATAGTTGATATACTATATATAATTATACTTTTTGTTTGTAAATACATACTTATTATACATATAAACATCCATGACTCGGAAACAAATGTCCATGCTCATCACACAAACATTTGTTCCTACCGGGATTCGAACCCAGGACCCCAAGAACGTAAGGCAGCCTCACTACCACTACGCCATTCGGGTCGTCAAAAAAAAGCGAACGCTCATAATATGTCAATCGATTGCTCATTGGTCACCATAACATGTATGAGTGAGTGCACGTCAAGCACAGTTTTTGCGTTAGTGTGACAATCAATAGCAATCTCACGATCTAAGTGTGAGTTGTTTATTTGTGTGCGTAATTCACGTACGTATGGGTCTCTTGCTTGTAGTGGAGTTAAAGAGTGGAGTTGAAGAGTGGAGTTAAAGAGTGGGAGACAAGCGACGACACGCTTTCGAATAAAAATCAGGAACTAATTCCTCTCTAACTTCTTTAATCTGTTCTGTGATCAGATGACAACATTAATGAGGGTTATTCGGATTTCATCTGACACCAGATGTCGCTCGCGTCTGGTATAAACAACTGTCAAATTGTACTGAACTGTATGCTAGTGAAACTTTTTACGGAAATTTCATCGTATTTGGACTGTTTTGCAATATAAATATAGATTACTGACATGGTAAAGTAGCTGAACTAAAGATTAAGCTTCTTAGTACTTCAAAAGTCAGTGGTACAAGGAAAAACTTAATAAAAGGTAGCTTATGCGTCACAACACAGAGGCGTTGTATTATTGTTTAAAAAAATAATTAAATGAAAAATTAATGGTAAACTACAAGAAACTCGTGTATTTTGATAGATTTTAGACCTAACACCAGTGCTGCCACCTTGTGGTTCTGTCATTTCAGAAAACCCTCATAAGACTAGGCAGATGATAATGAGCTAGGAGAACTATAGTCCCCGCCACGAGAAGCTATTTTTGTAAACACACATCCGGGTTCACAACCTTTGGATCAAATAAAAAAATAACAGCGTCAGTGTGAATTTACTTCAAAACAGTGGCCCAAATGTTGACGTTCCATGAAGTTGGATGCGTACCAGTACCACAAAACATTAGACGACAGCGCTTTATATCGCCAAAATATAACCCGACCAATTGAAATTGCTTGTTAGTTTCGTATTACACGTGTGATCATTTGCGTTGATTGAATTTGGAATTGTTCGTTGTTGATTGAATTGTCGCTACGTATCTTGGTAGAAATTTGTTTACAGAAATTATAGCTTCACGGGGACTATACACTCACCCAGGGTTCTCTGAATATCTTCTGATGGTCTACATGCGAGAATTCCTTCTTGCCGATGGTGAGTACTACTCTGCCGTCAGTGGGTGACTTGAACTGTAAGCGGGATGCGTCCACGTTTGCGCCGTTCTGTAGTCTGCTGCCTGACAGTTCTTCTGTTACTTTCTGTGGAGGATAAGATGGGTATTATTAAACACTAGTTGATATTCGCGACCATCATCGGCGTGAATTAAAAAAAATCTTTCCTATTTCAATCGGATTTAGTTAAAAAATAAGGTTTTTTTTTGCACTGAACTCCAATCCCTTTTCTAAAATAAAAGTAGTCTAAGTTACTCCTTATTATTTGATTTTTTTAATTTTACGTAAAATTTTAATTTTAAAATAAGCTTTCTACCAGTAAAAGTCCCACCGAAATCGGCTCAGATTTTCGGAGAGTAACCGGGACAAACAGAAAAAAAAACATGTGGGGCAGTCTTTGGGGATTGCCGATTGAATTGGAAACAGCTACAGCGTTGCGGTAATTGGCTACGAGTGCTACTAATCGTTAGATGACAGTCACGCGAGTTCCATGATTTTTGTTCTGGGGCTCGTGGCTAAATAATAACAGCCGCTCAGGTCGATCTTTAGGTAAATAGCTATAGCTTTACTTACCGACAACCATTCATGACTTACTTTTTTTTTCTTTTTATTGTTAATTTATAAATGTGACCTTCCGTCCTTTCCTCTATTAAATATTTTTTTTGAATCCGTGGACAATAGTGTGGGTTGTACGTTTATTAAATGAACCTAATTTGCTCCGATATATAAATTGTAATGTGTAACTGTTTTTTGTCCCTAAATAAATAAAATAAAATAAAGCCGTGCTTGCCTCGGTTGGTCTGAGGATGGGTGACCACCCTTACATACCGAGTTTCCTCCGTGCCTCGGAAAGCACGTTCAGCTGTTGGTCCCGGCTGTCATTTGTCCATCTTTGGCAGTCGTTACAGGTAGTCAGTGGTCCAAAAAGTCTGACAACCAGTCTTACCAAGTGGTATCGTATTACCCAGTACTAACTGGGTTGTGGAGGTCAGATAGGCAGTCGCTCCATGTAAAATACTGGTATTCAGCTGCATCCGGTTAGACTGGAAGCTGACCTCAACGTAGTTGGGAAAAGGCTAGGCAGATGATGAAAAAGTGTTCGACGCGCCTAAAGAAGTTTTAACTTCAATAAAAATAAAGTTTTTATCAAGTCACAAAAAGTTTTTTTATTGCGGAATTTCTAGAACTCGTAGAACAAAAGCTGTTCAGTTTTGTGGTCCTAGAGACAACACGGGAAGCCTTGCGTTTTTATGTTACACCTTGTACAGTCGAACAAGCTATTTGGTTTACAGCTTAACCCACAAGGCCATAAATTACATTGTAAAATGTAAACCGAATAGCTTGTTTGACCGTACATATGTGTTCAATATATCTGGTACCAAATTCTAAGCAAATGCTTCCCAAACTATGTGACTCATACTGCGCATTTTAGTACCCAACTATCCGCTAGAGGCGCTAGCATAAAAGTTTTCATACACTCACTAGCGAGTATA
This sequence comes from Xestia ashworthii, assembly GCA_950022955.1. Classification (NCBI taxonomy): domain Eukaryota; kingdom Metazoa; phylum Arthropoda; class Insecta; order Lepidoptera; family Noctuidae; genus Xestia; species Xestia ashworthii. The sequence goes on along the minus strand of OX465570.1, from coordinate 7,231,148 downwards.
GATTGATTAAACTCATAGTACACGTACTGGTCTAATCTGGATACACGTACGTCAGTGTTAGCTGTGAGTACAACGCATTACTGCTCTTCTACAATGTTCGATAACATTAATCCTCTCTAATGAGTAGGTGCATTAATTAAGCTCGTAATACATCAGACAGATAAGCACAAATAAATCTTTGTGTTGGAATACCGCGTCCCACATTAATTTGTTGAGTGTAGTGGTGACGCCATGCCATTATTATTATTTTATTTCTACGAACAAAAGTGTTTTTAGCTGTTTGATAAAAATGGAATAATGTAAGGCGCGGGACAAATACAAGAGGCGTGTGGCGGTGGTGTGGCGCGGGCGAGGTGATGGCGTGGCGCCGGCGCAGCGCAGAACAGGCGCGCTAACGGTGTCCGAATAGCGAGGCACGGGCGCATTCTAGTCTTTAAAGTCTAAAATGTCACGAATTTTCGCCGTCTTGTTCCCGCCCCGTGCATGCCACTGCTAACTGCAGGTGCGCGGAGGGCGAGGAAGTGGCGCCCTCGCCACGCCGTCTCAGTATGTGTCGCGCCACACCTCTTCTATACATTTTGTATGAAATATCAAAGAAGTGGCGCCATGACATCACCTCGCCCGCACCGCGCCACCGCAATACGCCTCTAGTATTGACCCGCGCCTAAGCAGTTACAAATTAAATGCCTCTTATAGGTTTTAACTAACAGGATCATCGCATACCGAATAGAAAAGCTGCAGAATGTTCTAGTGCAAAAATAAGATGGAACTATACCCCCCCTCCGTGGTGTCACAGTGATCGGACGTGTTTTCTGTTCTCGCTTTATTAAAAATTATAAATCAGTGGAAAAAGTGATCACACTCTTAAGAAAACCACATCAATACAAACCCAAGTGAACAAGTGACAAACTGTGTGAAAATTATAGTGAAATAACAATTACATCACCTCCAAAATACAAACAATAACGTTACAACAGACAACAAAATTTTAAAAACTGTGCAAGGTTTGAACTTTGAACTCATTAGTGTACACAAAGGATACGAGCCACCACGCATCGTCTAAGTGACGAATTCCGTGCGTTTAACTAAGGATTGTTATTTTCGAATGCTTCTGTAACGTTGTCGTAGCACTGCGGCGTAGGCTGCCAACTGTCGAAACATCGTAGCGAGTTCAAATCCAACACCTCAAGTTTATAAACATTTTGCTTTTTGGATTTCTTCAAATTTTTCTATAATAAATATACAACTACACAAGGAATTATATGTATATAAAATCGAATACATCTTATTTTTGCATAAGATTGTTTGTCTGAATTATTATAATATTTTCAATCGCTAGAAAGACGCAGCACAGTCTTACAGTAATATAAAATACATAGAAAATGATGCCGCTACGACGCACTCCACCTGCATCACCGGTCACAATGAGTGGGCAGCCACCAGTTCTTCATCAATCTGAGCCTAACATTAGTGTTCTTTCGGAATTGAGTGAGCCTTGCATGGATACAAATATAACAAATCGCAATAAAAGGAAACGACACGATCACGAAAGTTTTGTCAACATGTGCGAGTTCAAGGACGAAATATCGAACACACTTAAAGAGCTAAAGAAGGAGCAAACATTGTTTCGGTCAGACATTGCAACGACGCTTACGGAAATTAAAAACCAATGCAGTAAACTTCAGGATTACGTTGATTTTTCTGTTACCAAATATGATGAGATGCTGGCAAAAATGCAGGAATATGAAGTGGAGAGAAAGGAAAATCGGGATTATATATGTAGACTTGAAGATAGAATCGACCAACTGGAAAGGCAATCAAAACTAACTAGTCTTGAAATTAAAAATGTCCCAAAAACTGCCGATGAATCGAAGCTTGATCTGGCTAACGCAGTGAGAAATATCGGCAACGTCCTGGATACCACCATTGTTCAGTCCGATATTAAAGATGTTTATAGAATAAACTACAAAGGCTCCACGAATAACACCATAATAGTGGATTTTACTACCGTTATGCTGAAATCAAAATTGCTTCATTCGGTCAGGACCTTCAACAAAAACAACCAGAACAACAAATTAAATACATCGCACCTACGAGTTGACGGCCCCAAGGTACCTATTTATATATCTGACCACCTACCATCAAAAACCCGAAAGTTATACTTTTTAGCAAGAGATTTCGCCGCTCAGAATAAATATAAACACTGCTGGACAGCATATGGTAAAGTCTACCTACGCAAAGAAGACGGAGCTCAGCGTATCATAGTTAACTCTGAGGGAGACATAACCAAGTTAACTATAATCTGACTATGTAGTCATTATGTCATTATTACAAAGACACGCATGTCCACTTTTAACCTTTGTTACTATTTACTTATAGGTACAAAACAATGCAGCATGCCTAATTTTAATTATTTCTTTAATTATTTCATTCTTTTTTATTATTTAATGTTGAAACTTTTGGATTTGTATAAAACACTAAATCACGCAAACACTCTCAAACAATCACACTGTCACAAAAATACACACCATCCTACACCCTACACACACAAATTATTTACAGAATTTACAAATTCACGATCAAGACCGGTCTTTAGAGGTGGTTTTCGCATATTCATAAAATACTGGTATGACTCACATGTTACTGAAAAAATTATAACATTGAGAACTCTGTACTTTGTATTCTTGGCTTTAAACCGTACCATTCGATAATTCAAATAATGTAAATGATGTGATAGATAATTTGGATAACGCTACTTTTTCAAACGCAATAACATGTGACCCAGATGAATGTATCAAGTTAATGCCCTCTAACAAGTGTTTGACTATTTTATCCCAGAACATTCGCAGTGTAAACGCTAATTATGCGGGGCTTTTAACTCTATTACAAAGAATTGTGGTACCTAGTGACGTTATTATTCTTTCAGAATGTTGGCTCTCCCGCAACCCCGTCATTCCGATTCTGGAGGGATATACTTCTTATAAGTCTTCAAAAACCTTCAATCAAAATGACGGAGTTATTGTATACGTCAATAGTTCGCTAGCTAATGTGAAAGTTAAAGAACCCGTCGTATCCGAAGCGAACTGTTTGACAGTCACGGTTGGAGTGGATATAGCCACCATTGCCGTGTACAGGCCCTATGCATTTAAAGATCCCTCAAAATTTTTACAATCTATGGACAGTGTTTTATGTGAGCTTAAATCGTTTAGAAACATCGTAATTATGGGAGACATAAATATTGACATTACCGGCAATAATAAAGATGCATACTCACTGGACTATTTGGATCTACTAGGTCACCATGGACTTTTTCCAGGACATACGTTAAAAACACATGGATCAACATGTCTTGATCACGCCAATATAAAGACTTCTTTCTCTAGCACAGTCATGGTGCTACAATCCACTGTGACAGATCACTTTGCAGTTTTACTCTCTTTGGTTCCAAACAAAATCAAAGTTCTAAACTCACGCCAAATTACAAAAATAAGTGAGGATGAGCTTGCTAAAGACATGAGCAATATAAGTTTCGATGCCGTCTATGCCACAAAAGATCCTAATTTGGCTACTAAATATTTAATGGAACCACTTCTCCTAGCTTTATCTAAGAACACTAAAACTATTACAACTTCACGTAGACGCAGGCCGATTAAACCCTGGATTACTCAAGGACTACTCAAATGTATGCGCCACAGAGACAATTTATTTAAGAAGCTTAGAACAGATCCAACAAATGAAATCGTCGTGGTGTCCTACAGAAGGTATCGTAATTTCTGTACAAATCTGCTACGAAAAGCAAAAAGAGATTATGAGAGACTAGAATTTGAAAAAGCAGGAAGAAATTCTAAGCAGGTGTGGCGTGTTATTAAGAGTGTCACAAACATAGGACAACTAAAGTCATCAGTCTATGATCTCATAGCGAATCATCACGATAAGCAGGACTCTATAAATCAAATTAATGATTATTTCGCGAATGTAGGGAGACGTCTAGCTGACAAAATTCATAGAGACCCTCGATCTTTTTCGCTACCCGACCCTCAAAAGGAGTCTTTTGTAATGCTTGAGACAAATGAACAAGAGGTGGAACGATTAATCCTTTCACTTCGAAATGATTGTGCAGTTGGTTGGGACGGTATTTCTTCCAGCTTTCTAAAACGACATAAAAAAGTTATTGTGCCTCCATTGACACATGTTTGCAACCTGTGCCTGGACTCTGGTATCTTTCCAAACTGGTTTAAAAAGGCAATTCTGCACCCTATTTTTAAATCCGGAGATCGTGACCGTGTCGAAAACTATAGGCCCATATCAGTTCTGCCTGCGCTGTCCAAGGTACTGGAAAAACTCATAAATTCAAGACTGGTAGCATATTTAGAAGCTCGTAATATTTTTTCAAGTAACCAGTTTGGCTTTCGTAAAAATCTATCCACTGCTGATGCTGTTCACAAACTGGTTAATCACATAGCTCAGAAACTTGACAATGGTAAGAAATGTGTTGCAATGTTCCTGGATCTCGCGAAGGCATTCGACACGGTCTCGATTCCCATCTTAATATCTAAGCTCGAATGCCTGGGTATACGAGGTACCCAGCTATCCTTGTTTCAGAGCTATCTTACAAATAGAACACAGAGTGCCAAAATTGGAACTTACTCCAGCAGTGATCTGAATGTAGCTTTTGGTGTGCCACAGGGCAGTATTCTTGGCCCCTCTTTATTTTTAATCTACATGAATGACCTGTGCTGCCTCAGTCTGGAAAACGGTAAAATATTTTCGTATGCGGACGATACAGCTCTCGTATTTGCATCGGACAACTGGGAGGAGGCATATCGCCTTGCTCAGAAAGGTTTCGATACAGTCAGTGAATGGCTTAAGAACAATTTGCTTACCCTAAACATATCGAAAACAAAAATAATAAATTTTTCGATTCGAAATACCAATGTGTCCGTTACAAACTCACTAAATGTTGCTGCCCAGGTGACACAATCTAATGGTAATAGTGACGGCATTGGCACCCATGATCACAGTAACATTGAACGAGTCACCTCGATAAAGTATCTTGGCATAGTGATTGACTGCAACCTTACTTTCAAAGAGTACATAATACTTCTATCAAATAGAGTGCGCAAACTCATGTACATTTTTAAACAACTACGCAATTCAGCAGAGGCTGTTGTCATGAAAATGACATATCAGGCACTATGTCAGTCAATTCTGGTCTATTGTATCTCCTCTTGGGGCGGGGCAGCCAAGTCCCACTATATTCAGATTGAACGTGCGCAGAGAGCGGTTCTTAAGGTGTGCTGTTCCAAGCCAAGACTTTATCCCACCGTCAAGCTCTATGAATATTGTCAAGTCCTTACGGTTAGGCAATTGTTTGTATTGACCACTGCTATTAAGCAACATTCTATTTCTAACTTTTCACAGCAAACTAATCGCCGTAACCGTCTAGCTGCCTTAACTACTCCTCTTAAAACTTCTTTTAGTCAAAGATTTTTTGTTTTCCTCGGACCCTATCTTTACAATAAATTAAACCAAATTCTTTCCATACACTCATTGAACAAACATAATTGTAAAATAGCTTTACATGCCTGGCTCCAAAGCCAAACATATACTGCCACAGAAGCCCTCTTTAACGTATTAGTCTAATCAGACTCATCCACGAACACTCTCTCCAACACATAAACATACACACATACACTCACGCGCATACACACACACACAAACCTACATTCATCAAAACCATACATACTTTTTATTAACTTTTTAATTTGTTTTACTTAGATTAGTCTATTACTCTCTTTTGTTTCTTTTTATTTTAATAAGCTCACTAATTGTTGAAATTTTTGTTATTTGCTGTGATACCAGATGTAAGCTATCAAATGTGTAACTTTAAACAGGTGGGGACCTGGTGACCTGTATTACAGGTGTTGCTACCTACCACAGGCACCAGCGATCCACAACCAAAAATCGTTGGCTACTGCTTATGTGTAAATATTGTTTGTATTTTTTGGCTTGTGGTGAGAAATAAACACTTTTTATTATTATTATTATTATTATTATTATACAGAGCGTATAGTGCCGTCTCTTTCTCACAGCTCATATTAGTTTTCCTTAAGGCAAGGGTAAAGCGTCCGAAGATAAAGTAGGGCGTGGAGTTCACGTCAGAGTGTAGGTGACGTAGTGAATCACGTCACGTCACGTCACAGTATACCTGTTATGCAAGTTTCTGTCTCACCTTCACTACGCCCGCGGTGTCGGCTCTAAAGTTGAAGTCTCCGAAAATGAAGTAGGGCGCGGCGTTGACGTCAGAGTGTAGGTGACGTAGCGTGTGACGTAACGCGCGGCGGCGTGAGCGGCAGTATACCTGGAATGCAAGAGTAACAGTTATAACAAAGTCGTAAAAATAGAGGAAGAAATAGAGTGACTGACCTGACTGAGTGAATGAGAGAAAGAAAAAGGACAACACATTTTTGCTAACATAAATTCTTCTAGAAGAACCTGTAAAGACCACATTGGAACACTAAGGAAAAGAAATAAAGGAATAGACACAGAGGAGTGAGTGAGAGAAAGAAAACGGAAAAAAGCGAAGTTTTTACTAATGTCTTGCTAATTGATGTGAAAATAATGTGAAAATTAGCCGGCTAAACTTAGGTTAAGCCGTAACACTTTGGCTAATCTTTACACCTACATTTAGCCATGTACTAGGTTCTATTGCAGTCTTGTTTCTTTTGAAAAATTGTATATTTGGTTGTCTTTAAAAGATCGCTTTTAGCGATAAGACCGCCCATTGTGTCACCCCTTGTAAAATGTTTAAAATTTTTGTATTTCAATTTTTTATGGTGTACATATTAAAGAGTATTCTATTTTATTCTATATTTCATTTGAGCAAAAATATATATTTAAGGTTCCTCTCTTTTTCGAGAATGCGCGAATTACCCTGGTTACTTATTTGCTTTGCATACTGTACGTGTATCTCGCGGGTCCCCAACTCATGGTATTTGTATTAATCATTATTATGATTTTAGTCGGTAGGAGTCCGATGCAACCCTCCGTTCTCCTCAGGAGGAGGGTACCTCCTAAGGACGACACATCAGGATTTTCCCACAGATTTACAGGGGTACTTACTCTCCAGAGGAACTGTCTAACTAAACACCACTCCGGTGTTCCCTTCTCACATATACACCGGGAATCATGAAAGTTAGTGCGTCTTTCACGATCCCCGTCTGCGGACCTGCTCAAGTCTGCGGGGAGTGAGGTGTGGCGGGGGGAGTAAAGTGTCCCCTTCTACCAAGCATAATATAAACTCACAGAAGGAAACGGTTCAATAGCCAGCAGATTGGACGCGTCGTGGAACAGATGTATGTTGACGAACTCGATGGCCGTGCCGCGCATCCACCAGCGCGTGCGCAGGAAACCTTTGCGCGACCATTTGCACTGGAACAAAAATATTTCAAGGTGAACAGTGTAAATTTTGAAGTGAAAACTTCTTGAGGCGCGTTGAGCACTTTTTGAGTGAATAACTATCATGGAACTCGCGTGACCGTCATCTAACGCATCGTAGTGACCAAAGACTGCCCGTGTTTGTTTATTTTTTATTAATTGGGTGTGAATGGCCAAATCTGAAACTATCAGGAATGGAAAAAAAATCCCAAAGGAGTCTCGAGCCCGATTTTGACGAAAACTTGGAAAATCCTCCCTAGCCAAGAATCAAACTCGATGTTTTTGGAGAAAAAAAATAACACACTGTATTATTACATCATTCAATAGCTTCGCTATTAATAATCAAATTCTAGGAAGTAATATTTAGCTGCAACCGGAACGAAAAAGGCAGGCAGATGACATACGACTTGCAAGTTAATGGTGTCGATTGTGTTGTGCACAAACTAAACTTAATTTAGGCTATTGCTATCTTTTACTAAAAGGCAGTGCGCGAAAAGGACGGACTATAGCTATGAACTAAGTTAGAGATGTCAAACTAGTTTATGCATTGCGCTTCAGAGCGCGTATTCCAAAAGTTGGCAACGTTGCAAATAGCTGTCAAATATTTACACGTTTTAATTAATTTGGCAATTTTACTATATGAAAATAAGAAATATGGCTCTGTGGACTAACTACGTTTCAGGTGTAAAAAATGCACTTGGCAAGTTCCCAAATACTTTTTTTACATCTAAAACTATATATTCGGTGTTACGATATTAATTATTCCATTCCCTTATCAATTTTTTAGTCCACTACAGAGCCATATTTCTTATTTTCATACAGTGCGACGTTGCCAACTTTTGGGATACGCGCTCTTCACCGTGTTTTTAGTCGACATGTTGTTACGTGCACCCTTCATTTGTATGGAAATATTAGTTCCAATTGACAGCTCTAAATTACGTCCGTCTCTTTCTCGTTTTATTAGACAGAAAAAGATAGCAATAGCCCTAAATAAAGTACAGTTTGTGCACAAGAAAATCGACACCATTGTGTCCACGACTCAGTACGCGGGTAAATATGAATCCGCACGATTGCAGAATATTTCGAACAACCCTTAGAATTTACTTAGAAAGTCTTATCTACCGTTGTTGTAACATTACACTGTAGGTATCTATGTTATTTACAACCTTCGTAGGAAAAGTAGTTATTTTGTTTATGGCGTCATTAATTATCTGTGCCTCATTAGTAGTTCACCGCCTTGTTGGTCTAATGGACGCAAGCACATTTCGCTAGTAATGTTTAAGTCCCATGTTATTGGGGGCGAACCTTTTGCCATCAACTGGGCATACATCCAAACTTGGAAGCCTGTTAAACAGCTTATGGATAACCCAATAATACTTTGCCCGACCCGAATCGAACCTATGCTCATCAGTCGACCAACGCGGCGTATACCAATATTAGCTATTTGTAGACAACTGTTATAAGAGGAAAAATAATATTGATTGACCTGTTTATATGTTTGAAATGGAAATAGGTTACTAATGTGGGACAATATTCTGCTTTATAACGACGATAACATAAGGCATAAAAGTATGTATGACATAATTATGTTTGTCATAATAATTATGTATGACAAACACTGACAGGACTATTGTAGTCAATAGGCCTGGTATAGTGGTGGTGGATTGATCAGAGCGGCGCGCAATGATTGTTGACTAACGGTCCTGCATGACGAGAATCTCGTGACAGCCGAGAAAGATAAACAAATCAAGTATCAAGGAAGTGGACTCGGCAGTCATTGTGCCTATAGTCGTATCAACCCATGGCTTAATTGCCAAGAGCCTCGATCAATACCTGAGGAGGCTCTGGTTAGGCAGCTGGAGCAGGAGCTTGATTCAGGAAGCGGTACTCCTGGACACGGCTCGTATTGTTAGGAGGTTCCTCTCTCTGGAGCCCTGACTGCCGGTAGCTGGACTCTGTTCCTGATACCGGTGTGGGCTAAAATATTATTTTTTGTAAGGATAATTTGATAAAAACGTAATCTAATAACTACTACCTAGACTGGTCGATGGTCTTATTGTTTAGGTAATAGGCGCGACTGCTAATAGACCTGAACCAGAGCCTTCGTTTCGAAGCGTTTCGTTTACACGGCAACTTTCAGCAAGATTAACGATGGGTAGATTATGAGCTAACTCATAAACTACAGAAGCGACGTTAGTCAAATATGAGACTACCGAGCGGACTTCCTCTACCAAACGAAAAAGCACGTAAAGGCCCAGTAATCACATCACGGAGTAATCGGTGAAAATACATGTGAAAATTCTAGTGCAAGTCGAATTCCTAAGGGTCCTAGTTGGAGAGCCCCCTTGCAGGTTTTGACGGTGAGCTATGGGCTAGCTCGCCGTCCATCCGTCTTATGACGACAGGCCGTGTCGACTTCGTCTTCGTGTTCTATATACGCGCGCCTCAAAGAGATGCGCCGCAAGGGCTAAAGCCTGCGGTGCTGTGGGACTGTTCGAAAAAGATACCGCGGCCCTGGTACATAAAGGGCTAAGAAGAAACATAGATGGGTTTTAGCCAGTAAAAGTCTGACGCTCCCTTCCGCTCCGCCCAGGGCTGGCAGTCTCGACAGAGATAACGGGCCGGCAGTCTCGACAGAGATAACGACAAAATCGTTAACTTTCTGTTGCTAATTACTAACAAATGCATTCGGTTGCATTATTGATGCTTACGAATAATGAAAGTCTCTACATTCAAGATGCGTTTCTTGCAAGCATAATTATTGCGACTGAATTTATTCGCTAGTAATCAGCGATCAAAAGTTAGCGATTTTGTCGTTATCTCTGTCGAGACTGCCGGCCCAGAGCGGGAGGAGTCATTTGATGATTTCCCATCCGAGAAAAAGAAACTGGGAGCCCCCTTTTATTTTTTGTTGTTATAGCAACTCACACATACATATGTGCACATTACAACTGTACCTATTACGGATCATGAGATTCAGCCCGCTGACAGACAGACGAACGCGCGGACGGACGGACAGCGGAAGTTTAATAATCGATAAGGAACCGTAAAAACGGATGCTGGTGGAAAAAATAACCTCCTTCTTTTTAGAAGTCAAGATAAAAATACAACAACGCACTTTTATTAAGGCATTCAACGGACAAAAGCGTTTGTTTTATAGCTCTCCTACATCCTAATAAAGCAACGACATAAAATAACACTTTCATAGTCCAAAATATTTCGGATCTTAATGACTGTGCAGTTGAAATCGTTTTCCAGTGACATGACAGTGCAGAAAGGAAAGCGGTTAACGGCTAATTAGGTCAGAGGCCGAATGAAGCCGATGTAATCCGAATAGTGTTGATTGCCTCTGCATTTGATTCTGCACGAATTGGCGCGATTTTGATTTGAGTACGGAAACGATTCGATGATTTTTAGGAGCCTTTTGTACAGGAACAATTTCGTTTCTTTTTTTATTTTTCTCTCTATAATGCTTACTATAAGTCGTAATTACAATTTAACCGTTTTATTTTTGTGTGTTTTGTCGTGGTGGGCTATTAAATGCTTTTTGTGTGATGTTTCGAGAGTGCCTGTGTGCAGTGTTGGTGTAGTAGTCGGAAGCGCGACTGCAGACGTCCTAGGTTAGATTCCAGGGTTGGGTTTTACCATCAGAAATTTCTCGGTAGCAGCCGCGGAATCTGGATTTGTGCCCGGTTGATGGCAATATGGTCGCCCCCTATTACAGGCGACCTTTACATGACTGGCAAAGTATTTTGTGAGTGACCACCCTAAGAACTAAGTCAAATCATTTTACTTTTACAATGTATCTTGGGTTAGGTCGCCTAAAATTCTAAAGATTGTATTTAAGAAAACTTTTTTGCAAAAAATAAAACCGACTTCACACAAAAAAGTGAAAAATAACTTTAGCTTCTGAAGTCGGTGACCTTTGTTTGATTGATTTAATTTTTTTTGTCACCGACTTCAGAAGCTAAAGTTATTTTTCACTTTTTTGTGTGAAGTCGGTTTTATTTTTTGCAAAAAAGTTTTTATTTTTCACTTTTTAATGGTTCACAATATGTGCATACCCTTTCACAGCGTACCAGCGTGATTTTTTGTTATAAACTGGTGTAAACAATAGACAGACATGAGATTTCAGCAATCCCAGTAAGAGACACACATTTGCTACATTTAATGAGGAGTTCCGTTGCCTTTCTCCGAAGTTCTTCATCAGATCTTTACCAAATTTAAATGGGATCACTCTGAGAAACTACTCTTTCAAAAACTACCCAAATCGCTTCTGGTGTGCCTATAAAATTTGAAGAGTTCTCTCTATTTCTCCAGGATCCCATTATCAGGATCCTGACTTGATGATTATGGGACCTTCTGGGAAGTATACACTTTCAAACAATTAAAAAACAAATTCGGTCCAGTCATCTTCGAGTAATCGGGGAACATTGAATTGAGAACCTCCTCCTTTTTGAAGTCGGTTAATAACGACGTTATGGTACGTGACTCAAATATCCGGATAGCCTTTAAAAGATTTGGCCGAGAATCGGTAATTTGCTTCTAAGAATTGAAGAGTTCCGTTCCTTTGTCATGGATCCCATAATCAGAACCTAACCAAATTCTCATCAAACTACCCTTGAAGTGCCCTTGCCAATAAAATAAAAAAAAACTTATCCCCAATAAATGGAACTTAATACACCTAACTGTCGAAATCTGGGAATATTGTACACATCTGCGTACCCCCTCAGAGCATACAGGCGTGATGTTACGTCATGATGTTGTATAAACAATGAACATTCAAGCGATTGCAGCAGTTACTGCAGATTTGCCGTGTATATTTGAAGAGTTCCATTGTATATCTCCGAAGATCCGGATCAGATCTTCAGCAAATTAAAATATAACCACACGGGAAGCACCAGCTTTCAAATTAAAAAAGAATCATCAAAATCGGTTCACCCAGTCGATAGTACTGAGGTAACAAACACTGTCGAAATCTGGGTGTATTGTACACATCTGCGTACCCCCTCAGAGCATACAGGCGTGATATTAAGTCATGATGTTGTATAAACAATAAACCTACAAGCGATAATAGCAATCACTGCAGATTTGCCGTACATTTTTGAAGAGTTCCATTGTATATCTCCGAAGACCAGCATCAGATCTTCAGCAAATTAAACCCACATTGGGATTGGGACCACATGGGAAGCACCAGCTTTCAAATAAAAAAAGAATCATCAAAATCGGTTCACGCAGTCGAAAGTTATGAGGTAACAAACACAAAAAAAAAAAAAAAAAAAAAAAAAAACATACAGACGAATTGATAACCTCCTCTTTTTGGAAGTCGGTTGAAAAGCAGTACAAATGTTATTCGAACACACTTATCTTTTTAACCATCTGAATTTCGGACTGGTGCCGTGTTAATTTCAATGGGCTCATCCTCTTAAACAAAACCTGCTTAACAAGAGTATAAAAATGTTAAAAAACCTACCTCCGGAAAGAAATGCTGCGGGAACTTAGCCTTCTCTTTGGTGGGGACCTTCTCAATGTTGCCAGCATGCACCTCCTTGCCAGTGGCCTCTACGTAGGCCTTCAACTCGAAGTCCCAGATCTTCAGGTCCGTCAGGGAGGAATGGGCGAAGTACATGTTGCCGAGGGCCTGGAAATGTAAGATTTAGAAGGGTTTTATAGGTTTTTACATGGAAGTAGATGAACGTTAGCAATAGAAGTTGCGTCTAATTTTAAGCGAGACAGCACTAACGGTATCTTGAAGATGATTTATTCACGTGCTGATTGCCCAATCCAAAAGAGATGGATCAACATCATGTTGGGACGTTAGATGTCGGCAAACTAGCGCAGGTTGGTGTCAGGTGGAGGCCTTACGAGGATGTAGGTGAGGTGACGTGATGACGTGTCTGGCTCGCCGATTGAGTGTTGTTTTTTTTTGTAATTCAATTTTATATCATTTTAGAATTAGATACCTAATGTTATGATTAATAATTGTGTAATTTGTAATGATTTTAATGTATTGTGATTTTTTATATTTATATTAATTTAACTATGTATTTTTTGAGCTATGGACGATTTTTTTTTAGTCAGAAATAAACTTTTAATATTAATAATAATGGGCTTGTGCACTGAAAAAATCTAATTAGTACGTCAGTTAGATTATCAAAAAATATATGACCTGTATTTTTTCTCTTGTAACGTACTTAAATCAAAATTGACGAAGATACGACGCTTTTAAAATTCTCAATACATCACGCCGTGGTATAATTTTTAGTGCGTTCTGACGTCACGAGACCCCACTCCCGAGTTTCGTTCGATGCGTTTTATCTTTGTCATTATTCATTGATTTACAAAAATAAAAAATACGTGTCCATTATTTTCCAAAACTCTATCTGACGGACTAAACAGACTTGCATTTTATTGATGGTGAAACTAGCCAATTGACCAGTTTTCTACCTTATTACTTAGGGTGTAAAGGTAAAAAATCAAAGCATTTATTTCAAGTATAGGGCAAGCACTTTTGAACTGTCAAAACAAAGATAACAATGAAATGTAGCCTACAGTGCCAATCACAAGGTATAAAAACTTTGAAAGACTCTAGTTGCCCATTCCCTAGTGTAGATCTCTATGGAGAAGAACGGGCAAGAGTCACGTTTTACCGAAATCAAACTCAATTTGCACTTGTATTAAGTCGGTATTTAGAGGAAATAATAACATCGATCAAATAGGTAACAAACGGATTGGAATATGGATACGATTAGGCATAGAATCTAGATCTTATTTTTTATGTCACATACATAAACATGAAGCCAACGATGTTTAAATAAAACAGTAAAAACAAAAAACGAACAAAAATTCTAGACTGGTTTAATAAAAAGGCTATAAAAATCTTTGGTCTAGAATTATTTGACCTTTGCCCTGACATTAAGATAGTACCTATATTTCCACGATGCAGACCTGCAGCCTTTCGGGCGAAGTCATACTTAGAACTATTAACAAACCTATATATTAGTTGGTAGTTTAGCTATACCTACAAGGTGCAAAACGTACCTTTCATGAAGCCGTCATTCTGTACATCAAACTAAGTTCACGCAAAAAATATTGCTGGGAAACGACTTTTAGTACAGGGTCCACGGAGATACCAGTCGATTGCAAAAGAAGTTGAAAAATTTGAATTTTGCGGGCTACCTTGGCGATTCCACCTTAATTTATTAGCATAATTTCCATTAGTAGCACGCCGATCTGATCACACCCTTTTAAAGCAATATACCTCTATTAGTAAAGGCGTTAATGGTTACTTAAGTTAAATGTCAAGTGGAACACTTCTTCTTAGAGAACTAGTACGGCAAAACTATAAAATTTTGTTTGCTTAGATTTTTAACGTGTTTTAAAGATATGCTGCTAACGCAAATTGCCACCCTGATCTTGGATTTGTGCCTAGTTGTTGGCAATAGGCCTTTCGGAGATAACATTGTGTGATGTTATTTTATGTTCATCAAGTCAAGTGCTGTTTTTGAGCACGTGATCTTGGTATTGGTTCCCGGGTCGTGCGATGTGTATTTTCCACGAGGAATTTCCAAGTCTATTTTCTTTTAACAGTCTGGAGTCTAGATTTGTGTCCGGTTGGCGACTTGGCACTTAAAAATGTGGGTATAAAACAGAATAGCCCACTCCTTTAACACCAATGTAGCTCACATTGGTGGTTTTATTACCTGTGCTGGTCAATTCTTTTAAAACGCACTAAAAATAAAGAAAGAATAAGGTTTTTATAGTCTCGCTCAAAACAAAACAAACTTGACTAAATTAACAATAAAACAAAAACATTTTTATAAAAGTAATCATGAAATATAATAAGACAAAGTTGCCCCTTATCTTCTTATCATCTTATCAGGAAAAAACGTCACAGTATTCTTCAGGGTCCAAAACATTAACATAAAGTAATACTCACAGTAAACTTCTCCGGCGAACTGAAGTCCTCGTCCAGAAATATCCTGATCTTATCAAAGAGCCTCAGCTCGGGGCAGTCGCAGAGCCTCTGCACGAAGTCCTGGACGTACTGCATGGATTTCTCGTACGCCTTGCCGCCGACCTCCTGCAGGTGCAGAGCTATGAACTTCGGGTCCATTCGGGAGACGGCTTGCAGGAACTCTGACGTCCATATTGGTAGCATTACTGAGGGCTGTCGGGAGAGAGATAACTATATAAGTCATTGGTAGATTCACGAAAATTGTTTATACAATATTCTGAATCTATGGGTACTAATCCAGACAACTTTTTGATGGACTGATATATTTAATGATTTATGATAAGCAATCGCTCTATGTAACCAAAGAAACGATAGATGGACTGTGTGAACGACGATAATATGGCAAGAAAGGAGGTGTCTTATGAGATGAAAAGTAGTAGTAGAAGTGTGGAAGATGAAGACATGCTGCCCCGACCCCAAATGAATTGGCATAAGGGCAAGAGAATGATGAATGAAGACTGGAAGCCGACCCCAACATAGTTGGGCAAAGGCTAGACAGATGATGAATGATGTTCATTTATGAATCATTTTTTTCGAACA
The DNA here is from genome assembly GCA_950022955.1 of Xestia ashworthii. NCBI lineage: Eukaryota > Metazoa > Arthropoda > Insecta > Lepidoptera > Noctuidae > Xestia > Xestia ashworthii. The sequence continues at coordinate 7,215,154 of OX465570.1, read as the reverse complement.
GACGGTATGTTCATTTATGAATCATTTTTTTTTTCGAACAGACGGTATGTTCATTTATGAATCATTTTTTTTTTCGAACATACGGCCCATTTGTCGCTGCTTTTATTAGCACATCAATCAAACCTACAGGCGAAGCTAAAATTTATGTAAATTATTTTGATTCCTTATAAATGCGAGAGGAATTCGGTCTATGTAATATTTTTTTAAGTAAAATTCAATCTGTTATTGAATTTTACCATAAGTATGGAAAGACCATGACAGGGTTGGAACTTGCAAATTTTTTCCCGGTACATTCCATTGAGACAATTTCCAACCTCCATGCGGGCGAAGCCACGAGCTCAAGCAAGTATACCAAGTGCCTAGAATTACATGGAACCTACAACACAGTATTAGTTACTGCAGAGGAAACTGAGGCCCTACTCTTTAACGCTTCGTCCGTATATTCGGATCTATCCGTCTCTCTTGCGCACGTCTGCAGATGAGTGCGAGTGAGAGACGCGAATAGATCCGAATATACGGACGAAACGTTAGGGAGTAGGGCCTCTGATTTTTTAGAACTTTCCCGTACGAGCTCTCCTGCTACTGAGAGCCGTCGCGTCAGCTACTGGAAACTTTTCAAATTATCTGTGACGTTCGTGTTCGTTGTTCGTGATTGTTTGCTGTTGTTTTAGATAACATATTATAAAGGCGACTAAGTAATATGAGCTAAATTAGCAACTCTATTTGGTACTCTAGGTGGTTCAAACTTCGTTTGAAATACTGTTACAATAAAGTTCTAATCAGCTTGGACTACAAAGTGGTTGTTACGTCAGTTACTGCGGGCTGAATAGTGCGAAATGAGTGGTTTCGATCGATTTACAAAAATCTATTGATTGGTCTAGTGTTCTATTTGAATAATTATGCTAATATGTTGGTTGTAAAATTATTTTCCAAAAAAATCAGAATGATCACATGACGTATTTTATTTTAGTATGGTTAATAATAATAATTCATTTATTTCAGATTATTAAAATCCATAAAATACAAGCACATTTAAAACATAAATCACATAAAATTAAATGAAAATTGAAATAGTAAAATAACATCAAAATTAAAACAAAATACTCGTTAAAATATTTTTTAGAGATAAGTTCGTGATTTTTTTCTATCGAGTAAAATTAATTGTATTATGTTTTCAAAACACTAGGAGGAGCTCGTGACTAAATAATATCAGCCGCTCGGGTCGATCTTTAGGTTAAGCCATGCTTGCCTAGGTTGGTCTGTGGATGGGTGAACACCCTTACATACCGAGTTTCCTCCGTGCCTCGGAAAGCACGTTAAGCTGTTGGTCCCGGCTGTCATTTGTCCATCTTTGACAGTCGTTACCAGTCGTCAGTCAGTGGCCCAAAAAGTCTGACACCAGTCTTACCAAGTGGTATCATATTTCCCAGTATTAACTGGGTTGTGGAGATCAGATAGGTAGTCGCTCCATGTAAAATACTGGTATTCAGCTGCATCAGGTTAGATTGGAAGCCGACCCCAACATAGTTGGGAAAAGGCTAGGCAGATGATGATGTTTACGACGACGTCGACGACGACGACGTGTTTGTGTACGACGTAAATTGCTTCAAAGCCAGCGTTTGGCTTTGATATTCTTATGCAAAGCGTATAGGACGGTTAGTACCGAAGCTTTACCGGTGCGCTGCAATGTACTATAACGCGCGTGAGACCACGGACGCAGACTTTTTAACCATACGTGACCGTGCTAGGATTTCTAGATTATTCAAACCACAGACTGACGTCTGGGAGGAACTTTTATCTGTAGGTGTATCAATGTAGGTGGGACAATTCCATCAAGGGCAGACACCTCCACCAGTTCTTTCCATCCGTTCGTGAGCGGCTGGACAGGACATGGCTGGAGGTTGATCACTGTGTTGCCCAATTTCTCACGGGTCATGGCAACTTTAAGAGTAAATTATTTTCCTTCAAGCTTGTTGACTCGCCTTTTTGTCAATGTTCCACATCTGACTGCGAATATGAACAATCTGCACATCACATTTTGTGGGAGTGTAGTCTTTGGCAAAATGAACGCAATATTATGTTGGATAGTGTACAGGTTACATCCGGAGTTATTTACTATACGGACCTTCTAGAAACTAGAGCAAATTTCCGTGCGTTCAAGCGATTTTGCCATAACTTTTATTGGAATCAAATATAACAGCTCTCAACTTAGGACCCATTAACGTTAATATTTATCCGTGGTGCTAGGCAACTGGGTCTATCCCAGTTGTAAACGTCCCTTTGTGCCTATTGGCCTTGTTTCGTTCTGTCTCCTGCTGATATGGAGGGAAGTGGAAATTACGGTTTTTTTTCCTACTCCTCCGCTATACTTTCCGATTAATTTCGTTGCGGGATCCAAGACAGTTAAATTCATTCTCTGGGACTTCGTCGAGCTTCATTGTCTCGGCGCTTTTCTTGTGGTCGCCACTGTTGATTCTGGCTTTCAGGAGTTACAGTGGTTTGGGCGTGTGTGGCGGGCTTGTCCCAAAAAAAAAAAGATGATGATGTTTTCAAAACACTATCATACTAGCATTTATCCTGATGAATATCATATATTCTGCTGGTTTTGTATATTGCAGTGAATCTCCTATACTGTTCTACTTCTTTTAGGCAATATCTAACTCGCGTTTAGCTCGTGTAGTCGCCTTAAGTTAAAAAAAAAAACATATTTGCCGACTATAATTATTTATTTTGACTGCGTCTTTGGTCGAGTCGTTGCAAGCGCGTCTGCTTGAGCATTTGGTTTTGTTGAGGTCGCTCTAAGCATTACCTATTGGGTTGTAGAGCAGTGGCGGCCCCGACTTACGAACAGTAAGTCGTGGGTTCGAGACCAGACAGGTGCATTACTTTGTGTAATTTATTTCATCACCACTGCTCTCAAAACGGTGAAGGAAAACATCGTGAGGAAACCGGCATAAAACCAAAAATTCGAAGACGTGTGACATCTACCAAACCGCACTGGGCCCGCGTGGTGGATTAGCATACGCAAAATACGCGCTTTGACGTGGAGTTGCGGACACCAGCCCGTTGTACAATACAATACAATAAGTACCTATTGGGTTTTTTCATGAGGAATTCGTACCCGGGTCCGAGTCCGGATTTGTGCCCAGTTGTCAGCAACAGATGTTATATGACATAACTAATATCAAAACAGAAAATTTTTGAGTTTTTGTTCGTGTTTGTAACGATTTAACTCAAGTCTTTCACCATTAGAAAGCTACATTTTTACCGAGTAATATCATATAAAAACATACATATTTACGCATCGGACACATGGAAAAGAGACTTCCAGATATCCATACTTTATCACAAACTTTCGGATTTATAATATACTCGTAGTAGTATGTATTTTGTACCTACTCACATAGTTCATAATTTCTAATTGTTACTAACCATTATCCTATAGCTTATCTGAATTAAAATTTAAAATTAAATTAAATATTTAATGTTTTTTTTACTGCGAACTAACAACACAATTTATCACTATAATAGGATGCTAACCGCAGGATATGACGCAAATGGTGGATCTAGCCGTTGAAACCAACGGTCGCTGGTTATTAGATAACCACAATAACCACGTAAATCTATATCCCGTTTTTAATAGTTTTGTTATGTTGGAACTATTTCATCAGACCCACGGCACAGAATAACTATAAATAAATCAGTTAATAATAAATAGGTAATAAAAATGCTATAAATAGTACGATGATGAATTCGAGGATATTTTGTTATTGATGTATGTATGAACGTCACTGAACGTGGAAAGGATAGCGAAGTATGTACTGTAGACTTTAACCTTTGTGGTCGTTTAGGAAGTAATTCTGGTATACGATGTAAAAAAAAAAAACAAAAAAAAAACAATATGGTTGAATTTAGAATAAGTAATAAAAGTTTAGACAGCATAGGCATGCGTCTAGAGTGAGAGCAATGTAAAAATATGATTTATTTCCAATACTTAATTTTATCAATTACCCGTCTATACTCGTTTTGTTTACTAGCTATTAGCTATGCCACGTGTAGGTACTACCTTCTTATACTTATTACAACTAATACAACTCCACCCTATCTATGTATATACCTTCCAGAAACCTTCCTTGGCGAGAGTGTAGAACAAAGTTTCATCAAAATCAGTTCATTAGTTAGGTTGCGAAGTTCGAACAAACGAACACTACAGATTATATTTGAGACCAGAATTTGGATCAGTAAGTGAATATAGTAATTATATCCTCAAAAAAAATTATTGTCTTGATAATTTCGAAAAAGTAACAGACATACACAATGACTTTCCCATTTCAATATATGTACGGACGTATGTAGTATGTAACTCTTTTAAATTATCAATAATAGTCGGGCTCGTAATCAACAAAATAATATGTACATTAATCAAACAACAATCAAAACGCCACACAGTTGTCGATTGTATCAGCGACTAATATCGATAATACAAAAGTCCAACTGTGCTTATTAGATTAAAAAAGCTACTACTATCAAGCTAATGGTTATCCAATTAAAACATAACGTATTATCACACCTATAATGCCCACCTGGTTCGGCTGAGGTCTATACCGAATTGATTAGGAACATTTCGCCAGTTTTGTTTAAGTCCCACGTAATAGGTAGGACTAAGAATTTTTCCTGAATCGTAGGCGCAGTTACAAAACATTTAAATTCACATACACAAACAGCCAGTCCCGGAAGAATTTATTTCAATTAGACCATTAAGGCACTTCTGAATGTCAAAAATACAAAAAAAAAGGAATGCTACAGGCACAGCCACAAGGGTCAACTTGTGAAAGTACTGTAGTTGCCCATTCCCTAGCGTAGATCTATCTCTATGGAGAAGAACGGGCAAGAAACTCCATGGACACTCTTTTCAATCAAAATATTGTTACAAAATCTTGGTAACATCATTCATGTTGTGATTATAATGTGAGAACGATGTAGAAAGACAGAACTAGAACGAGAACTACGGGTAGGCCATACAAACATTTGTTCTGTGAAGGGATTGACTGATTGCAGCAGTCAATTGCTCAGCCACTGCGCCAACCGTGCCGTCAAAAGTCTGGCAGCATCCCATCCAACCAAAGACCATAAACTATGCATCCAACGTTTGCTGATAAACCAAGTTCAATTAAAGAATTTGTAAGTCAAAAAGTTCAGTTTTGGAAGCGGGGTGAAAGTATATCTAACTAGCTGATGTCCGCGGCTTTGTCCGTGTACAAATAAAATACTAAAACCATAATCGAAAACCACTCTATCATTGGTGAAAACAGCATGAAAATCGGTGCAATCGTTTTTAGTTTATCGCGAACAGAGACAGGCGCGGCGGAGGACTTTGTTTTATAATTTGTAGTGATGTTTGAGACCAACCAACCAAGAACACACTTACGACTTTACGACCCACACCTAACTTCAAAGTAGCACTATAATAACAGAATAAATTCATTGTTTTTGCCGTATCTCAATGAAATCAACCTCGTGAACGATGATTGTAATGATATCATCTGGCTAGTCTTGTCCTAACTATGTTGGAGGCGCCTTCCTATCTAACCAGATGCAGCTGAATATCAGTATTTCATATGGAGTGACTGCCTATCTGACCTCCACAACCGGTAGCAGGTAACACGATCCTGCTTGGACCTATTTTTCAGATTTCCTGGCTTCTGACGACCTGGCGGTAACGATTGTGAAAGATCTAAGTATGACAGCCAAAAACAATTGCTTTACGTGCTATACCTAAGGGTATGAAGAACAGGGTGTAAATGTTCTTCATCCACTGCAGGAAACGAAAGATCTTCCGACCAGACAGACGGGTGTTGTGTCTAGTGGGCTACTGCCCGATAGTTTTTCTACGTAGGAGAACTTTAAGGATTTTGTCAGTTATTCATTTGTGTAATAGATCGTCGTCTTTAGTACTTTTTGTAGTGCCGCTACAAGAGGCACGGAGGTGTCTCCGTATGTAAAGATTCACATAAGAAAATAATCTGCCTCGGCAAACGCAGTATCGAGTGGCGATTGAAAGCTTATAGCTTTCAATCGCCACTACTACACATTACTTAGCTAAAACCCGTCCTCCAAAATTAGCACATTAGTGCGAGTGCTGCGCTCCGGACCAAACAATGCCCCACCTGCTGGAGTGTCCCAGGTGTCCGTTTACCTGCAATCTTCGACGACCATAGCGCCTTTACCGCTGCAATTAACGTGGCCACCTACTGGACACAAACCGTGTAGTTGGAAGGAACATCGATACGATTAGTAGAAGAAGCACTGTAATAAAGGAATAAATTCATTGATTTTCGCAGTCTTTCAATGGACTCAACCTCTCGAACTCGGTGATTGTAATGATATTTTCGTCACTTATACACACTTTAGTGCTATTAAACTCAGTTGACTCCTGACCTAACGCACCTCAAGACTTAAGAGGCGTTAATAATTTGATTACATCGCTTTGATGGTATTTTCGGAGACTACAAAGGCATACATGACATGGGTGCTCATTGTTGCGTCGCGCAACTTGCGATAACACAACCCATTGTGTTTGTACTCTGTACAACATCACCATCCATCAGAGATAGTGAGTGACATGTGGATAATAACCTCCCTAAAAAAACTGTACTGATTTTTTAATTCCGAAATAAGTACTGTAAATTAGAGAGAGGTATTTATAAGTTTAGACAAAAAGAAACTATGTAAGTATCTCTAAACAACCTACTAATATAAATGCGAAAGTGAGAATGGATGGATGTCTGTTACTCTTTCACGCAAAAACTACTGACCGGATTTGGATGAAATTTGGCACACTTAAAGTTTAGTTAACCTGCATTTTTAACACCTTGGATACTTTTTATCCCGGCAGTACGATCCTGTGGGACAATTACCGAAATCCAGGCGGGCGAAGCCGCGGGCATGAGCTAGTCACGTATAAACATAACATCACGCCAGTTATCCCCGGTAGGACGCAGGTCCTCAACGAACACGGCTGTTTCGGGAGGTTCCTTCATCGAATATGGAGGGAGGAAACACCCGGGTGGTTCCATTGCGAGGATCGACCGGAGGACACGGTGGAGCTTTGCCCCGCGTGGGCGGAGCACCGCCGTGTCCTCGTAGCGGCGATCGGCGGTGGCGACCTCTCGCGTCCGGCCCTGGTTTAATCCATGGTTCGGAGACGGAATGGGAAGCCGTCACCTGCTTCTGCGAAGCAGTCCTCTCGTCTCAGCCGCCGCGGAAGACGCACCGGGCGTGCACCGTAGGCGTGGGCCTGTGGACGGTGAGCTATGGGATAGCTCGCGGTCCGCCCGTCTTATGACGACAGGCCGTATCGACAGCGCGTTCGTGTTCCACGCGCCTGCGGTGAGGCAGATGCGTACCTAATAGTACCTACCTACCCACCTATTCGGCAGTTATGTTACAATTTTCTTTATACTTAATAGCTCGTGTAACTTCGAAGAGGATACCGATTTCATATCTTGCAAGAGTACTAAAAAGTCAGCGAGAAGATTTGGGATTATAATTTTCTCTGCAAGTCTGCACTACAAACCCACACTAAGCAAACGTGATGATCTATCATCATCATATCGGCCCGGAATCGTCAACTACTGGGTCTAGATAGGCCTCCCCTTTGTTTGCCACACCTCCCAGTTCTGTGCATCCCTTATGATTAATATACTCGTTCCTTTTCTGTAAGCATGCAAAGAGGCTTTCACCCTGAAGTGGGGTAGTTACAGTTCTGTTTAGCAGGCACAATAGAAAATTGCACTGTTGCCTAAGTGCATAAATTGCTGTAAAGCCTTCACGAGCGATTATACAAGAATAGGGCTGCCAAAGTTACGCCGCACGGGCGTTGCCGGTGCTTTGCGTCGTCGCCAGCGACGCTATTGCTTCAACGCATTGAGTACCACACGACCGATGCGGTGTAGCAACGCCTCCAATTTAAGACGTTACTTAAACATCATTGGCATTATAAACAATACTACGCTGTGATGCCGCATCAATTTGACCACGAATTGCTTCGCGCTTAGGATAAGCAAGATTTGCGGGGTCAGATATCATGCCTCGGCTTGGGAAATTATGCTGCATAATTTCCCAAGCCTCTTCCAAACTATGTAAGGGTTCGGCTTCCAGTCTACCCAGAATTAGCTGGATACCATTTTTTACATAGATCGACTACTTGTCTAACCACCACAACTGTTAAGCTTTGCTATATCCTTTATTAATAATGGCTGTCAGACTTCTGGCTTCTTTCTGACTACCTGTAACGAAATCGTCAACGCCATTGAATATTTACTAAGTTAAGTATCTTATAGTTTACCCTTTTTCTATCTGCTAGCTATTCCTGGTCCGAGGCCCCATTCTGGGTCCGATTCTCGCACAGAATAAATATTTGTATGGCCTACAGGTTGTTGTTCCGGGTCTGGCTGTTAGTGTTTTAATGTGTGACGCTCCCACGATACAGGAGAAACTCCTCAGCATTTATAGCAACCCTATAAAAAAGCTACTTAAGTACGGTGAGTCCGCCGCACCCTTGGAAGTAGCGCTAGCAACCTTGCTGCCTGGTTAATCTTTAAACCGCAGCGTGAGCTATTTTCGTGACGGCGCGAAAAAAGATTTATCTTTTTGTTGATAGATAGATTTATAGAATAAACATACTTTATTGTACGCCAGAATTATAAAACGAGTGATAGAAGTAGATTCAATATGGGAAAGTGTTTGGTATTTTTCTATCATTTGCAATTTCGGTTTCCGAATGAAAATAGCAGAGACCGTAAACGAACAACGCAAATATATAGGTAGTATAGTACGTTATTTAATTACAACTAGGATTTAATTTTTTTTAAGACAACAAATTAATTCCGACATGCTATATCTTGTGATTTCATAAGATAAACTGCAAAATTAACAATCAATCTAAACATGACTTATTTATTAATGGTGGTATCGTAGTTTCCGCAGCGAAAGTGGTTTGACGATCTGATCTCGTTTACGGGGCGAACATGGCCAGAATATTGCACAGATCAGAGAGGTTCGGAAGGAGAAAGGGGAAGCTTTTGCCCAGTAGTGGGACACTCAAAAACAAAGTTTCTTTGTAATTGGCTGCCCTATTTTCTTTAGCCTTGCTTTTTCTCATTTCCCAGAAATTCAGCCCTTTCTTTTATTCAACACACGCCAAGATCTTTCAACGTTTTCAATCTAGTCGTATAATTCATATGACCATATCTCATCTCATTCGAATTTGACCTTTGACTACGCTAAAGCCAAATTGAAAGGATTTATGAGAAGCCACAGGTTATGACTAATAATGCTTCGTTCCATCAATTTGCCCTACAGACCTTTTCACAGATTTATGAATTAACCGTGTCTGTATTAAGAATGAATTTATTTTGTAATTCGGTGCATGTTTCTCTCAACAATTGGTTGCACGTAGACGGAATACCAAGTGGCTAATCATTATTACTTCGACGTATATTTTGAGCTGATCCTAATTCATGATAAGTTCGCCCCCTATGACATGGAAACTTGTATCGACATACTCTTATAGTATGATTACACATACGCCGCTACAGGTTTATAGCCAATAGCCTTTTTTTTTAGGATGGGAAATCATCAAATGACTTCTCCCACTCTGGGCGGAGCGGGAGGGAGTGTCAGACTCTTACTGACTAAAACCCATCCATGTTCCTTCCTCGCCCTTTACGTTCCGGGGCCGCGGTATCTCTTTCGAACAGTCCCGCAACCCCGGCAGGCTTCGGCCCTTGCGGGCCCCTGTTTTATGCTGACATCTCTTTGAGGCGCGCGTGGAACACGAACGCGCCGTCGACACGGCCTGTCGTCGTTAGACAGACGGACGGCTAGCTAGCCCATAGCCAACCGTTCACAGGCCCGCGTCTACGGTGGCCGGTAGCCACCACGTGGCCCCCGACGCCCGGTGCGTCTCCCGCGGCGGCCGGGAAGGGAGGCTCTCTCCCTCTCTCGTTCCGCCACCTCCATCGCTAGCATGACTGCCTCGCAGAAGGAGGTGACGGCTTGCCATTCCGTCTCGCTCCGGACCATGGATTGAACCAGGGCCGGACGCGAGAGGTCGCCGCCGCCGATAGCCAATAGTCTTGACCAACATTTGAGGAGGCTCTCTATTGGCAGCTGGATCTAGGGTTTGAAGCTGAAAGCAGTATTACAGGACCCGGCGCGTATCATTAGTATGTTCCTCTCTCAAGAGTCCTGACCACCAGTAGGTCGGAACCTGTCCCCGATGCCAGTGACACGCATGTTGCTACAGCAACAGGAGTAACCGAATGACTGCAATTGCTTACAGCATGCCACGTATTAGGGCAAAACGGCGAAGATACTCTCACGAAAGAATCACAGGAAGGAACCAAGTAATTCAGGCATGCCCGCCCTGTTATACGCAAGTCGCATCCCTTCAGATCGTTAACGGGGTTAGGGACAAACGCGTCGAAATTAGATTGCATATTCACTTGGAAAATCTGCGGAGTTCCCTCGATCAACGTATTAGGGGCGCGAAATTGTGCCTCGTTGTTCTACTCAGATAATACGTTATTGTTATTTTTTAGAAGCACGACATGAGCGATAACACTACATAAGTTCTCGAAAAGGCTTCTAATCTGTTTGCCTGTCATCCAAACTTCACAACAATAGCAAATCATGTGGCTTGGAGGTTTGAAAGATTTTGGCTATTTCCGTAAATAATTCACAGACTACTTAGGTATACCTACGTATGATAGCTGGGACTGAAACTAATGGTTCCGAAGTACGAAAGGATTTCGCTATTTCCCTAGAGGACTCAGGGCCAAGGAGAGTCATCTTCATAGCCTTTTCGATTTACATTCTAACTGGATGCAACTGACTATCAAGAAAGAAAGAATATGAAATTCACAATTTAGATAGGTACGATACCCCTTAGTAAGACTGGTTGTCTGACGGATTACCCGTAACGACTGTCAAACCGAAAAGATTATCCAGAAAAAATAAATAGGATCCGCGTTCATGAGAAAAACATCATTTAAACGAATAAATCCAATCCCGAACCCATCAAACATAAATTGAACTGTATTGATTTTCTTTCAGAGCGGGGACCGCAGATCGGTGAGTGAAGCGTGGGAAATCTCGCAGCTAGATGGATCGACGACCTTAAAACGGCGGCTGGGGTGACACGGATGCGAAATGCAGACGACATGGTATTGTGGTACAACTTTGGTCAGATCTAAACCCAGCAAGCTGATTAAATAAAGAAAGAAGAATTTTTATTTGACACGAGTCGCATAAAACTCATACAAGGAACATATTTGAACAATAAAATAAAAAAAATAAAGAATTGTAACATGATTGTCTCATGGCCGCAGGTTAATTTCAGGAATAATGCGAGACATGCAGATGTTGTCTGCCGCTGATTTTCAAATGAACTTTTACGGACGAGTGATGGATGTGTAAGTTTAAAATATTGTTTTATATTTAATACAAATTGACGGACTAAAAACCACCTGCTACGATCCTAGTTCCTAGATAATGGCTGACAACAAAAACCTGTTCAGGTGGAGAGTCAAGATGACTCTGCCCTGGAGTGTAAATGTAGTGTTGCCCCACAAACGATAGAACACTTGATATCGCGTCAAAATCAAAATCAAAATATTTTATTTCACATAGGCCTAGATGGGCACTTATAAAACGTTGAAAAATGTGCACTTTTCGCGTTGGTCGATTCCATGGAGAAGAACAGGCAAGAAACTCCATGGTTACTCTTTTCAAATCATTTGGTATTACAATATTATTATGTTACATTACAGCATTAGTACTAAAGTATGGGGGGACAGCGTAGGCCCGACAATAGGTCGTTGCTTACTATAAAATAAATGTAAAACAAAAGGAATATTTAACAAAAGTTACAAAAGCATCCGGGAATCTAAAGGCGTCCTGCCTGTCCTGTTGCTTACACATCACAAGAGCTGATGGATGCTACTGAAAGTGCCAAAAACGCCGCCAAATTTTGGACTAAATTAAATTATCATCGACACGCTAATAAGACGAAAATGATTATAATCGCCTTTCACTAATCTCTCTCGGGACCCACAAATGGTGACAAAATGGAGGACCACAGCTAGCTTACTAGATCAACAACATGACATGTGTTGTTGTCACAGTGTCTACGTCACGTTCACAAACACATATTAACCTAAATGCATCACTTAAAGCCGACGTAACGGACGGGGGATATTGAATAGATTAACAATACATTACTAGAGAACAATGAGGCGGCTACAGTACTTACTGAATATGCAAAGCAAGTAACGCTCGAAGCCTTAATGTGGTGTAGATTGGAATTCCCACCGACGGATATTGATCTTTGACTATTTGGTTCATTTTGGCATGAATATTAAGAAAAGTATGGGCAATAACGATGATTCTAAAGTAAAAGATATTGAGTACTGACATAAGCTACCGTAAAGTAAATGTCTATAGATGGGAATTCTGTTGAAAGTCTTTGTAGAAAATACAAAACAAAATCTTTGAAATTCATAATCCACTAGCAACTATCTCTATTAGAAAAATGGCCGTACTTCCATTGGGAGGTATTATTAATCCAACTCAATCAGCCTTGTGATCGGGAGCAAAGGCCGTTATGTAAGAAACCCTTATCTGGGCTTGCAGGACCAAAGCAGTCCCCATCTTCGAAATAAAAATTGAAGTAGCAATAGATCCCTTAAATTGGTCGTAGAACCGATGACTGTTGGCGCAGACGTGGTTATCTTGAGTGAAGATGGAGTAAAACGGATTACGTAAGTTGGGATGGCCTCTGACTAGGTGGAACAACAATCCGCGTGGGCTGCTTTACCGTTCAGTTACCCGGTAGCACATAGATGACAGTACAAGACGGTCGAGTCAAATAGCATGCAAATGGATAATTTGGAGAGGTCCTTTGGTCCGTAATGATTGCGCCCCAGTAAGTTTTCATTAACATCATCATCATTTTTGTGCGTCAAGGCGCCATTCCTTTTTCCAGTACCTGTTTATAGGCCCACAAAAACCACAGCTGTTTTCACGCACGAATTTATATCAGCTTTTCTGCTCAATTACTTGAATCGCTTTGGTAATTCAACCGTTAAAGCGTATTAAGCGGTCAGGAAGCCATAATTTTGCATTTATAACATTAGAGGGTATAATCTTACAATTTGCGATATTGTGCTGAATACGAAAGTAAATTACCTTAAAACTCGAGATGATATATGAACTTTGGCATGAAGGTAGACCGTGGTCTGGATTAGGACATAGGACACTGTTTATGCCGGAACTTTGCTGCCATGTCATAATTTTCGACCTAAACGTGGGCGAAGCCGCGGGTAAAATTAATTATTTTTATAGGCGAATGGGCCTCGAAGTATAGGCCTCTGCCCCAAGGTCTAATAGCCATAAGACAAACATAATTGGAAAGAGCTTTTCAAGGAGAACCTTTGCTACTAACGCGACTTTTGTCAATTCGCAGTCCGATTGACCTAAATAGGTGACTAGTGGTTACCAACTCTCCCGAAATTGTCCCACAAATTACATCACTCATTCCAAAGGGCCTCACCCGGGAAATGCTAGCCAGTCACAAATAAAACCAATGACTATTAACACTAAATATAAACAAGGAAAAAAAAACAATTTTTTTGCAACTCATAATAACGTGCCAAAATAAATACGCTATCGAATCCCGGCCCCACGTTATATTTAGAAATACACCGCAGTAGTTGAATTAAATAAAGCTTTATCTTATCAATACATTGTTTAATATATTGCTATCCTGACGCCCACATGCTTTTATTACAATTCAAATTACATATTACCGATTACGGTTTTTTTTGCGTTGGAAATTCCAGTTAAGCTATGTGTTAGTGATAAAGGCGGATATTTGGTGGAGTATTTCGCACGATTTTCTCGCGAAATACGAGTACATACGGTAGTAGTGTCATCTAAAGAACATCGACTTTGTATAGCCATAACAACGGAAAAACACGCGTCGTCATCAAGAAATTTTACAAATGCACATAAATAGGCGTTCTGGGAGCAGTTGGCATAGCGTAGCGTAAAAGCACAAAGGCGGACTTAATGCCTTAGGTTTTCTCTAACAGTCAAAATGGCTGATTGGTGTAAACGTCTGCGTTGGCTACTGAACTAAACTCGATGACTTGAGCTCGATTCTAGCTTAGGACTTTTGTTTAGCTTTTTTTACTTTTCGTTTTTTAATTAATTTATTTTTACTAAAATCACTCAAGTAGATAGTAGAAAGGTAAATTAATAAAACCTATATATTCATTTGTTATTTTTATTAGATAAACGTTGGTATTGGTTGGAATGAGAGATCTTATCACTTGGGTAATTACAGTCAACCAAAGACGGTAAAGAGATAAGATCCAGGTCCTCTGAGAGAATAGGATCTTGCCCTTATCCCAATTCATTTGCGTGCATGTCTTCTCCTTCCATACTCCTCAATCACTCGTCATCTCAACAGACAGACCTCCTCCCTTCGCCATATCATTCTTTACGTTAGTTTTTTAGTTATGTTCAAATCTTCAGAATTAGGATTATCAGCCCATTTTGTTTATCGCAAGGTGCAATGCGTTGACATACAGCCTCGGCCTTCAGATTAGGGGAAGGTCGATTAAGCGGCTATCTGGAGCCCTGCCATATTTTACCCGCTTTATGTCTATAATTATTAAAGAGGCCAAGTTTGGGGTGGTCTTGACCTCATTTGCTTTCCCCTGGAGATTTGGCACGAGCCGTGCATATGTGGGGTTGAAAGGTTGAAAGTTCAAACTTTGGCGTTTCTGTTTTGGGCATATGTCATAAGTAGGCCAAACCCTCACTCATGCCAAATAATAAATAATGGTACAAGTACTTATGCTGTGTTAAACCTGCACATATTTATACATTCAGAGTTTCCTCAGTGCCTCGGAAAGCACGTTAAGCCGTTGGTCCCAGCTATTATTTGTAGATCTTTGACAGTCGTTAAAGGTTACCCGAAAGTCTGACAACTAGTCTTACCAAGGGTATAGCACTATAGCTTTTACAAAAGAGCCATCGTTTGGCTCCCAGTACTAACTGGGTTGCGGAAATTGAAGTCTCTTTCATTTCGGAAGCCGAAATCAACTCCATTTATAAATTATAATCGTCATTAGAGACTTATACTGTCAGTCGGTTTAATATCCATTCTAGCAATAAGCGTAAGTTTTTTAATAGCAGCTTACGTTAAGTCAAGATTGACTATTCTAAGAACCCCTCGAATTAAATCAATCGTCGGTGTCGTCGCTCCAAATATTCAATCGTTCAAGGTGCCTTCATTTGATATGAATCATTTATGAGACTCTAGAAACGATTAACGAAAATGACGATATACATAGATAATGGAGAATAGATATAAGACCACAGACCCTATTTAACCAAGTTGTGTCATAGTTTCAAGACGGTAATGTAAAGAGCTGTACGGATCATAGCCTAGTCTTTTCACACTGCTGGCTTTTCACCTTGACAACCCAGTAATTGGGTATTACTGGGTAATTATACCCCTTGGTAATACTGTCCTTCAGGCTTCTGTCGCGTGGCTTCTGGCAATTGTCAAAAATCTACAAATTACAGCGGGAAACAACGGAATAGAGAACTTTTCGAGGTACGGGGTCTCGATACGAAATAGATGCTCACGTCACCCATCCACAGACATACCTCGGCAAGCGTTGCTTAAACTTCGATTTACCCGAGCGGCTGTTATTATAATTTAGCCTCGGGCACCCCACCGTACCTCTCCTATATTATACACGTGCGTTTAATTTCGGTCCTGTTAAACCACTTGACGAATCTTATCTAATGCGATGATTCATTAATTTTTATCCTGGTACATGTAATAACATAGGTTTTCAGATTATAGGGTGGGGCTTCAATCGCATGTCATACCGCCAGCTAGCGCGGGCGAAGCGAGGTGAGATAAACTAAGCGAAGCTAAGCTAAACTATGTGGGTACACACCGAAAACTACGGACGAAAGAGCGAGCGAGGGGCGAGCGAATATCATCCTTGGAATCGTCAGATATTTCGTTCGCATCATTTGTATCGCCGACGTACCTTAGCTCTGTAGTTCGCGGTGTGAACCAAAGTATGAAAAGAGGTGAACAATGCTCGCTCGGCTCGATCGCTCGCCCGCTAGCTGGCGGTGTGGCCTGCACTTCAAGAGCGCAAGCAAGCACAATTTACGTCACTTCAATGAGTAAAGTTTTTGACTCTTGAATATTGAGTTTACTTTGAGCGGCGTTTGTAAGTTAAATGAGTTTGCTATTCGCGCTTATCTATCCTCGCCTTAGGGGTGGCGTAATGCTTAGGAAGGTAATTTATTATAACACTGTGCGATGGAAAATATATTTACAGTATTTTGTACCAATTCTAGCTTCAATCAGTTTCTTTTCACTACTGATATCAGTGAATGAAAACATCGTGGGAAAACCTGGCCAAAAGTCTGAAATAGCCAACCCGCCTTGAGGAATATTCTATATAAGAGAAGAGACTTTTGATGCTCGATGGACCTTTGGCCCGCAGTGTAACAGACTGGTATTATTTGTGGCTTACCGAAGCTATGCATTCGAATTAAATAAGCTGGTTTGTTCAGTAATAAACTAGCAAACCACAGTCGAAGTTATAATTGGAATGTGGAAAAAAAAACGCAAACTTTTTTTAAGACACTAGAATACCGGCTTTTTATTTACTGCCCAGCTCTCATATGAATAATAAAACAAACTACTGCATACCGACTATTAAAGTATTATTTTTCCTTTTAAAGACGAATCCGAATCTTTCCTGCTTTGCACTGTTTATTGACTTTACGATAAAAATGCCATTAAATTATGGCAATTTGTTATTTTTGCATAAGGTCGTATTTGATAGTCATCATTTAAGGATAATTTTCTACGCTATTATGATAATTGTTTATGATCCTTGACTTTTAAAAAAGTAAGCAAAATTAATGTTTTGTTTTTATACTTACTAAAAAGGCTTAATGCGGCCTAATGTATGGATGGTTGTTGTCAAAAAAAAATCTAAAAAAAGGGAAAAGTAATAGTCAGTAACCTCAGAGCTACAGTTAACAGCACCAACAAGATATTTGTGGTCTTATATTAAGGAGAAATATAACTGTAACTTGGAGTCCGCCCAAAATACTGGATGTGCCCAAATTATTTTCAAGGATACTCCGTAAGTACCTACTAAGTACCTATGCTATTATTTCCTCCTCTAAGTAACGTACATATTATTCATCCTATAAAGAATTAATAAACACTAAACAAGACAACAGCTATCGGTTCTTCCTTTTCATGCAATATTTAGCGCCTTTAAGGGGTGAATTTTCAGGAATCCCTTAAATCTTGGAGGAACTGTTGTGCAAATTTTTATGTTACTTGACGCAGAAGTCCTGTACATTAGGAAATTGTGGCTAAATAATAATAGCCGCTAGGGTCGATATTAAGGCCGCTCTCCAACGTCGTAAAATATCGTCGCACAACGAAAACGATGCGCAGACGCGACTTAGACGTCGCGGCGTCGCAAATCTCTGGTGGCAGATGCTGACGTTGGAGAAATGTCAACGCTCGTATAACGTTAGTGGTATAGGGGCCTTAGGTGAAGCCTTGCTTGCCTAGGTTGGTCCCGGCTGTCATTTGTAGATCTCTGACGTCCTTTACAGGCAGTAAGTGGCCCGAAACTCTATCAACCAGTCTTATCAAGGGGTACCGTATAATCTAGTTTAACTGGGTTGACGACCCCGACGTAGTTCGGGTAAGGCTAGGCAGATGATGACGTTTAGGCTGTACATTGACTTAAATTGACACAGTGATGTTAGAAAAAGAAAAGTCGGTCCTCCAGGAGCGAGATGGCCGAGATGGGTAGACGAGATTGTTGCCATCGCGGATAAATCCTGGGTGTGGAAAGCACAGGAACGTGGAGATCAGTATAATCGATCAGTATACTAAGCAAAGAGAGCCCTGCAGTGGGTGTAGTCAGGCAGTGGATGATGATGATGAGCAATTTCAGATTTTTGTTAGTAAAGTTTTTTTCTCCTCATCGTTACTATATTATAACTAGCCTGTATTGTCCCGCTGGGGTAAAAGCCTCCCTCCATTCCTTCCAACGATCACGATTCTGTGCTATTTCTTTCCAATTCTCAAGGAAGACATCTAGTTCGTCCCGCCATCTCCTTCGTGGTCTACCACGTGTCACTGTTTCAGGGCACCATTTCTGAGCCTTACGGGCCCACAGTTCGATCGGCATGCGACAGACATGTCCTGCCCAGTCCCATTTAAGTTGGGCAGCCTTTTGAGCGTTCATCGTATCCTTCCAATTACAGGGTTTGCGCCAGTAGCTGGCCACGTTTATTGCAGCGATATACAGGTCGTCAAGAGTGCAGGTAACGGACACCTGGGACACTCCAGCAGGTGGGGCATTGTTCGGTTCGGAACGCCGCGCCGTAGTCGCACTCGGTGTTGGAAGAACCATAATACCCTGTGCCAGTACGGGTACGCAATCGATTCAGAGCTTTCCAAATAGGCCACTGTAGTTCACTGCCGGGAGCCAAGTGTTCTTTTTTGTTAAAGTAAAATACCTATTCAGGTATTGCAGTCATCAAATACCTTATTTCTAATTTACTTCTTTCAGTATGCGGAAAAAAGGTATTATTACGAGATTGTAAAAAGGCATTCATAGCAAAGAATTGAATAAAGTCTGTCCTTGTAAATTGAATTCAATTTTTGTTATCTGAGCTATTTGCAATGCCGTACAATACAAATAAATAATTGCGTAAACGGCTATTAGGTACAATGTTGTGAATTTAAAAAAACAAACAAGCAATCCAAAAACAGAAAAACTACTTAGGTATTTTCTTCTTGGGACGACTGGGAAACGCGAAAAAAAAACATGCGATAGAAGTGAAAACTCGTAGCCGATCCGCTACGGCTACGAGTGCTACGAAGCGTAAGGTGACGGTCACGCGATTCCATGTTTTTTGTTTACTCAAAAAGCTCAACGCGCCTGAAGAAGTTTTCACGTAAAAACTTGTCGTCCAATGCATTTAAGTCGAGTAGATTTTGAAATTTTGTATGGGACAGCTGAGTATTTTTCGCGGTATTACGATAATGCTACATGGGTCATTGGGTCGTTTATGGGTGGATTTGTTTTGTTAAAGTATAAACTTAGGGGCACTATGCAAAAGAAAACAAAAAAAAAATGCCTGAAAAATATTTTGGGTTTGGTAATGTAACAAAATTGGTAATTTCCGAAAAAAGAGAAAGAACCCCTCATAAAGTCCTCACTCCATAGGAACCCATAAGGCTCCTGACTGGTTGGAGTGTACTCCAACCAGTTGTGCACTATGGTGGTCTGTAGCAAATACCCTTAAAAGTGATCAATGATGATGATAGTAGAAAGATTGTGGGTCTGTTCCCGACTTCAAAAATATCCATTCATTTAGTAAACCACTAAGGCCATAACATCTACTAACCTACACTATGCCTTTTTTTTACGGATGGGTAATCATCAACAACTCCCACTCTGGGCGCAGCGGGAGGGAGTGTCAGACTTATACTGCCTAAAACACATCCATGTTCCTTCCTCGCCCTTTATGTTCTGGGGCCACGGTATATCTTTAGAACAGTCCCGCAGCCCTGGGAGACACCTACACCATGCCTGCCAGGAGGATAATGGCGCACTCCTGCTTTCAAAAAGCGCTGTGCGAGCAGTAGGAACTTTATTGGCTAATTCTGTATTATGCAGAATGAATTCCTATTCGTATTCTATATTATGAATTCCTATTCTGCAGCAGATTTCAGAATTTTCTTCTACCTATACTGTTTTATAAACATTAAAATTACCAACGGTTTTGTCAGAGGTTTGTTATTTTTTTTACCGCAAAGTTGATTCACAATGTTTTTAATGTCTATTACGTATAAACTAGTTGATAATAATAACAAACACATTAGGCATGTTTAATCCTTTATGTTTCAATAAAATTAATAATTAACTTAAAAATAAGGATAACCACTTGTAATTATTATTGTCCTGGTTTATTTAGATATGTGTAAGTACTGCCCTGACGTTTGAAGTTTTTGGCTGTCAACTGCTGTCAGAGGCACTAGTGCTCTCCAATAATTTCGTGATTTGCTAAGAAAAACTGTGATTTAAGTACTAACAATACTACCAAAGTGCAGATAAAGTGTCCATCTCGTGGTGATAGTGTTATCCAGCTCTGAAATTCGTTATTAAGCCTGAAAAAAGCGATCAAAAACTTGAAATCGCTCAGTGAAAACAATTCTACCCCCACAAAATTGACTAATCATCAATTGAGAAAAATTGTTATTTGACAGTGACAGCTGCTGTCAGTGTCACGTCACGCCACAAGATAGTGTTGCCAGAGCTCGGAAAAGTTGACACATAATAAAAATTTCTACCAAACAGTAGAAAATGGATAAACAGATGGAATTATTTCTAATGAAAATAGATGAGAAGATTGCCACGAAGATGCATGAATTAAAAGAAGATTTCATGAAACACACTAGTTCAATAACCGCAAGTATTACAGCAACAATAGAAGAAAAGCTGAATCCACTGGTTAAAGAGAACCTTAAACTTAACAGTGAGGTGTCGACACTGAAAACGAAAGTCAATAAGTTAGAAAGGGAAGTTAAGAGAAATAATATACTACTGCATGGCGTAGAAGAAACCGAGGAAAACAATAAGGAACTTATGAGTTTGGTCGTGGATTTCATAAACAAGATAGTAACCGAGAGAGGAATACGAGAATTTGATATGTGGGAAATCAGTGAGGTCCAAAGGTTGGGGAAAAAAGAAGACAATAAAAGGAGACCGATATTAGTAAAACTTACTTTGGCTTGGAGAAAACAAGAGATATTAAGAAATAACAAATATTTCCCAGCAACCACATATGCCACTGAAGATTTTTCCAAAGAGGTCTTGGAAATAAGGAAAGAGCTAAAACGGCAACAGCAACAAGAAAAGAAAAATGGAAACTTAGCAATCATCCGTTATGATAAATTAATAATTAAAGGGACAATAAACCAAGACAAAGGGAATGATAAGAGGACACGGGCCCCGTCAGACTCACCACCTCAGTCTAATGGCGATGATAGCCCACAACCAAAGGCTCCAAGTAAAATAAATAAAACAAATGCTTTCGAATATATGAACCGCTCCAGACACAACTCACAAACCGGAAACAGCAAGCAATAGCAATCAATCAAAAACCACCCGCAACAGCCGAAGAAAGGAAATAACACAAAAACAAACAACAACAACAAATCACATTCCCCAAGCCGGCTGGTCACCGTGGGGAATAACGACCAACACCCTCCATCAATGAAAATAAACAAACTAAGAATAAACAAACTAAATTCATTAAAAATCTGTACCTATAATGTAAGAACATTGTCATCAACAGAACGCTACCTAGAACTCTCCCACGCCTTGGAAAACATTGAGTGCCACATCTTAGGGCTAGCCGAAGTAAGATGAAACGGAAGCGAGATAGAAGAACATGAAAAACATATATTCTGCTACAAAGGTGAAAGGAACGGACAATATGGCGTCGGCTTCTTATAAACAAAGAACTCAAGCAATACATCGTAAACTTCAATGGAATATGTGAGAGAGTGGCCTTACTTCAGCTCTAAATCAGTGGCACAACCCTGTCACTAATACAAGTACATGCTCCAACGACCCAATCAAGCGAAGATGAAATTAATACATTTTACGAAAATTTAACAAAAGCCCATGACCTCGCAGACCAATTCGTGATAGTTATGGGAGATTTTAATGCCAAGATCGGACAACCACAATCAGATGAAAACTGAGTAGAAATTGCAGGCAGGAACTGGTGGAATCTCGTAAAAAAGAAAGGACTGGAAGAAGATGGAGGAGGCTTTCACCCTATAGGGATCTATTACAAGAGAAACCATATAAATACCCAACTGTATTTACTATGTATATTACTTTATATTACTTGTAATTAGAATTAAATAAGCTTAAATAAAATAATAAATAAATAAGTACTGCCCAATTCAATGTTTTACTGATCAGTAAAAATAGACTGAAAAAAGACATAACATCAACATCATCAACATAACTATACATGTCTGGCACGCATAATGGTCCACTCCAAGGACCCATGATAGATAGATAGATACATGCCCGGCATGTCCTAGAACCAAAAAAAGCAAAGACATGTGACATCTCACATCTATACATCAACATCATAAAAAACATATACGCAATAAGTACGAGTAGAGTAAAACTAGAAACAAAAGGCGACGAAATAAAAATCGAGAGAGGGGTCCGACAGGGCGATCCCCTATCACCCAAAATCTTTATTGCTGTCCTAGAATGCATATTCCGAAATCTTAACTGGGAAAGAAAGGGCATGAGCCTAGAAGGCTGTAATCTCAATCATTTACGTTTTGCGGATGACATAGTCCTAGTGGCCGAAACTGCCAAAGAACTTGAGGAGCTTATACGACAGTTAAACAATGAAAGCACAAAGGTTGGCCTACATAAGAACGCCTCAAAAACAAAAATCATGACCAACAGCCACCAAGTACCAATCAAGATAGAAGGGAAAAATATAGACTATGTCAACCAATACATATACTTGGGAAAGCAAATGTCATTTTCAAAGTCGAACAATGAGGAAGAGGTAGAGAGACGAGTAGGCTTAACATGGAGAAGATTCTGGTCACTGAAAGAAATCCTGAAGGGTAACTATAACATAAACTTAAAAAAGATAGTTCTTGATACATGCCTTCTGCCCAGCTTGCTCTATGGCTGTCAAACGTGGACCCTCACAGACAAAATAAAAAGGAAAATAAGAACCACCCAAAGAGCCATGGAAAGAAGCATTCTTAAAATAAAAAAACCGGCCAAGAGCGTGTCGGGCCACGCTCACTGTAGGGTTCCGTAGCTTCCCAGACCATTAAAAATACCAACATTTTTCGTCAGCAAAAATAACTTTGTTTTTCATAGTATTTGTATGAAAAACAAAGTTATCATTTGCGTTTTTTTGAAAAAGTGCTATATAACTCAAAAACTATTCAACTCATCAAGTTGAAAATAATTTTCCTAGAAAGTTCATATAAAGGTCTACTTCTGTGATTTTTTTCATATTTTTTAAACTTATGGTTCAAAAGTTAGAGGGGGGGGGGACACATTGTTTTTGACTTTCGGAGCGATTATTTCCTAAAATATTAATATTATCAAAAAATGATTTTAGAAAACCCCTATTCATTTTTAAATACCTATCCAACAATATATCACACGTCAGGGTCAAAATTAAAAAAAAAATCGCTCCCCACTTTACGTCTGGGGGAGGTACCCTAATAAAAATGTTTTTTTAAATTTTTATTTTTGCACTTTGTCGGCATGATTGATATACATATTGGTACCAAATTTCAGCTTTCTGGTGCTAACGGTCACTGAGATTATCCGCGGACAGACAGACAGACAGACAGACAGACAGACAGACAGACAGACATGGCGAAACTATAAGGGTTCCGTTTTTTGCCATTTGGCTACGGAACCCTAAAAAGTACAAAAAATAAGAAGTGAAACCATAAGAGAGCAGACTAAAGTTCAAGATGCACTTACCAAGGCCCTTAAACTAAAATGGAAATGGGCTGGACATGTGGCACGCTACAATGATAAAAGATGGACACTAATAGCAACCAGGTGGAGAGGTCCCACAGGGAAAAGAAATGTAGGAAGACCGTTTAAGAGATGGAAGGACGACATAGATGAAACAGCAGGGAAAGACTGGCTGCTCAAGGCAAAGGACAGAGGAAAATGGGACAAGCTGGAGGAGGCCTTCACCCTAAGAGGGGTCCAACTTAAAGATTGACTTGACTAGCATTACTAACAACTAGCCTATAAAAAGACCACTAACAATCTTACTAACGACATTTGAATTGTAAAATAAGTTAACAAGTTGGAATAAATGGCTTTATTATTATTATTATTATGTGACATCTACCAATCCCACATGGTGGATTATAGCACATTCCCTCTCATACAGAAGCCCGTATCCCAGCAGTGGGTACATTAATGGGTTGATGATGATGATACCGTGATATTTACTTAGTTCTCATAGAAAACCTAAGTTTACACTTTATAATTATTATGTTTAATTTTTATTAAAATGTAATTTTATACGTTCTTCTTGTTTTTTTGTAACAAACCATCAATATGGAGTCACAGCCTGCCTATAATCCGCAACCCAGTTATGGACTTATGCAATACCGCTTGGCAAGCCTGGTTGTCAGACTTGTGGGCTTCTTGTTACATCAGTAAAATTTAAAAAAAATGACACTGTTGAATGTGGACCGTATACAAGACCGTTATCACGAAATAAAAAAAAACAAAATCTTGTTTGTATTAATACTGTTTCATCACACCGGCTACATGTAATCTGATTATATTAACATGTGACATAATGAAAAATGTTCTCCGTCAACCTAAAATGTATATTTATATTGTTTATCTATTGTTATGTGCTAATGACTCACTTGACTCTAGAGCTAAAAATTGTGTCCTGCTATTTTTAATAAGTACCTACTTACAACGGACTATTGGAACAGTTCACTATGTTAGCGAACTATGGCAGTAATTTATAATGAGTAAAATTTTTAAATTGATAATACCTATCTGGAAATATGAATAATAGACGGTCAATAATTTAAATAAAAAGACTAATTTACAACACTAAATGTTGTGATGTGTTAAAACCTATTTGCTTGAAAGTTATGTGGGTAAATTAAAAAATATAAACCCGCCTGAAAATCCTCTTTGCAAGCACAACAGATCAGCCAGAATTGAATGCATGAAGTCCATTGTTTTAAAATTAGAACAGTTATCTCACCATTGCCTCGCGCGCTACAATTTAATTGAATTAACAACATAATTACATTCCCTGTCATCAATTTAGAGACAACTGTTAAAACAAAAACTTCGATTTTATACATAATACTCACATCTTCGAAAATAGATCCGACGTTGGCAGTCACAAGCAGCAGTGGCACTTTATCCGAACCCATTTTTTTGAACTTCAACATGTTCCTGAAGAGTTTTTTATTATAAAACAATTCCTATTTCACTAACGAGGTTATTTACAACACAACGTAAGGTTTATCACTGTTTCTATAATTTGGCGCGAACACGCCTTAACTAAGAATACTGTTCTTTACATTATTATGTTTAAATAATACGTTTCTCCGTCAAAAACGGAAGATTTTGTACAAAGTAGTAAAACCGCCCGAGTCGCCCCAGCCCTTTCTGACATTTGTATGAATGAATGACATTTTTTACGCTCACAGTTGCACGTATAAACAGCAACAATCCGAATAATTTACGATGTTTACAATTTTCGTCCAAAATCAATTAACGTTTCATAAAATACCAACTGAAATATTGATAAAAATTATGACCAAATTACAAATATTATATTAATATTAAAATTCCATGATAAATTGTTGATCAAACAATTTAAATGTGACTTTAAGAGAGACCTGCTATCGTAAGGACCGTAGAACGGAACGTAACTTTTGAACCATGAGACCTTTTGAATTTGGTCGGTTGTTGCACCAATGACGTCGATGCTAGTTTTACGTCACGCCTACTTTCAGGGCCGTATTTGCGTAAATAAATATGGGAAGACTGTATTTAAACCCGAGAGGTCAAGAAATGCGTAAGTTGTGACGGCGAAAATTAAGAATTTGTATTTTTATATAAAAGCAGCGTGTGTTGTTAAATTTAATAATAAACATTACCTAATATTTTTGTCGCTTTGCGACGCATCGCGGTCGACTAATTTACACGGCAAAATGTTTTAAATACTCGGCATTTTTATGCCATTGTGTAAGGACCTGTCGCTTTAATAATATAACATATTTATTTTTTAATATTAGGTATAGGTACATTTCGCGCCAACTATCAGACTGTTTAATTTGACTTGGGAATAATTATAATAAAAAAAAAAACATAAAAATTTTACTCTTCGGAGTTGAATTCAGTACTAGTGACGTCACGTCAGGTTGCTATTGCCACACAAATCAACAGGGTAGGTAATTGCTTTTTGAAAAAAATAAAACCGACTTTAAAAAAAAAAACAAAAAAGTGAAAAATAACTTTAGCTTCTGACGTCGGTGACCTTTGTTTGATTGCTTTAATTTTTTTGTCACCGACTTCAGAAGCTAAAGTTATTTTTCACTTTTTTTTTTTTTTTAAGTCGGTTTTATTTTTCACTTTTTAGTGGTTCACCTGTGCTTGATACACATGGAAAGTGCATACCGTTACAATTGCAACAAGCCCAAACACGACTAGGATGCATTGTCTCATTATGGAGTTCCATGACTCTTGGCTTCATCATCAGATCTGATGGTAGAATGGTTCTTATCAAACGCAAATGCTTCACTTGTTGTAGAAAATACCAAAATCGCTGTACGTTATCCTATAAAATTTGAAGAGTTCCCTCGATTTCGCCAAGATTCCATCATCAGATCCCGACTTGGTGGCTATTGGACCATTTGGAAAGTATACCCTTTCCAAAAAAAAAAGAATTTTTCAAATCGGTTGGCACGCCACGTAGTTATGCGCGAACAAACATAAAAAAAAATAGAAACATCCGAATTGAGAACCTCCTCCTTTTTTAGAAGTCGGTTAAAAAATGGTGTCCACTACCCAGCCCATTCTTTTGAGTTTCTTTTCTGAATATTTAATTTCCTAGTAGACGAGAAGCGTATTAAGACACAAAAGTTTTCGCGCGCTTTTTTGAATTATATTTCCCGCGTTCCCGATTTTCCACAATTCATCTCTGTATGTTTTCGGGGCGTTCCTTCTCGTCGCACATGCGAACTATGTTCCGCCGGCGCTCAATGTAAACGGCTAAAATAGAAATCGATTATTGTTTCTATTCCCGTGAATTTAGGTCGGGTTTATTCCTTAAATCAGTGCTATGGCGATCCGGTAAAGAGTAGGTAAGTGAAATTTAAATCATTTGAGTGATTTATTGCGGATTTTTCTTGGATCGTGTGAATTTCCGTTTCGTGCCGGAATGTTAGGGATTTAGCCTTGATGCCACTTTGGCCACGAGGTTGTGAAAAATGTTAATTAGGAATGGTTTTGTTGGTAAACAAATAATAAAACCAAAATGTAGGAAGGTACCTACTTACGGGTTTTCAGGGTGACACTGGTATTTTTCATTCATTTGTTTTTAGCACCATGAAACTCGCCGTAAATAAATTAGGCATCCTTCATTTATTTACGGCGAGTTTACCATTGTTTTAAACTATTTCCAGTTATTGGCAAAATAGGTATACTTACATAAAGTCAAGTGAGAAAATTAAGAAAGTTTTTATTTTTCGATTTTCTTTCTCCATCGACCAGTTAGATCTAAGCCTTTAATTAATTTAATCACAATAATTTTCTTCATAATTTAAGATTTGTCTGACGTCATCATATCGAACTTAAAAATGTAACTGTAACTTTCCAGACATAAAATAACTGTGACCTTCCAGACTAACGTCCTAAACATTGTATTTTTAAAACTCACTAGGACATTCTCATCATTTATCTTTTAGGTACGTCTCCGATCAGAGTTATTTTCAAATAAATTAGGAACACAGTCTACACATCGCTATTCATCATATATACCTACCAATCTCGAAGACCCCTATTGTGCTTCAAAAGAAGGGCTTGGGGTCCCGTTACTAGGCTACCGATGTAGCCCTTCTAAAAGTCACGGAGGGACTGGTTGGTACCTGCGGGGAACGTGGAGAATTGTAGTTGAGCAGGTATAAGCAACCAAGAGCCCCAAAATATAGACTAACGGTCTACATAGTTTGGTAGGTACCTGAAGTGATGCTGGTGACTGAAAAGTTGTGTGGTAATTACAACCAATTACCACACGATGTTCGTCATCTCATCAGACACTCAACCAATTACCACACGATGTTCGTCATCTCATCAGACACCTCCTGTCTTGCCATATCATCCTTCACACAGTCCATCCATCGTTTCTTATGTCTTCCTCTGCTCTTATTCCCAACCACATTCAAACTTAACATTTTCCTTACGAAACTTTCCTCATTTCTCCGCATCGTATATGCCCATTTGCCCATACCAAGCCTAAGCTTGGTATGGGCAAATGATGCGGAGGAATGAGGAAAATGTCATCAGGAAAGTGTATAAAAGCAGTGGAAGATAGGAGGTGACTGCTGATATGACGAGTAACAGAGAAGACAAGCTGCGCCAACCCCAAATAAATTGTGATAAGGGCAGGAGAATGATTATTCTAGTTTGGAACTTACCTTACTGGCAACCAACAATGTAAACAGTATAGACATTTCACAAATATTTTACCTCTGACTGTTGCAACGCAACCGCAACCTTATTGTAATAAAAATAATAGTATATTATGCAACTAGTGAATAAAGGACGGATTTAAAGCGAGGGCCGTAGATGAGTCACGAGCAAGCGAGTGATTCAACTGTTAGAATCCTGAACGACGCGAGTAAATTCGTACTTTATTCAGGAGTTGCATACTATAATTTATACCATGACTACGAGACAAGACATAATTTAAGCGAAAATAGAAATTTAATCAAGAAATAAGAATTGTTACATTAATTGAAATGGACATTAAAATTAGAGCAATGACTGAAATTAAGCGTAATGTTCTTATTATTATCATTAGGGTGGTCAACTTGTGAAACAATATTTATCTCTATAAAGGCAGCAAAGAACACAAAACAGTTTTTAATCTAATGCCAAACTCTTTGTCGCAAATATCGACCAATCAAATCTCGAGAATTTATTTGCACCAAAGAGTTTTGAATTTCGAATCTTAGCGCAAGGAGTTTGTGTAAGCATTGAAATAGAGACCGGATATATTTTTGTGTTCCAAATTCAAACACCAAAATAGTGAATAAAAACAAAACAGTAAATAAAAGGCCTTTTTATTCACTGTTTTGCGTGAATAAAATAAGCTTTTTAGAGTAGGTATGGTATAAACATTACAACAATCTTAAAAATTACTAAATCTTGAAAATGCATCGTATCTACTGGCTGCTGGGTCAATATAGTCTATACAGAAAGCATAGATAGGTAAGTCCGAAGATATCACTTCTGTGCCCGAACTACCACATCGTTACCATTGGGAGTTAGTGAACATTAACTTAGCCTATAACAGTCAACTGCTGGATTCAGGCCTCGTAAAACTGGCGCCTCCGCGAGAATACTATGTTCTCCACTTTCCACAGTTCCACATCTAGCCAGCGTTGTTCGACACTTCCTTTTGTCATGCACTGTCTCATTGAATAGACTCTACGATCTAGGTAGTAGGAGTCCTCTTTAAAATAAAGGTGACTCCTACTAGAGGCTCTAGTGCACCTGAGCTTATTTGTAAAGCACAATCAACTACTTCTCAGCGGGTCGAAGGCAATCTAAATTGTGAACAGAACTGAGCCACGAGTTTGGTGCCTTCAGTAGCGTCCTGTAATGAATAAAGAACACGCATGACAAGATATGAAATGCCCCATAGTTTGTGGAACAGCATCATATTTACACTCCAGTCGTCAATGAATCAACTTTACATTTCCACACCACAGGCTTCCTGCAGTAGAAAAAGAGTGAAGGAATCCGCGACGTGAGCCTAGTGCGGGTTGGTTGCGGTGGTGTGTCTAGGGGCCAACAATACGGCAAGCCCATAAGGCAAGCAGACTTCGGAAACGTCTTAGATCTTTTGGTACTAGGACGTGCTATTTCCCTCACGATGTTTTCCTTCAACTACTGGTCTTTATTCCGCTGCTTGAAAATACGACACTATAGGACTCTTTTAATTGCACCGCCTTGCCCATGTTCATACTATCTACATAAACCTTCGTACTAACAAAATCCATTACCTTTTCAGCCTCCAAGATGTACATACAATGTACATTGTTGCTGGCAGCTGCAGCGGTAGCGACAGCGACCGTAGCACATTTGCACCATGCCGTCGAGACGGAGATGTTTGCCATACCTATAAGTCCTAATCTGTTTAACTGGACGTATCAAGGTTAGTTTGCATGCACAAGTATTATTGGTCTCGCATGGACCAGTGACATTCGCCATAAAAGCCTGCAGATGATTAAATCAGTTATTTCAAGTAAGACAAAAGGAAAAAGAAATATTCCAGTATTTTAAGGTAAGCGTCCACCTGTGCGTAACGGACGCATCGCATCAAACGGATCGTAGTATTATTGAACAGATTCGAGCGATCTGTACGATGCGGATCAGTGACTTTCTACATAAATACAAAGATTGCTACGATCCGTTTGACGCGATGCGTCCGATGCGTAGTATGCGTACGATGTGGACAGGTGCGCATGGACGCTTACCTCAGTACTTTGCCGGGCGAACAGTCGAACAGTCCCGCAGCCCCGGCAGGCTTCGGAGCGAGAAGTCTTGGATTCGATCCGGGGTCGCGCAATGTGTTATTGGATTTTTCCATCAGGAATTTCTCAGTAGGAGCCACGAAGTCCACTCACTTAGTATAACTGGATAAATGTGGGAGTACTATCAGATTATACACTTCTGCCTTACACTTCGGGGATTATTTAATGTGTAGTTTTAACCAATCAAATGGCTTTAATCTAGTTTTTAACCCCCGATGCAAAAACGACGGGGTGTTGACGTGTCTGTGTATGTGTGTGTGTGTGTGTCTGTCTGTGGCATCGTAGTTCCCGAACGAATGAACCGATTTTTTTGTTTGAAAGGTAAATTAGTCGGGAGTGCAAACATAGCTAAGAAAGCTATGTATGATAAAATCAGTCCGAGATGGCCGCCACGAATGAATTTTTAGGGTTCCGTAGCCAAATGGCAAAAAACGGAACCCTTATAGTTTCGCCATGTCTGTCTGTCTGTCTGTCCGCGGATAATCTCAGTGACCGTTAGCACCAGAAAGCTGAAATTTGGTACCAATATGTATATCAATCATGCCGACAAAGTGCAAAAATAAAAATTTAAAAAAACATTTTTATTAGGGTACCTCCCCCAGACGTAAAGTGGGGAGCCATTTTTTTTTTAATTTTGACCCTGACGTGTGATATATTGTTGGATAGGTATTTAAAAATGAATAGGGGTTTTCTAAAATCATTTTTTGATAATATTAATATTTTAGGAAATAATCGCTCCGAAAGTCAAAAACAATGTGTCCCCCCCCCCTCTAACTTTTGAACCATAAGTTTAAAAAATATGAAAAAAATCACAGAAGTAGACCTTTACATGAACTTTCTAGGAAAATTATTTTCAACTTGATGAGTTGAATAGTTTTTTAGTTATATAGCACTTTTTCAAAAAAACGCAACTGATAACTTTGTTTTTCATACAAATACTATGAAAAACAAAGTTATTTTTGCTGACGAAAAATGTTGGTATTTTTAATGGTCTGGGAAGCTACGGAACCCTACAGCGAGCGTGGCCCGACACGCTCTTGGCCGGTTTTTTTTTCACAACTCCCGCAGTGTCCGTATCAAATGAAAGGGCCAACACCAAAAACCGGGAATACCTTGAAATTATAACCCTATATTGTGTCGGGGGGTTTTTTAAATTTTTAATTTATTTATTTATTATTTACTTACTATAATGCGGGCCTTCTATATGCTCGTAAACGAATAGGTACACGTGTTGGTGACCTTCGCTTCTTTGAGAGAACTACACTCCATAGGACAAGCAGAAAGACGTGTCTTCCCAGACACGTTTTTCTGACAACAACATAAAACACATACAACAACAAATAACAACATAATTCTATTGTACTGGCTTAGCTTGGTATGGAGTTTGAATAGAACACGAAGCCAGTTAGTAGTAGTAGTACTGGTAGTCAGTGGCCCAAAAAGTCTGACAACCAGTCTTTCCAAGGGGTATCGTATTATCCAGAA
This sequence comes from Xestia ashworthii, assembly GCA_950022955.1. Classification (NCBI taxonomy): domain Eukaryota; kingdom Metazoa; phylum Arthropoda; class Insecta; order Lepidoptera; family Noctuidae; genus Xestia; species Xestia ashworthii. The sequence continues at coordinate 7,183,128 of OX465570.1, read as the reverse complement.
CTACCTATGTTGTGGAGGTCAGATATAGGCAGTCGCTCTATGTAAAATACTGGTATTCAGCTGCATCCGGTTAGACTGGAAGCCGATCCCAACATAGTTGTGAAATGGCTAGGCAGATGATGGTGATGGTGCATGAAGTGGGAAAGGAAGTCCAAGTTAACGAAGGATTGATTGTGTAAGGAATAATATGAAAGAAATAGGAGTAAATGTTAGCGTTGAGGTTGACAGAGAAGAATTTGAAGAAATAAACGTGTAGCGCCGACCCAAGTAACATGGAACAAGGGCAGGAAGATCATGATGACTATAAATAAATAAATAAATAAAAAAAAATATCGCTGGACATAACAAACAGCGCTATCAGTGCCAAACTAAGCAAGGCTTGTATCGTGGACACCAGATGGTTGATATACTACATATACATACACTTTTTATTTGTACATACATACTTATCAATATAAAAATCAATGCCACTTTTCGTTGTAATTTTATAACTCAAGAACGGGCTCACCTATCCAAACCAAATGTTTAGGCTTTGTTTGGACTATTTAGTAGATGGTTTATGTGAAGTTTGAACAAAATCGGTCGAGCGGTTCTTCACGCAGACGAAGTTGCGCGGGTCAGCTAGTTACACATATAAACATCCATGACTCGAAAACAAATGTCCATGCTCATCACACAAACATTTGCTCCTACCGGGATTCGAACCCAGGACCCTAAGAACGTTAGGCAGCGTCACTACCGCTACGCCATTCTGGTCGTCGAATACTATCCAATCATCATCAGCTTCCTGACTTCCACTATCCGGTTACTGAATCACACAACACCCCTTGGCAACACTGGTATTCAATTCTTTTGACCAATAACCAGTAACATATTAAGGGGGAAGCGTCAGGATAGCCCGTGAAATTCAAATTTTCTTACGTTTTTTGCTATTTGCAGGCCAGTAGCAGGGTGTATGAAGTTGAAAAAATCGTTCGCTACTGTAAAATGTATGTAGTTATAGAATAATAACCATCAAAATCATCAGTACAACCCTCTAAGTTCATGTAAGTCGATGGACGATTTTTGCAGAGTCATAGTCGTTCCTATACTTATGTGAGCTTGGATGATTGTATTGACGATTTCGATGATCATAATTCTGTAACTACATACGTCTTACAGTCGCGAACGATATTTTCAACTTCATACAACTTGCCACTGGCCTGCAAGTTGCAAAAAACGTAAGAAAATTTGGAATTCGGGGGCTATCCTGACGCTTCCCCCTTAAAGATCTAAAAACACAATCGGAACTGGTTTTACGCATGGAGGGGTCCCATTTGGATATTAAACGGTCATTCATTCTCCTGACCTCGGCAACCATTGCTTACCCTTGACCGACGACACGTGCTGTTATTACTTAGCAACAAGCCTCTCTGTGATATTGAGACACAACGCAAAAGCACAGGGGATAGTTTTTTTTTTGTTATACCCACTGATCATCATCATCTGCTTGCCTTTTCCCAACTATTTTGAGGTCGGCTTCCAGTCTAACCGGATGCAGCTGAATACCAGTATTTTACATAGAGCCACTTCCTCCACAGCCCAGTTCATATTGGGTAATACGATAACACTTGGTAAGACCGGTTGTTAGACTTTTTGGGCCACTGACTACCTGTAACGACTGTCAAAGATGGACAAATGACAGCCGGGATCAACTGCTTAACGTGCTTTCCGAGGCACGAAGAAAACTCGGTATGTAAGGGTGGTCACCCATCCACACACCAACCTAGGCAAGCAGCTTAACATAAGGATGCTGTTATACAGGGTGTAAACCACCTCATCACAAAGCCGTTAACCAAGCATTCTGTACATCAAACTAAGTAACTTTACGCAAAAATTATTGCTGGGAAATCATGTTTTGTGGTAGAACAGAACTCAATGTAGCGCACTTAAAACATTGTGCTGATGATTGAATAGAACAGGGGTCGTGGAGGTGTTAAAAGTCAAAATCTTACAAAAAAAACCTATATTTAAAAAAAATGGGTGTTCCCACCCATATTTAACCCGATCTTCAAAGCAAGAGAGAACAGTATCGTCTAGGCACGATCGTTCCATCATAGACCAGACCTCATCCCTAGCTTTCCATCAGGCGTGCGAGGTCAAGACCAGGCCCATTTTATTAATTAAAAAACTTTTTTGTTAGCCCAAAATTCGCCACTTCCACCGATTCGTCGGTAGCAGTGCAAAGGTCACTACGGCTGCATATTTTTGGGCTAAGAGGACTGGATACACACCAGCACCTGGCACAACGCAGCTGTTGTTTCATTGAGGTAGCCCCACTTAATGAGGTTGGGGTTACATCTTCCCACTTGAGTCCGTAGATGGTTCAAGGACTTTCAAGTGGACCACGGAAGGTTAGACCCTGCAGAAAGATGCTCACTTGCCGGTAAGTAGTGAATAGGAGCGGGACAGCTATTTTTTCTTTCTCCATTGCTCTTGCGACTTATTCTCTTCAAACATGTGGAGGTGATATGCCAGCTGAGCGGTATAGTGCGCTGACTGGAGTCATTTTGAGGCAGCCTGTAATCGTTCTGTAGGTTTTGTTCAAAGCAACATCTACTGCCATGGTGTGCGCGGAACCGTTGCGACACTGGGGATGCATATAGCTTAGGACACGCAGGCATAATGTAGCTTCCGATGAGTTATATAGTCATTGGAATATGAATGAATGTGTGGGGTAAAAGAGTAGAAGATGACCAAAAAAATGATGGATGGACTGTGTGAAGGATGATTTATAGCTAGAAGGAGGTTCTGATGAGATGACGAGTAATACATAGAAGAGTATGGAAGAAGAAGACGGTATAGGATGTTTGCAGCAGCGCGTACAGACGACTTCTTTGCGATAAACGTATTTATCTACCCAAATATTATAAACCCTCTCTAATGCGTTCAAAAACCATAGGCAATGACCAGCATTACCAACCAGCAGAAATAAACGGAACTGTTATGAACTCATAACCTACTGAAAACAGTAGGTTATGAGTTTAAATTTGGAACAGGTGTCAAATTCAAGTGAGTGTGCTATTCTAGTATCTACATTAAATCAGATATCGATACGAAACCCCAATTCAGTATGATTTTAATTATAAATCGCACGACATTTTGATCTCGAGTGACACAAGAATAGTGACTTTGTTCGTTTGCCTATGGTTTAAAAAAAAATGACAGATATCCGAAACGCCGCCATTTCGAGCTGTCATGCCTGTCATTTGTTCGTTAGCTTTTTATTTCCAGTTACGAGTAGACAAATTTTCTGATAAGTTCTGGTCATTTCCCTATGGTTCCTGAACCCATCATAGAGCCCTTATGATATTTGGGTAGATAAAGTAGTGTATGCAACTATACATAATTAGGCATTACAACACTCGTGTGATGCTATTAAGAAACTCGCCTTCGGCTCGTTTCTTAAATCCACACTTGTGTTGTAATGCCCTTCAAAATGCACAGTCGCATTAACTACTATTGTAGATTTGTAGTCGGGTTTTCAAAAACAATAATATGTTACGAATTTCTAACGTTCCCAGCGTTGCCTGGGACACTGCACACTGCACAGGCTATCGCTTTTTGAGAAAATCAAAATCAAAATATTCTATTTCACATACCTAGGCATAGATTAAGTTGGTGGTAGTCACATGGCAACAGTTTATTTATTTATTTATAGTACATGTATGGTTTCCTTTCAATGTTTTCCTGATCAATGATTAGGCGTCATGGTGACCCATTGAATTACTGTTTCATGAAAAATACTTTCATTGAAATTAAGTGAACTTATTGATGATTTTGATGATTCGCTGTAAAGCTAATAATATTTGTTACAGCCGCGAATTATATCTTAATCAACATACAACGTAACACTTACCTGTAAATAGCACAACATATAAGAAAATGTTAAGGAAATGAATATCGCGGTCTACTTTCCTACCACATTTGACAAAAGAAAATGACGCATAATAAAAAACACGAAAGGGGAAAATAATATGCGTCACATCGGTCGAGGTATCTATTACCTTTTTTTTTTTTCATGTCAAGTAAGTAGGTTGTATACCATAGTATCTACCTACTTGTAAACGTTGTCCTGTTGATCTGGAAACAAGAGGGTTAGTGATTAGGGTTGCCAACTTTTTTTACAAGAAATAAAGTATATTCAGGTCTATGAAGAATATTAAATACAATATTTTTTTAGAGCTTCTCGCACAACTTATTCATTACAATCTTTTTTAAAAACTTCATTCGCCTTACCACAATTATAACAGAAATTAAAATATGAAATATGAGGAGCTCATTTCTTATTTAATTTATAGATGCTCACCACTTAGTATTAATTACTGAAAAAACTCTTTCAGTAAATGCTGAGGTGGCGAAATTTGTGTGAGCTTCTAAGTATAACACATAATGTGTAAAATGTTTGCATTTTGATGCTGAAAACAGTATTTTGTATACTTTATTTTTGTTCAACAGTAAAAAGTATAATTTAGTTAAAAACAGTATAATGCTGTTTAAAACAGTAAAGTTGGCAACCCTATTAGCTACTTGCTTATATATAGGTAATACTAGCTGTGCCCCGCGACCTTCGTCTGCTTCAAACTATTACGAAATATACCTTCCCTATTTGAATCGGATTTTGTTAACAATTTCAAGGGTAAACTTATATTGTTACTTACGGGATATCTTCCGTTATTATTTATTATTTTTGAGGTCCCGATATTCCGACGCTGTTGCAAGCGCACGATAATCACGGAAGATATCCCATAAGTAACAATATAAGATTAATTTTAAACCGTGAAAGCTTAAAACAGTGTCTGAATTTCAAGGCTTTTTTAATCCTCTATCCAAAATAAAAGTAGCTTAAGTTATTCCTTATAACATCAGCTTATTGCCAGTAAAATCCCGTCAATGTAAGCCGGAATAAACAGACAGACAGACCAACAGAGAGACAG